>OX439039.1:86136298-86671812 GCA_949317995.1 Acholoe squamosa | reverse complement strand
CCTGATAAACCATAATACACCTTTTTTCTATCTTTTTTCTGTATGTCTCATTGTCTCGCTGTCTCTCTCCCTGTCCATCTTGCTGTCTCTCTCCCTCTCTCAGTCACTCTGTCTCTCTATCTATCTCTCTGTCTCAGTCTCCCTCTCTGTCTCGTGGATTACTTTATCAGGTTAAATCATATCTGACATGATTTTTGAAAAATATAATGAATTCAACCTTGGTGAGAAACTCACCAGGTCTGCAGTGGTGCAAAATGAACACCTTGTCCTTTGGTGGTCATGATACCTGAATGCAGCCCAGGTGAATAACTCACCAGGAGGGTCTTGCCAAATAATAAACGTGAACCAAAAATGAAAACGTGCACGTTTTGGTATTACCAAAAGAATTTTCGTCAAACTGGGAAGGTAAAACGTGCACATTTCTTACTCTATTCAAAAAGTGTTTTACATACATTTCAAGGTAAAACTATTTGTCAACACTGTGAAAACGAGTTAAGCCATTCATGTTTTGCTCAGTACTCTCTGAAAATATTTAGGAGGTTCTTCCTCGTTATGTTTTGGCAAGACCCTCCTGGACTACGCTCATACATGTATATATACAGGTACTCTACAGCGATAATACACAGCAATAGTCGGTTGAGCAATAGTCCACTGGGCTCCTCCGGCCGAATTTGGCCCTGCATTTCCTACACAAAAGTCCTGTGTTGCACTCCCTATTTTTTCTCTAGTTTACATGTGTGAACAAGACTTTCTATTTGATACCCATTCCACGGGGGCAAAAACTGAAAATTTAAGACACTTTTCTATGGGGAGGCATCAAAAACTATACCCTACTCCAGGGTTCCCACTCGAAAATCACCCCCTATCCCCACGGAAATGTAAAAAGGAGACAATAAGGTAAAGTATGTACGCGAATATCACACCATTCTGCAATTGAAAATGTTAATATTTGGCCAAAAAGCACCAACTTTCCCTTTAGGATTGCTTAGAAAGCATCCATATCCAATGGCCCTGAGGGCCCATGCCTTGGGCCTAAAAAGGGCCCATTTCCCTCAGAAACAAGTGCGTTCATAGTAGCAAAAGGTTAGGGGAGTGGCCCCCAAGGACAAAGGTCGACCGAAGAGGCGATATGCAGGAGCGCATCGTGCCCATTGGCTGGCATGATGCACTGATGTGATGCATGTTGTTCTGCTCACAAGCACTGCACTCATGCATCATGCCGAGAGTGTATCAACCCCAAAGGCTGATTATGATACATTGATGGACCATGGGCTTTAAATAGTTAAAGAAGATCAAGGATTATCACGTGAAGAGTCCATAGCTATGAGATGAGGCTCCACTACGCGATTTTTGCAGAGAATCGGAGCTATTCTCACAAAATGGGACACAAACACAGACTTAAGAGTGGTGTTTGTTATCATTACAAGGTAGAAATTGTATGTTAAAGGAGCCATTTGTTTATGTTGGGATGTCATTGTGTGCAATCTCAGGCATGATTGTGTTGGCAAATGATGATTTTGTTTTTGTTTACCAAATCAAGCTGACCTAATGTAAATATTACAGACTTTCACACTGATGATTCTATGCAACTCAATATCAGACAGGTTTTATTTTTACAGTACAAGACCCTGCGATCTGTGTGACTGCTGTGTTGTTATTTATATTTTGCTGTGTTGATGTTTATATACTCCCACCCAATTACAGAGTCTATGCAGGTGTAGGTTAGTTGGTAAATATGGCACACAATGAGAGAGATCACACATGAAATGACACATGAAATCTCATGTTTACAATTTTGAATCTCATGTTTACAATATAGGAATGTCAACACCCTATACCTTAGGCACTATAGGGATAACATTCTGTGAGAATGTAGCAAAAAATCGCATAGTGGAGCCTCCACTCATCTCAGTCAACGAGGCTGCGCCAAAATCTGGCGGTGAGTACTTCCTGTATTACAGTCTACAAAACCTACCCAGGGATCGGAACCGATTATTTTAAAAAGATTTGTAGTTGAGGTTTTTGATAATGTCTGACTGTTTGATTACGACAATACAACATGTGTAATCCCCTAGTGTGAAAACCCTACTGACAACAGACTATATGTAACATGAGGTCAAGGCATATCATAACTACTTCTTTGTACCATCTACTTGGATGCCCTCTCATGCGTGGAACTTTGGTGGTGAATTTGTTTTATTTCCATATTGGTTCCTCCTAAATGTGAAGCTAATATCAAAAATTATAGTTATCTATCTGCTCTTATATTCTGAGTGAGTATTAGATGTTTAACATCATTTCAACAGCTATAAGGTCATATTCATGGCGAGAAACCTTTATATTCTAAGGGCTGCTCAGATTTATCTTGCTTCTAATGAAATACAAAATGTTCAGTTTTATTGGTTCCCCCTAAATATGAAATTAAGATTAAACAGTGCAACAATTGTACTTTAGGTTACATGTTCTGGTTTCTAAATGTAGGTCTATTGTAGTCCTAATGAGGCGCACTCTGACTTATGCAGTCTATACGAAGAGTTTTTCCCTTTGAAGGTCATTGAATCATGCAGAATTTACTGGTCTGCCCAGATCGATTTTGGCAGGACCGAATGCCTCACGAACTGTCAAGATTATCATTATGAGGATGAGAATAAGGAAAAAACAAGAATTAGCTCACTATTTTAATCAGTTAACTCTTTAAACCTCATCACATAGCAATGCCCTTTGTTTTAGGATGTAAAAAACTTAATAATGATCCTATTTGCAAGCTGTAAAGCAGCGATATTCTCTACTCACACAATAATTGGCATTCTTACACGGGTATTTAAATGACAGAGACGTAGAAAGGAAATTTCCATTGGGGAAGGGGGAAGGAGTCTCGGTTGGGGGAAATTGTTATATGTAGGCTTATTTGGGGACCTTCCCATTATGGTTGGGAGGGGGGGGGGGCTCCTGCCATCCCCTTTTTTCTGCGCCTCTGAATGATTGCCATAAATTTCAAGGGAGTAGGACGCATTTTTTATGGGAGGAGGGAGTGGTAACGGTGGGATGGGTCCTCTATACTATGCTTATATTAGTATGATTATTTTTATTAGGGGGGCAGCCCCCCGTCACCCCCTTTATCCTACGCCATTGAATGATTGCCATAGATATAAATAATAGCATATAACTTATGTAAATCTGACATGTCTCCAGATCTACCTCAACTGGTACTCTATCGTTACTTCACTTCACTATTATTCCACATTCACAAAGTACGACGCACTGACCAATTTCACATTTTTAGTGATTGTGACACAAACAATCGATTATAGAATCATATATGGGTCATGTTTGAAATTTCCCTCCATAATGGAAGATTGGGTTCCTAACGGACAAGTGACTTATGATGAATAAAGAAAAGGCAAGAGACTTTTAATTGGGTAATCTGGGTGGAAGACAATAGCGCCACATGCATTGAAACAAATCATGATAATATTTATGATTTTATAAAAACGAAAACTACGTGCCCTTCTGTTAGAATAAAAAAAGAAGTAAATTATGACTGGATTTGAATTGTACATGGTTTAGGTCAGCTGGACCCAAGAATCTGTAGGGGTAGGGAATATATGTATCATAAACCTCTTACCTATATGACTTTGGAATTACATTCAGAGCAAGAGAGAGAGACAGAGAGAGACAGAGACAGAGACAGAGAGAGAAAGAGACAGACAGACAGAGACACAGACACAGACACATACAGACAGACAGTCAGAGACAGACAGACATACAGAAAAAGAGAGAGGTGGAGAGACAGACAGAAACATAGACAGACAGACACACAGAGAAAAAGCAGCCTGAGGGATTTACTTGTATTTTCACTTCCCGGTACTGTACCGACATCTCATTTTTACACTTAAGCACTCGTTTACAGCCAGCCTTACTTCACCTACCAATATGTTTCGCATGAAAGCACAAAACTTTTGTCCTCCTTTTAAGACATGTATGTCACTGCTCATGGTTTGTAAGAAGTGCTCGTGGTTTGTAAAAAGCAGATGTGTATTTAGAAAGTGAGAGGGACATGGAGAATGAAGATGTCATTTCAGGAAATGAACACCACACATTTACATTGTTCAGCAAAATAAAAACTTTCAAACTTGTTTCTCATTGGTCTAGCCATGGAGGTGCATGAGAGGGATGTGGTCCGGAGACGTGTGCCACAATATAAAAGGTCCCTTTATACTTCCTTCTGAACTCCTACCAACCTACCTGTAGGCTACCTGAAATCCTACCTACCTACCTGTAGGCTACCTGAAATCCTACCAACCTACCTGTAGGCTACCCGAATCCTACCAACCTACCCTATAGGCTACCTGAATCCTACCAACCTATAACCTATAGGCTACCTGAAATCCTACCAACCTACCCTATAGGCTACCTGAAATCCTATCAACCTACCTGTAGGCTACCTGAAATCCTACCAACCTACCTGTAGGCTACCTGAAATCCTACCAAGCTACATGTAGGCTACCTGAAATCCTATCAACCTATACCCTATAGGCTACCTGAAATCCTACCAACCTACCCAATAGGCTACCTGAAATCCTACCAACCTACCCTATAGGCTACCTGAAATCCTACCAACCTACCTATGGGCTACCCGAATCCTACCAACCTACCTGTAGGCTACCTGAAATCCTACCAACCTACCTGTAGGTTACCTGAAACCCTACCAACCTACCTGTAGGCTACCTGAAATCCTACCAACTGGCCTGTAGGCTACCTGAAATCCTACCAACCTACCCTATAGGCTACCTGAAATCCTACCAACCTACCTGTAGGCTACCTGAAATCCTACCAACTGGCCTGTAGGCTACCTGAAATCCTACCAACCTACCTATAGGCTACCTGAAATCCTACCAACTGGCCTGTAGGCTACCTGAAATCCTACCAACCTACCCTATAGGCTACCCGAATCCTACCAACCTACACTATAGGCTACCTGAAATCCTACCAACCTACCTGTGGACTACCTGAAATCCTACCAACCTACCTATAGGCTACCTGAAATCCTATCAACCTACCTGTAGGCTACCTGAAATCCTACCAACCTACCTGTAGGCTACCTGAAATCCTACCAACCTACCTGTAGGCTACCTGAAATCCTACCAACCTACCTATAGGTAACCTGAAATCCTACCAACCTACATGTAGGCTACCTGAAATCCTACCAACCTACCCTATAGGCTACCTGAAATCCTACCAACCTACCTGTAGGCTACCTTAACTCCTATCAACCTACCTGTAGGCTACCTGAAATCCTACCAACCTACATGTAGGCTACCTGAAATCCTACCAACCTACCTGTAGGCTACCTGAAATCCTACCAACCTACCTATAGGTAACCTGAAATCCTACCAACCTACATGTAGGCTACCTGAAATCCTACCAACCTACCCTATAGGCTACCTGGAATCCTACCAACCTACATGTAGGCTACCCCGAATCCTACCAACCTACCTATAGGCAACCTGAAATCCTACCAACCTACCTGTAGGCTACCTGAAATCCTACCAACCTACCTGTAGGCTACCTGAAATCCTACCAACCTACCCTATAGGCTACCTGAAATCCTACCAACCTACCTGTGGGCTACCCGAATGCTACCAACCTACCTGTAGGCTACCTGAAATCCTACCAACCTACCTATAGGCAACCTGAAATCCTACCAACCTACCTGTAGGCTACCTGAAATCCTACCAACCTACCTGTAGGCTACCTGAAATCCTACCAACCTACCCTATAGGCTACCTGAAATCCTACCAACCTACCTGTAGGCTACCTGAAATCCTACCAACCTACCTGTAGGCTACCTGAAATCCTACCAACCTACCCTATAGGCTACCTGAAATCCTACCAACCTACCCTATAGGCTACCTGAAATCCTACCAACCTACCTGTGGGCTACCCGAATCCTACCAACCTACCCTATAGGCTACCCGAAATCCTACCAACCTACCTGTAGGCTACCTGAAATCCTACCAACCTACCTGTAGGCTACCTGAAACCCTACCAACCTACCTGTAGGCTACCTGAAATCCTATCAACCTACATGTAGGCTATGTGTGCTTATTAGAACGAATACGGTACTCGTTTTAACTACAGCAAAAGTCCACGTGTAAGCCGCACCCCCAACTGAAGACAAAGCTACAAGCTGCACCGGAGGCTTGTACTTTAGTACTGTTCTTTATGTCATGGCTGATACGTTGGTTACTATAGAACAGTACTGGACAAGCCGTATTCAATGGGGGGATGGAATACAATATGCCCGTATTCAATGGCTCATGGTCATGTGACCTGCTGCAATAAAAACAGCTAAATATTGTTGAATTTCTCTATCTAAAGCCTTTCAAACCTGTGTAGCCATGACATACCGTATCGTCGCGTTAAAGTGCCGGTATTTTAAGAACCGCCTGTCTTGTATAAGCGCTGGGGGGGGTAAGATTTCAGGTAGCCTACATGTAGGTTGATAGGATTTCAGGTAGCCTTCAGACCTCTGGTGCTGCTTATAATAGTTCATCATCAAGTCAGGCTGTTGCTGTTGGGTTTTGATACTATATAAACAAATGTCAACGACCATGGAGTATTTTTGTATTGTATTCCCAGAGGTGGTGCTGCCGTATTCCAGGAAGCCATTATATGCATTTACCGTATCATTGTGTTCAAGCACCCTGGCGGTCTTTAATTTGGCGGCATCAATTCCCCGGCGCTTATACAAGACAGGCGCTTATTCAAGATACAGTTTCCAGTGCTTAAGAGATATTTCAAAACCCCCTTACGTGGACTTTTGCTATTATTTAGGGAATAATGCATGCACGGGGCATGGCTGTGCATTATTCCTGTTATGACACAGAAAAAAAATCACCCATCAGCACATGAATATCAATTGTGAAGTCTACAGGTGAGATGAAATTTGTCTCCTTTCCTGAGAGTGCATTATCCATCTAGATAATGCACGGTCAATCTGCCAATCAGAATGCAGCATTTTGGATAATGCACTATGACTTTGCCCAGCCGTGTTATAAAAAGAGTTATAACACGACTGAGCCAAGTCACTGTGCATTATCCTACATGCTGCATTCTGATTGGTTTACAGTCGTGCATCTCAATAGGAGGACATAGCACTGTGGATGAATGGCGCCCTTTAAAGGAGCTCTGAATGGGCTACTTCTGCCACAGTGCTAACGTCGGCGGATGTAGTTCCTCGATTCAAAGCGCCTTTAAGGTTTATGTCTGTAAACATTGATTGGGTAGTTTACTGCATTACTTGGCTACTGTCTGCTCTTGATTGGGTGTTACTGTAGGGATGATTGGGGCTCAAATATTTCATGTTGTTTTTCTTTTGGATGGAGGTCGTCTGGGCAGCCTAACTTTCCATAATGTGGCCAAATAAATTATGTATTTGCATAATTTCTTCAGCAATTCTAAACGAGTAAATCTGTTATAACGGGAATAGAGCACACTCACGGCCACCCATGTAGCAAGCCCACTTGGGGCCAAATTGGTTTTACCTGGGATAAGGTGGTTCAAAGCGGGCAGTATCCACTACACTGGTTTTAGGTTCGGCAGATGCTGGGTTTCCAGTCAGGGCCACACAGGGCAGCCCAAATCGGGCAAACCCACTTGAGCCCGTTGGGCTCCCAATGGGTTTTGTCCTCAGCATATGGTCTGGGCCACATTGGGCTGCCCGATTTGGGCACTGGTCAGCTTTAAAATGGGCAACCACATTGGGCACAGGATGGTTTCAAAATGGGCATCCCAAGATGGGTGCCTAGCTGCATAAATTCTTCTCAGTCTGGGGTGAGAGTGGGTCTGGACAGGGCAGCCTCATCTTCTGAACTGTTCTAAACTCTAAGATGAGTGATCCCCCTCCCTCTCCCTTTTTTGTTCGTCGCTCTCCTATCCATCCCCTACCCCTTCAATCTCCTCCTCCTTCCCCTCAACCCGCCCTGCCCTTTTCCCCTGTCACCCCGCCCTGCCCTTCTCTCTCACCCTGCCTTCCCCTGCCGTCCTGTCCTCCATTGCCCTCCCTCACCCTCCCCTGCCCTCACCTGCCCTGCCCTGCCCTGCTCTACCCTGCTCTACCCTGCTCTCATCCCACCCTGCCCTGCCCATTCCCTGCCCTGCCCCCACCCTGCCCTGCTCTCACCCTGCCCTGCCCTGCTCTCACCCTACCCCGCCCTACTCTCACCCTGCACTGCCGTGGCATCCCCTTCGCAAACATGCCCTGCCCTGCCCTCCTCTCACCCTGCCCTGCCCTACTCTCACCCTGCACTGCCCTAGCATCCCCTTCACAAACATGTCCTGCCCTGCCCTCCTCTCACCCTGCCATGCCTCCCCCCCTCCCCTCCCTCCACCACTGCTGTAGGACACTTTCCATATACCATTAATACACAGGTAGGTTCATAGTAGGGATCCAGATATTTCTAGTAAAATGCAACACTGACTAGTCCTGGAAATAACAGCTTCATGTCTTTCTTTATACTAGTAGGCTTGCAAGGTGTATTTGTGGTGTGGGGGCAAACAGGTCCCACACCTGGCCGGGTATAAGTGGACTATATATAGAGCCAATTGAGAAACCAAAAATATCCCCTGCCCCTGTAGGCCAGTCCATAGCAGACTCACTACAAAGTGGTTTCACAGGACTCCAGGCAGAATTCTACTACCCATACAAAACTTATTTCTTTTAGACATAGGACAACTGGAATTGACTACTAAATCATATATGAAGTAATAATGTGCAGACTTTCTCACAGTCTGGAAATATTTAGATGATTCTAGTCAAAAGTGTAAATCAAGGTCATCTGAGTAGTAGTGGAATGGCAACACCATTTCTATTGCACTGAACTTGGACCAAGAGCAGATATGCAGAGGTACAGTCATTGTGAACTTGAAGGCTCTCTTCTCTACTCCTACATAGGAAGTAGTGGGGGAAGATTGAGGCCAGAATGTCACTTTAATGAATCAAAGTGCCTTGTTGAATGAGTTTAATTCAAATGAATGGTCTGCTCTGCCTTTCCACTTAGGTAGATATTGCATTTACTGCTTTGGTGTATGGGGGGGGGGGGTGAGATTAGCTCAAGGATTTGTTGTTCATTGACTTTTAGAAAAAAAAATACATATTGGATAAATTTCTCAAAAAGAATTTTTAACATGTCACCACTAATTTTTCATCAAATCGGGCAGCCCACTTTGGGCCACACCAAAAACCCATGTTAAACTCACTTTGAGCCCAAATCGGTGACCCCAGTTTCAAACAGATCTGTGCCCGAATCGGTTAGCCCAGTGTGGCCCAGACCCTTTGCTGAGGACAAAACCCATCGGGCGCCCACTGTGTTAACCCAGTGTGGCCCACATCAGGAGCCCGCTCTGGCCCAGACTCAGGCCACACCATGTTTGCTACCTGGGCATGTCCCGTGCTCTATTCTCTAACTAAATCACATCGTTCATCTCATCATAGTCTTATCTTCCCTTGGTCCCTGACCACTGTGTGCACTGGCCCATGACATGTGTGTGAAACCTGGAGTATTTGTCTGCTACTTACACGTCACACGGGGACGATGACTTCCCAACCCCTGGGAATCCCATAGAAACTGAACTGACTGCATCAACAACCCCTATCGCACAAAACGAGGTGTCTGGAGTCGCTGGACCATACATGTTCTGAAGTTTAGACTTTCCAAGAAAACAGTAGATTTTACTGTTTTTACAATTAAGCTAATCCACGTTTCTAAGCTGCAAAATGCGACCATTATGATTAATGTACACATCGTACCATAATTAGTCATGATGAAATCGATAACCGCAAGTGCTAAAATCTCTAACACAGAAGGTACCGTTTTTGTCTGATTCATAGATCTCATCAAATTAGCAAGGGACGGTCATAGAATTATGACTTTTCGTAAGAAATGATGGAATTAACGCTTTTTTTCATATTATTTTTCAAATAAAATGATACTCACTTTAGCCAGTGACATAGGGCTTGAATGCTGTAGACATTGCATAATAAATTTGTAAGAGGTGTCTAGAGATTTGTTTTCCACTTTTATAGAATGGCTATAAATGTTCTTTATATAGACCTACCCATCGTTAGTTTTTTTTTTTTTATGAACTGCCCTCCTGAGTATGTATCTAAAAAATATACAATGTTATACCGGTACATGTATTACCATTTTCACAGTGAATCAGGTGCTGTGAAGGTGATGCATTATAATAAGAGTTAGACAAGAAACAAATGAACCACCATCAAATATTGCAACGATAAACCCAGGTAGCACACAAAAATTGGCCCGACGCATCAGGCCAACGTTGGGCCAACGTTGGCTGCCCATCGGGCCTACGTAGGCCCGACCAGTGGCATTTGCCAACCAAATGCCAACATTGGCCCAATGTTGGCAGGACATTGGCAAATGGTCGGCCCCTGGCCGACCATTTGCCGATGCTAATGTTTGCCGACCAAAAGCCAACGTTGGGCCTACATTGGCATTTGGTTGGCACCGTCGGGCCTACATAGGCAGGATGGGCAGCCTATGTAAAGCCGATGGTTGGGCCAACGTTGGCCCAACGTTATGCCAATGTCTCTGTGCTACCTGGGAAGTAAATATAGATCTACAGAAATGCGAAATACAATTGAGTAAAATAAATTTCTAGGACTCATACTGCATGGAATTAGATTGGAAAGCCCCCCCCCTCCAATCCAGTGAAAAAACGAACAATAATAATAATAATAATAATAATAATAATAATAATAATAATAATAATAATAATAATAATAATAATAATAATAATAATAATAATAATAATAATAATAATAAAAGCAAAGGTCTAACGGAATAAAATATACCAGTTTCATATACGTCAATATAATTTATGCTGTTATGCCAGTACTGCTTACGTTGGAAATTCCCCTTTAAATTTCTGTATATATCTTTTTTTTCCAAGGCAGTTTGGAATTTCCAACGTAAGCAGTAAATGATCATGGACGCATGGGTGCTTCAGGAAGTCATTTCTCAAACCCAACAATTAGGTCCCTGCTGGATCGTACCTACCTTCCCTCTCACGTAGGGCTATTCTTGTATATACATGGTCAATCACTACGATTGGTGCAGATATAGAAGGAAAAGGTATGCTGCCGTATAGCCAATCGTAGGTATTGTAGGGTCACCCTCTCACCCTCACTACGATCGGACTGGATCGTAGGGGGTGTACAATTTGTAGTGGGCAGTCTCAATTCGTAGGGTTTGAGAAATACCTAGCTGGGGTGACTTCCTAGTCGATTCAGGTGTCGAGTCGCTGCTGGCAAAAAGGGAAAACTTTTGAGGCAGACAAAAAACGAGACCACATGACAAAAACCAAGACCCTATGACAAAAAACGAGGCCACATGACAAAAAACGAGACCACGTGACAAAAAACGAGACCACATGACAACAAACGAGACCACCTGACAACAAACGAGACTACATGAGACACATTTTTGTGGCCTTGTCCGTTGAGGCTTCATTGCATGTGTCACTCTAACAATACCTAGTCAGTCCGCCATACATGGTTTCTAAATGCTTATCTGAGTTAATATTAAAATAAATGTGTTGGTTTTCTTCTTCAGGTGCAGGATACATTTTTACACTAGTGGTACGTCCTTAGCGACGGATGACAGGTTTCATCAATGAAGAGTCAATAGATGGCTAATTTTTCAGCAACGTAGTGAATGCAACTTTGGCCATAGACATAGGGTAGATTAACCTAAAGACTGCCACATACCTAGAGTCGACCACCTGTCAACTTGTTTTTCTCACTTTCACATGTAATGCATTTTAACCCTAATATTATTGAAATAGAGGTGTTATAGTACCCCATAGAATGATGTCCTGGAATATATGAAGTAATTGTCACTGCATGATAATACACTAAAGTTCCCATGTTTGAATGGTTTTTACCATGACCAGCTGGTCATTTCATCAGAATTCTCAAACTTTGGTCCCATAACTTGAAGATGACAAGTGCTCATATTTACAACATTTTGACTCTAGGCATAGATAAATATCTTTGCTAAATGATAGCATAAGGAAAAGGGCAGAAATGTTAAATACTTTTTGTATAGGACTTATTTACTAGGACATATCAATTTCACCTTGAGATGACCACCATTTCACCTTGAGTCAACCACTCCTTCTACACCTATTTGTGTATTTAATTGAATTGAAACCATCGATTATGTAGGATTACATCACAAGATTCATGGCCAGCATAGTTTGGGATAGAAATCTTCTCTGGATTATGCTCTGATGCATACATTTCAATCTTAACTGTAATGCTAAATTTATTACTATGTAGAGGAACTATTTGATACTGAGAGTGTGACGATAAAGGTAAGAAATGGATTATTATAGTCCATATTGAAGGTCTATTAAAGTACATTAAAAACAAAGCCTCTATAATGCAGAGTTGGAAATACCACTTCTATTTTAATGAGATTTACTATATCCATGGCCATAAAGTTGCCTCCAATTTCCATTCTAATTGAGTACTATAAAAACGGCTCAGATCTGTTCAAAATCCAAGATGGCGGACACCCATTGAATACAGCCACATTGTATTCCATCCCCCATTGAATACAATATGTCCAGTACTGTTCTATAGTAACAATCGTATCTGCCATGACATAAAGTACAAATCCTATGGCCTGGTGTGGGTTGTTCTGTAGCTTCTACAGTGGTCTCTATAGCCCCTTTACATTTGGGGCTCATCTCAAGGCGTATTTATAAGTACCAAGAAAAACCACACCAACCAGGAAGTTCATTGATGGTAATTTGAACTGTTTAAAATCGTCACGACGTGATATGTGCGTGAACCGTGTCCAAAACCAAGATAGTTAAAAAAGAGGGGTATATATGGTGAGGGCGTAATGATAAAAGAGGATAAAATTATTGATGAAGATGAAAAACGAGGGGCTTGGAGTAGGGAGGGGGGGATGACCAGATAAAAGCAGATAGGCGGAGAATGTGTCCGTCATCCTCAAGACATTGTTTCTGCCTCTGAAGCTGACTGGCTCTCACGAGTCCTCTCTAACGTTTGGAGAAAAAAAAAGAGATTAAAAAAAGGCTGAAGCTAACAGAACAGATATAGTCTAAATGAATCAGAGTGGCTATCATTAAATAGAATCTTTGATTGTGTTTAGCTAAGAGGTATACATGTAAAACAGCATGGAAAGTACATTTTCAGATGGGGGGGGGGCGCTAGGGCGACCACCTTTGATAGGCAGTTCAACTCGATGATGCCTCTAGGATTTATGGGAAAATGTTTCATTAAGGTGACTTTTAATCTGATTCGAGGCTTAGAACCCTATTTTCCCTATCGAAATTCGGATCTCATATTGATGCATTTGAGATGTTTCCCAAGCCCTAAGCTGAACCCTCAGCACATCATGCCCTTTGGTTGTCATGATGCAGCTATGAAATGGTGATGGGTCTGCTCGCCATCACTTCAGTGGTGCATCATACCGACTACCGTTATGTGTGAATATATCAAACCCATGGTGTCGGCCTTTCAAAGTGTTTAAAACATTATTTTAAAACATGTTATTTATAAATGTTTCTTACGTCAAAGAAGTTTAAAAGTCTTTTGCAGAACTTAGTAACCTTATACCTATAGTCCACTGGGCCTCTTAGGCCGACTTTTGTGTAGGAAATGTAAAGCCAAAATTGACCGAAGAGGCCCAGTGAACTATAGGTATTAAAAAAGCGGTTATACCCATAGTCCACAGGGCCATTATCGGCCGATCCTAGGGCCGATAATGCATAATCAGGAGACAAAGGGGGTAAAAGATGTCCTGTGGAGTTTGAAATGTGATGGTTGCTTGCAGATAACGATTTTCTGTCTACAAAAATGGTCGAAAATGCAAGGAGAATTAATATCAATTATTTGATATTTTCAGATGTAAACTACCCGACAATAATTAAGAAACTCCTGACAAAACATCCCCGACTTTGATTTTTATCTCCCCCCTTTGTGAGCCTCCCTCTGTGGGCTATGGCTATTATTGACATTAAAAAAAACCTTCATGGCTAAGTGGCCAGTCTTGAATGGGTTAAAGATGTGATACATGGAGCATTATATCTGTGGTCCTTTGCACGGAGTCGGGTTGACGTTTACAGCTTCCCTGTTGTAGGTAACTTGTAAGTTTATATTTAAGGCTCTTGCTGACTTAGACATGTATATACTAAAGTGAAACCGAAACCATATACTAAAGAAAAAACTACAATTATATATATATATATATATATATATATATATATATATATATATATATATATACTAAAGTAAAACTACATCAAAAAAGAAACAAAAGAAGTGTTGACGGGGCACAAAGAGAGTGTGCGACAAAGGTCACAAGGGGACACATACATATTGCTGAACCATTTACCAGTCTATCCTGATGTTGTTTGTATTGTTTATGCAGATAGGCAAGTATAGACTGGTAAATGATTCAGCACGTGTTTCTGTGTTGTTTCTAGAGATAAGCAAGGCAAGCACCATAATGCCCCGCTTATATATGATATGCGGCTTACATACGTGAGGACGGACTCCCGGTTCGCCCTGAGCCTTGTGTCCACAGGTCGATAGAACTGGTACCGACAAAAACCCGACGACAAAACCATGTTTGTCGTCCATTCCTGCAGCAATGTTAGATATTATCACCAAAACAAGCTGACAAGAAGACATTTGTCAGCCGACAATCGAATAGTCGGCCAGCTGACTTTTTTTGGCTGACAAGCGTGGTTCTATCAGCATGTGTACACAAGGCTTTATAGATGGATGGAGGGGTTTCTCTAAAACTTCCTCAAGTCTCCCTCACCGCCGGGCAATGGTATTAGTTATTTTTCATGAATAATGTTTTGTCTACATTGATTTTGGTAGAATGTTTATAACTGCTCCTAAAGTATCCATTACCATAATGGCCCGTTTAGGCGCCGGGGTCTCAAATAAGCGCCGGTCTCGAATAATCGCCAGGGGTACAGGGGTATTGAAATCTACCTTAAGCACTGAAAACAGTATTCAAATAAGCACCTGTCTCAAATAGGGCTGGTGGTAAAGAGGTATTGAGATAAATGAGCTTCCGGGTGCTCAAACGGAGCATTTCGGTATAAATATAATGTGGAAACTATTTGCATAAGGAGATTCACGACTATTATCTTTTAGTTGACTAGATTGCAGGCCTGTCAATGAAAGTTTGCACTCTTGAAAAGTTAACCTATGTAGTCCAAATACTTTATTGACAACTTCTCAAAAACACCACCCTTTCTTGCCATATTGTTCTATAGGGATATCTGTGGCCATGTGCTGAAATAAATTGAACACAGCAGAGGCGTAGGAAGCAAATCTTCATTGGGGGGGGCCCAGCTGGGGGCCCACCATGACCACTTTAAATTGTCGGCTTGAGCGTGATGACGGCTATACATACCTATGTAGAATTTGCATATAAAGATAATTTGTGGTGAAATTTAGATCTGATTTGAGGCTCAGGCACCCATTTTTCCTATGCAAATACCAATTTGAGATGAAGGTTTTAGCTTCTTGTCCAATATACTATGAATTCTTGGCAAATTTTTTGGGGGGCCCAGACATACTCAGGCCCCACCTCCTTTATGATTGGGGGCCCAGGCCCCCTGCCCCCCCCCTTTTCCTACGCCCCTGCACAGTGTCTCTATCCCTAGCTCTTTTTGGGGAGAAATATGATCGATGTATTAATACGATCTGGAATCATTTTCAGCTGATCAAAGTGAGATAGGATTCTACTTGTGATGTCTCAGTCCTGGGTCTACCCAGCTAGCACAACTCATCTAAATTACATCTATCATACATAAAACTGATGAGTTTTTACGTAAATATAATGTGAATTGCATGAGTTGTGCTAGCTTGGTACGTACATGGCTGATCGGTAACAGGTCGTTTCAGACCCAAAGTCATTTCAGACCTGGTCATTTCAGATCCATGGTCATTTCAGACCCAAGTCATTTTGGACCCATGTCCATTTCAGACCCAAGTCATTTCGGACCCATATGACATGTCTTAGCAGTGGCTGCAGCCCCTCTACCACACTCCAAGTTTACACTAGGGGTGGAGGGAGCACAGATATTCTAGTTCTATGGCATAGGGGCTGTATCCTTAGCACTTTAACTGTTTCTAGTTCTATTAGAACTTGGAGTTTGATTATTTGGTTCACTATTCATCCAAAATCATATAATTCTACTATCACCCCGATGGGCAGCCTACTGCCTACTGATGGGCAGCCTACTGCCGAGGGGCAGCCAGAGGCCGGCCATTGCTGCGTGTGGTGAGACGTACATTCATTGGCTGGTCACTGGATAGGCTCAAATGAAATGTGGGGTGAGGCCACTCCTGGACCAACCCTTCTGGATCCACCCCCTGACTAGTGTTTCATGTGACTTTTTGTGCATTGTGCAAGCTCTAATTGAGTCTATGGGTCTAAAATGACCATTGGTCTGAAATGGACATGGGTCTGAAATGACCTGGGTCTGAAATGACTTTGGGTCTGAAATGACTTCGGCTGATCAACATTTATCAGCACCTATTAACACTCCCTACTACAAAATAAAGTCTGCAAAAATGATTTATTAGGACAATTAAATAACTATGACATAATATCACAATAAGTACATCAAGACCATATATAATTTGCATACGGTACCCTAGAATCTACCTATTTGAGTTTACTGGTCTGAGGCATTGACTCCCTTTTTATACCCCCAGACTCCCTTTGTGACTCTTTTTATTCTCTCTGTGTAGGTATGGACCAGCTAGCCATTTCTAAAACACTATGATCCTACCCCTCTCCCTCCGATTCCAACCACCCCTACGACCCAGTCCAATCGTACTGATTGACCCTTGGTGGTCATGTATTACCTACGATTGCCTATACAGGTGCATGCCTTTTCCCCCTGTATCTGCTGTAATTGTAGTGATTGACCCTGTACAATGGGGAATTCCCCTCCGATTCTGGCCAGGTCAGTACAGTTTCAGGGTGCCCAAAACTTAGTGTCCGAGAAATGACTTCCTGAAGGTATTATAATGCACGCCACCAGTGATCCAGCTGCTGTCCAGCTGTCTTCCTTAATCTCATCCCGTTGTCTTAATCTTACATGTCCACTCCGTGACCTGTGAAGTAGATATCTCCAATGCAGATACCAAGGTTCATCATCCCGTCCACCCAATCCCTGTTCTGATATGTAGTTGTAGGCGTTGCTGGGGGTGGGAGCACTTAGAGATTAGGCGTATTTAACTATCGACTCTTTTTTCGGAGGTGGGGGGGGGCATATTAAACATGTTTAGCCTCTTCTTAGTAAAACAGCACACGCGCTATACCGTAATTAAAGAGGGGTGTTGGAATTTTGCGTGGGTTTGGGGCGGGGGCGCAAAAAGTTTTGACTATCATCGGGGGAGGGGAGGCCTAATGGATATGAGGAAGCACTTTGGATCAGAAGATCCATGGATCTGTCCAGGACCATGCTGAGCTTTTTCAATATGAACCACTGTCAAAGCTATGTCATAGCTGCTGTCACATATAAGAACAGTATAGAAAAAGAACACTGTCAATATTCAACTGTCAACTCAGTACCTCTAATAATGAAATAGATTATGAATATGATGGCCCACGGGTGCCACATGGCTGGATATACCCGAGCCGCATAGCACCCGTGGGCCATCCTATTTATAACCTATTACGTTTATACCAATATTTCCTCCTCTAGGATGCATCAGAAAGCATCAGAATGCATCAAAATGCATCATGCATTCGTTGTGTTGACAAACAGTAGAGGATTCGATTCAGGCTGCAAAATGCTTCTCTGCCTTTGAGCGCTACTCCTTGCCGAAGTGGCCACGCAGTCTGACGACTTGACCTCGAAAAAGTATATCCAAAAAAAGGCACACGTGTGTATATGCACTCATAATGAACAGTTGATATACAGAAAAAGGCACTGTATCGTGGTATAACTGTTAACAGTGCACCCACAACCCCTTATTGATAAATAATAAACACCCCTTATCTAGGTCGGCGTACCCTGCAGCTGTGGTACGACTGTGGAGCTGTGGTGTTATGGGAAGAAAGGGGGCTGTTCATAGAGGAACAAGAAATAATTAAACTGTATATTGCATGTACATCATGCCATTGAAGGCTTTCAATTTCATGAATACTTTCATCAGTGAAAAAAGACATATATATATAAAACCCACCTAAAGCCTTGTGTCCACACGGCGATAGAATTTATGACGACAAATTCCATCGTCCATTTCCGACGATAAATCGACTTTTAACATCCGTTTTGGATGAGAAAAATCGAACATGTTAGATATTTTGGTCAAAATAGGGTGGCAAAACGACTTTTGTCGCCCGACAATTCAAAAGTCGCCCGACAAAACGTGTTTCTGTCATCGGGAATGGGCGCTGGACATGGTTTTGTCGTCGGGAATTTTGTCGCCACCAATTCTGTCCTCCTGTGGACACACGGCTTGAGACACACCTTCCATATGTATACATGTATAAGACGCACCCTGGGTTCATGGGTTGGATTTGTGAGGTTCCAGTTCGGTTCTATTTCCACTGCGTCCGCCATTGCTTAATCTGGTACCTTGCGAGATAAGCACTGATAACAACCAGCATGACTGGTTGCGTGATGCACCCTGAAAAGTCTGCAGTGAAATAGTGAATTGAGAGAATTTTCTCAACGGTCAATAAAGAATCTGGCTATCTCCATATCCTTACTTATAATGTATACATTGACTTCAGCTGGATTCTGTAATAATCTTTATCAGTGGTGAACGCTGGTAACCAGATTCAGCCATGGTCGCGCCAACTGGATATTCCGCTACCTCGGTATATGCCCCTGGCGGCTGTTATCACGTGACGTGACGTCATCACACAGGCGGCTGGCAAGGTGCCAAGTTGTAGTAGAAGGAGAGTTGTAGATTAGGAGTGGGGAACAGCTCATGTAAAGGACTGGGTGGTGAGCTAGGGGAGGAGTAGCTCTCAACAAAAACAACACACAGTACAGGTATGTGGTGAGTAATTATTACATACTTATTGAACCATTTAGACCTGATATCGTAGAACCCTTTCAGAGCCACCGATGCATTAATGCAACATGCCCATTGGTTGTCATGATGCACCAATGAAGAGCTCGTGAGACTACTTCGTTGGAGCATCATGCCAACCCTCTGGAGTCTATCAACCTCGTAGGGTCGGCATACTGCATGTGTGCAAACAGAGCTTCATTCATGTATCATGCCAACCCGCAGCTTCATTCATGCATCATGCCGACCCGCAGCTTCATTCATGCATCATGCCGACCCGCAGCTTCATTCATGCATCATGCCGACCCGCAGCTTCAAGCCGACCCGCAGCTTCATTCATGCATCATGCCAACCCTCGGCTTCATTCATGCATCATGCCAACCCTCAGCTTCATTCATGCATCATGCCAACCCTCAGCTTCATTCATGCATCATGCCGACCTGTAGCTTCATTCATGCATCATGCCAACCCTCAGCTTCATTCATGCATCATGCCGACCCGTAGCTTCATTCATGCATCATGCCAACCCTCGACTTCATTCATGTATCATGCTGACCCTCGGCTTCATTCATGTATCATGCTGACCCTCGACTTCATTCATATATCATGCTGACCCTCGGCTTCATTCATGCATCATGCCAACACTTGGCTTCATTCATGCATCATGCCGACCCTCGGCTTCATTCATGCATCATGGCGACCCTCAGCTTCATTCATGCATCATGCCGACCCGCAGCTTCATTCATGCATCATGATGACCCTCGACTTCATTCATGTATCATGCTGACCCTCGGCTTCATTCATGTATCATGCTGACCCTCGACTTCATTCATGTATCATGCTGACCCTCGGCTTCATTCATGCATCATGCCAACACTTGGCTTCATTCATGCATCATGCCGACCCTCGGCTTCATTCATGCATCATGGCGACCCTCAGCTTCATTCATGCATCATGCCGACCCGCAGCTTCATTCATGCATCATGATGACCCTCGACTTCATTCATGTATCATGCTGACCCTCGGCTTCATTCATGTATCATGCTGACCCTCGACTTCATTCATGTATCATGCTGACCCTCGGCTTCATTCATGCATCATGCCAACACTTGGCTTCATTCATGCATCATGCCGACCCTCGGCTTCATTCATGCATGATGGCGACCCTCAGCTTCATTCATGCATCATGCCGACCCGCAGCTTCATTCATGCATCATGATGACCCTCGGCTTCATCCATGCATCATGGGGACCCTCGCCTTCATTCATGCATCATGCTGACTCTTGCATCAGGCCAACCCTAGGCTTGATTTATTCAAGGAGGGGTCTTTTCTATAAGACATAGTTGGGGGGGGCAGTGAGTTTACCACTTGCATCCATGCTGTAGTTGTTGTTGTTATTTGCACCTGTTGCTAGGACGACCCTTTCTCCATTCATCCGTTCACAGACAGACCGTGGTTCCGCCTCTAGTCAGGCCAGACAGTAGAGACATGTGCATAACATTCTGTCTGCTAGTGTTACCCCTTTCCACCCAAATCACATTTTTTTCAACTGTATACTCAACTCAAGAGCCAGGGGGTGGCTTTAATTAGGCACCATTCATTTCTGGCTAAACTCCTGCGTTCACCCTGACTAAATCCGCCAATGTGGCGGTAGCTATAATTTGATTCTATAGTTGTCATAAATCAATCTCCCAATACTCAACAATTTACTCTCCGCCCCCCACTCCTGCATCACACGTGCACCGTTCCGTGAAGTGCGTCCATTGGTTACCAAGGTTACACGTCACATGACAGTGACACATTTTACAGGTCAGGAATTCATTTACAACCTGACTTATCAGAAAATCCATCTCCTTGACGCGTGTTGGCCATGGCCAAGTTATATAGACCATGCTTCATGTATATTGCATTATCCTTGTACCTTTTATAAGGGCCTCGTGCCCTTAACCCTTTTATAAGGGCCTCATGCCCTTAACCCCTTTATAAGGGCCTCATGCCCTTAACCCTTTTATAAGGGCCTCATGCCCTTAACCCTTTTATAAGGGCCTCGTGCCCTTAACCCTTTTATAAGGGCCTCATGCCCTTAACCCTTTTATAAGGGCCTCATGCCCTTAACCCTTTTATAAGGGCCTCATGCCCTTAACCCCTTTATAAGGGCCTCATACCCTTAACCTTTTTATAAGGGCCTCATGCCCTTAACCCCTTTATAAGGGCCTCATGCCCTCAACCCTTTTATAAGGGCCTCATACCCTTAACCTTTTTATAAGGGCCTCATGCCCTTAACCCTTTTATAAGGGCCTCATGCCCTCAACCCTTTTATAAGGGCTCATGCCCTTAACCTTTTTATAAGGGCCTCATGCCCTTAACCCTTTTATAAGGGCCTCATGCCCTTAACCCTTTTATAAGGGCCTCATGCCCTCAACCCTTTTATAAGGGCCTCATGCCCTTAACCCTTTTATAAGGGCCTCATGCCCTTAACCCTTTTATAAGGGCCTCATGCCCTTAACCCCTTTATAAGGGCCTCATACCCTTAACCTTTTTATAAGGGCCTCATGCCCTTAACCCCTTTATAAGGGCCTCATGCCCTCAACCCTTTTATAAGGGCCTCATACCCTTAACCTTTTTATAAGGGCCTCATGCCCTTAACCCTTTTATAAGGGCCTCATGCCCTCAACCCTTTTATAAGGGCTCATGCCCTTAACCTTTTTATAAGGGCCTCATGCCCTTAACCCTTTTATAAGGGCCTCATGCCCTTAACCCTTTTATAAGGGCCTCATGCCCTCAACCCTTTTATAAGGGCCTCATGCCCTTAACCCCTTTATAAGGGCCTCATGCCCTTAACCCTTTTATAAGGGCCTCATGCCCTTAACCCCTTTATAAGGGCCTCATGCCCTTAACCCCTTTATAAGGGCCTCATGCCCTCAACCCTTTTATAAGGGCCTCATGCCCTCAACCCTTTTATAAGGGCTCATGCCCATTGGTTGTCACGATGTTCTGATGCATCGTGACAACGGCAGTGTGTCATCCCCATAATAGGTTGGTATGGTGCATGAAAGCAGTGAGTTACTCTCTGGGGCTGAATTCATCTTTAATGCTTTCAGGGAAATGTTTCCTCATCGTTCAGAATGCATCAATCCCATTTGATGTCGAGATGATGTTGATCACTCACTAATGCATCATGGCGATCCAACGTGCAGAGCCTAAGATCAATAGTCCACTGGGCACTTTTGGCCGACTTTGGTCGTATACATTTCCTACGCAAAAGTCGATTAATAGGCCCATAGGAATATTGGTCTTAAGTGTCAGAGAGAGACAGAGACAGATAGACAGAGACAGATAGACAGAGACAGAGAAACACAGAGACAGAGACAGACAGAGACAGAGACAGACAGACAGACAGACAGGCAGGGATACAAGCAGACAGAGATGTACACGAGTCGTGACTGCATGGTGTTATCATAACGTACTTGGCATGCATTTATAAATGACCAGGAAGATAAATAGACACTTTAACAAAACCTAGGGACAACCTGGGGAAAACGACATGTGCTACTCTGCACGTACATAACACGATAAGTTGAAAAGACCCAAATACTATTTGGGTCTTTGAAATAGACACAGTTTAGCCAGAATTCATCACATGTAACGACATAGAAATCCAGGCACCTGAAAGGAAATTCATAAAACATCCGCCAGATAAGACAACAGAAGAATCTCATCAATAGATAATTACTTTCGGAAATGATGGAATTATCACTTTTGTACATATTTTTTTTCCAATCACAATACAGTCATGTCTCTATAAACCAGTCCTCAATAGATCGGTTGATTCCCTTACCAGCCACCTATACCATCAAACAGATTTGATTATAGCCATTGAAGTCTATTGAAATCATGATTCAGAGAACCTGCCGATTCAGGAACCAGCCAACTCTTATCTCAAACGTAGGTGGCCGGTTTATAGAGACATGACTGTAACAACTATAATCATTAGAGCTTAATACGTTGTGAAAGTGCGTTCATTGGAAAATTATAAACAATTCATGTCACTTAAGCTAATTATTATTTTGATCATTTCTTAATTCATCTTTTATGCAGAAGAAGGTCGTCAGTTTTTATTAACCCCCTTCTGGTCTCACTTTCTGTTCATACATGAAATAAACAGACTGATAATGGACCACTCATAAATGTCTTCATGCCTTTTTGACCATTTCTGACCCCCCCCCTCCCTCCCCGTCCTTCCCCTTTGCAATATGACGTCATTTATAGTCCAGTTTTTTTTGTCGAATGTGCGTCACTGGACAGGTGGGAATTTTCAATTTTATTCTGTAATACTACTGATCGACGCACCCTAACCACATTGGTCCAACAATCAGTTTGAACAATCTGCAAAACGGTGCTATATTTTACTGACACAAGAGGTCCTGGGGCTTAGATGCCATGTGCAATGTGATAGGAATATAACTTACAAGTAAAAGCATTCAGGGTTCACAATGCCGCACTGGTATTTCAATTATTTTATCTTCTAAGTAAATCTCGATAATTGGATCCTCAGAGTGACGTTTGCATTGCTAGGAAAATCATTGATATGTCAAACTAGATCCTCAGCTAGATACAACGATGTGATTTACTATGAAGTTCACCAGCCTGTTAAGTATAGATGTATGACTTGGCAGAACTGATCTTTCATTATATTGCCCAGCTAATCTTAATTTCTTCTTTATTACGAAGCCTTTTGTCTGGATCCTTACCAACGGTGGATTCTGGATTCTATGGCCCATGGTGGCAGATCCAGAATTTTAAAAAAAAAGGGGATACCTATAGTCCACTGGGCCTCTTCGGCCAACTTTGGCTATTTTCTACACAAAAGTCGGCCGAAGAGGCCCAGTGGACTATAGGTATCGTAAATCCCCGGTCATAAGCCGTTTTTTTTTTTTCTATTTTGGGCCCAAACCGGCTTCTAAAAAAAGTCCCCCCCGGCTTATGACCGTTTTTTTTTACTATAGAATAAAGAGAAAATGGTAAGAAATTGACCCTAAAACCGGCTTTTAGGATTTCCCTGAACTCTCCCCCCGCTTATGACCGGGGCCGGCTTGTGACCGGGGATTTAAGGTAGGACCCAGTAAACACAACTTCGTATATAGACATTGTAAGAGGTATAGATACGTAGAATTTTGGTTGTAACTACATATTTATTCTTGGTATTTGGACGTTCAAATGTTAAGGTTTAACTTCGTTCTAGCTACGTAGTATTCACAAATATGTATTTCTATGTTTTTTTCCTACCAAAATCCTACCTTAAAAAGGGGAAAAAACTGGAAAAAAATGTTGGTAAAACCTGCCTATAAGGCGATTCATATATGCGATGATAGACCCCAGCTAGGTATTTCTCAAACGCTACGATCTGGGCCACCCTACTACGTTCTGCCCACCCCCTACGATCCAGTCAGATCATAGTAAAGGGGAGTGGGTGACACTTTATTAGCTATGATTGCCTATACTGGTAGGTATTTCTCAAACACTACGATCTGAGTCTCCCCACTATGTATTGCCAACCCCCTACGATCCAGTCCATTCGTAGGGAGGTGGAGTCAGTGACCCAGTATTACCTACGATTGCATGCCTTTCCCCTCTATATATACATCAGTCGTAGTGTTTGACCCTGCATACTCAAGAATTCCCTTACGATCCTAGTCAGGTTGGTACGATTTGGGAGTGCACTAAACTTAGCGTTTGAGAAATGACTTCCAGGTGCATGCCTTTCCCTTCTATATCTGTAGTAATCATAGTGATTGATTCGGCCAACCCAAGAATCCCCTTCCGATCTAGGTCATGGTGGTACGATTTGGGGGTGCCCAAAACTTGAGAAATGACTTCCTGGTGCGCCTAAGACATAGGAAAAGGTGAGGCCAAATAAAAAAAAGGTTTGTTTCCAGTAAACCGACCAACCCTAGCAAAACAGGGCAAAAAAACACAAACTTTTGTTATTGATTTTGAAGAATTTTGTCTCATTTTTTTTCATTTAAAAGAAATTATTCATTACTTTTCGAGGATATTTCCTGTATCCTATGTTTTTCCCCTCTTTCACAGTTGTCATTTTCCCATAATTATTTTACAATGAAATCAACGAATTTGATATATCCAGTGATATGTGTCCTAACATTTCCTATGTAAATGTAAAAAAAAAAAGAATATATAAAAAAAAAGAAATTCCAGCCTACCGACCCTCCCTTTTTCAAATCATGTTGCTGGAAAACAACCTTTATTGTTTTTGGCCTGAGGGTAAAATCTCCACAAGGCCTCCCACAAAGTTGTAGGCCTTCGGGCCTGGGCCTTCGGGTAACATCTTAGCGATATGTTCTCTGTGCCGCAATTGTAAACGGGCTATAAATACCCCTGTAGTGCCCTTCAGGTCATTGGTTTTGTACCTACAGCAGCTACAAATGTATTCTAGAATAAGAAGTACTCTACTGAAAAACCCGTGTGGCGGGCGGACAGTGTAGGCTCTTTGATTTTGAAAATTCCATTGATAAGAACAAAATTAATTTCATTTTGAATTATTCTAGCAGATCCTTGAAGCTAGGGTGTGTCTTATACGCAGGGTGTGCTTTATGCAGTAGTGTCATGGGGCCTCGCATTATACATGAGCCGTGAATCTTGCAATACGCCTGAATACACGAATACTTGTTGCAGTTTTCTGGACTTGGGGTGCACCTAATGAGTGGGGTAAAATTATATAATTTAGAATAGTGCTAAACTGCGCAGAGCTCTAGATTATATCTTTTAGCTTTCCCCTCAACTCGATACATATTATACGCATGTGTACTTTATACATGAGATAACATGGTATATCTCTTCAAAGGCCGACATACCTGAACAAGAACAGAGGTCAGGATTCAGAAAAGCTTTGGCTACTATATTGATCAGGATCGAGAACAGGTTATAAAAAGTGGGGATTAGGTATGTCAGGAAGTATCGATGACGTGTAGGTGTGCGGAAATCTCACAGATCACATTTAGCCCATTACAAGTGTCTACAGGCTGCCATTACGTATGGCATTACACCTCACATTTAACCCTTATTACATGTGGCATTACACCTCACCTTTAACCCTTTGTTTTCCATATAAATGGTCATGACTCCTGTTCTAGTAAGTGGATTTTAACAATTTAAAAAAAAAAAAAAAGGAAAGCTAAAGTACAACAGGCAGCAATTTTGAAGGAAAGTATAACTGATGTGTGGGGGAACCCGGCAGAAAGGTCACACTGATGCAACTGAGACTCCTGTACAATGATTGATCAGGCCAAGAAAAATAAAAGGAATTTTTTTTATTTTTGTTTTTTGTTTTTTACATTCATATAGGAAATGTTAGGGTATATATCAATGGATGTATCAAATTCTTTGATTTCATTGTATGATGGGAAAATGACAACTGTGGGAGAGGGGAAGAACACGGAAAGGATACAGGAAAAATCCTCAAAAAGTCATGAAAAATTTCTTTAAAATGTGAAAAAAATGAGACAAAATTCTTCAAAATCACAAAAAAAGGGTTTTCTTTTGCCCCTGTTTTGCTATGGTCGGTCGGGTTACTGGAAACAAACCTTTTTTTATTTGGCCTCAATCGCCCTAACAGGTGCTGGCTAAAGGTCATGCACTGAGTTATCACTCAAAAAGTATTTTGTCGGGGGATGACGACAATTTGCTGGGTGGTCTTTATAGGAGGAAGTTGTAGATCTAACTAACACTCCCTCCTATTGCCTCATATTGCACCACTGCAGGCAAACACTCCCGGGCAAATACCTGTGTCCTGGAAGGCATTTTTCAAACCCAAAGATTATGGCCCTTCTGGATCGTACCGACCTTGCCTGTTATGTAGGGCTATTCTTGTATACACAGGGTCAATCACTACGACTGGTGCAGATATAGAAGGAAAAGGCATGCGTTTGGATCGGCAATCGTAGCTAATACATGGTCACTGACTTCACTTGCCTACGAATGGACTGGATCGTAGGGGGTATGCAAAACATAGTGGGAGACTCAGATCGTAGTGTTTGAGAAATACCTAGCAGGGGAAGTATTATTCATTTATTTTATGTGAATAACTTCTTCCCATAGAGATAGCATTGCAGGGCCGATCCACACACCCCCAGTGGCGTAATGTGTGCCGATCCACCACAGCCGCCGATCCACCACTGCAGCCTCGTTCTGGGTGCATGTAAACATTCAAAATGGCGGACCGGCGCTCGTACGGGGAACTACGGTACCAGATTTTGATAATTTCTCCTTATTTAAACCCCCTAAAACATAAAATAAATATAGAACTAAACTCCCCTGGTGTCCTCGGTGGCCGATCCACCCCTCGGGGGGTGGTCTCCCCCTCGGGCTAACGCCCTCGGGTCATTTAGTTCTATCTATATACGCAGTCTTCTGGGCCATAAATGGGAAGGTCCCATATAGGGGGACCGTCTGATTCATTCCGTTATAAATTATATAAGTATGATGATTATGCAAAAGTATAGCGCCCCCACCACCCAAACAACCGTGACCCCTACCCCACCCCCATAAACATTTTCTTCCTACATCTCTTGAATAAATGTCTACTTTTTCCATCATAGCCAGAAACAGATAAAGACATACACGATTAAACATAGGAAACTCTATAATTATAACACTCCAATACAAAACAAACGGAAGAGTGAACCTAATTTCATCAGCATTTTGATCTATCCTCGTCATATGTAAAGCAGAGTTTATATATATAAAAAAGAATCTCGACGAACCCCCCATGGGAATCGAGGCTATACCTTATAAATGAGAGATGTGTGAAGTAGAATACATTTTATCTGGCTAATGTTATCGTAAACTAATCCATTGAGCTATAATAATGGAGCTATATTTTCCATAGTGATGTTATTCCACATGTATGGTCCACCACAATAATCCGTCAGTTTACAACTCATAAATCACCGACCTAATACATCATGCCCTGGTATCTATCATGTCCTCTGTGGTTAGGAAATATAAACACAAGTGGAAGTCGAAACTATGTAAAAGCTAGTGATTAAGATGTACACAGGTGACATAATTTGACTCATATGTGGAATATCTGTGGTCACCTGCGGAAATTAAGATCTGGGAGAGGCAAACCATTGAAAAAGATTATTGTTGTAATTATAATGAGTTATGTTATAATTTCTTTGATGCACGTGTATTACCTCATGACTCAGAAACAGGAAAGGGGTAATATCTATATTCCTCAGTTGTCACTCTTTTGTGTTATGGCTGTGGTTTGTTTTGATGTCTGTGTCAGATTGAAATTACATCACACAAACCTTTAATTTCTCAGATTTGGCCAATATCCCAATGGGATGGCCATGGCAGATCCAGGATTCAGAAAAGCGAGGGCAAAACTCTAACCTTTAAACCAGGGAGACTTTTAGCTGGAGACAGAAGAGCCCTTGTCTTAATCCCAATTCACCAATGTCCCAATATATCTATCACATCAATCTACATATTATCTGAATTCTCTCATAACAGCTAAGTATAAGTACAAACAGCATAAGTACTATTGTCCCTATATGTTTATAGCAGAAGTCTATTTCCCTTATCTACAGATACCCTTATGTCTCCATGGCTACCTGGTTCTCTGCCTCGTTCCGCAGCGGCCCCTATCCTACCCTTTATGAAGCACGCCGGTCTTACGTCACATGTGACGTCATCGTGACGTCACTATTCTACATCACAGCCATCCTGCTGGCGTCCTGCGTCATCTCAGCTGTAGGACAACAGAGGGGGCAGGTGAGTGGGATTTCTTGAATATATATTTTTTTTTAAATTTCAGTTCCATCCAATCAAAATATTGAATTAAGCAATGGTTGCAGATCAATCCTGGTCTGAGAAGAACAAAACAAAAACAGGTACATCTGCAGAAACAAGCCTGTCTGATTATGATCTGTAATTCATACCAATTTAGTTTAATTTCGCATATTACTTGCTCTGTTGGACAGAAACTGTCGTGCCTGCTGCGCAGTGTGGTGACGGTGGTGATGCTAGGTGCTATTATGGGTAAGTATAGATAGAGCTGTACTAGAATTCTTTCAAACTACCATAGTTCCTCATATGCATAGAATGCAGAACTGGCAGGTATACAAGTACTTGCATTTACATCCATACACCACTGGCATTGTACATAACAGCATTATGTCACTGTCAGAGGAATATATAGTACCTTAGGGGATGTGGGGGGCCACACACTATAACACATAGTGAAATATGGTAGAATTTTAACAGCTCATCCCCAGATGCACCCAGTGAAATAATTGTATAAGAGGAGGTTCCCTATATAAGCCTATATAAAAATATAGCAGGACCCCCCAACCGAGACCGCTGCCCCCCCCCCCAATAAATATTTTGCTCCTAGGCCCCTGACCTGGAAGTTAAACAGCTGCATAATTCATCAACTCTTCCTGGCGTGTCTCCAACTGTCTATTTTTGAACTGTTTTGTTCCTTACTTTCTTACCCTATAATAGTCTCATGTTGTACCACCTCTTTGTTTAAATCAGATTTAGGATGGTGCTATTATTTCTTTCTTCTGTCCTGTATGAGAAGTACTGTAATACTCCACGTGTCTTATACACTAGGATGAACCCCTGGTGTCCCTTATATACTGTAAACGTAGATATTTTCGCGTGTATAAATTTTCGTGAGTTTGCTTAAAAGGACATTTTAGTGTGTATTTAAATTGATGTTTTTATGAGTCCACAATCTAATGTTGTCCCCTAACGTTTATTAAACCTATTATCAATGTTTAAAGAGCATTGAAACAACCTAGGGGGCTGTCAACTCCACCTCCCCCCACCTCACTCACTTTTCTCAAACCAAACCAACTACAATAGATAAATATTCACGATGTACTTAAATACGCGAATTTTTAATTTCCACTAAATTCACGAAAATATGTACAGCGCGAAATAAACTACGATTACAGTTGGTGAGGGAATTGATTTTTTAGAATTTCAAAAATCCATTGATCAGGGCAAATAAAAAAAAAAGTTTGTTTCCAGTTACCCGACCGACCCTAGCACAACAGGGCCAAAAGATCATTTCTTTTGTGATTTGTAGAATTTTGTCTCATTTTTTCATATTCTAAAAATATTTTCATTATATTCTTTTCATCCATTTCCTGTATCCTTTTTGTGTTCTTCCTCTCTCTCGCAGTTTTAACTTACCCGTCATTATTTTACAATGAAATCAAAGAATTATGATTCATACTTTGATATGTGCCCTAACATTTCCTATATAAATGTAAACATAAATTTTGAAAAAAATCTGACCTACCGTCCCTCCCTTTTCAAGTCATGTAACTGGGCCTCAGAACAAGAATAATTTTTATTTTTCCCAACATGTCCTTCAACTCTTGGTGCACCTTATGTGTATGTGGGGTGCGCCTTACCCACACAGCAGCTATTGTGCTGTAGATAAGGCATATGATGTAACTTTTTTTAAATGTCATTAGAATATTCATTTCATGGTGAATACTACAGATATCATAAATTAGATTGAATAAACTTAACTGGTATATGCACCAAGAAGTGTGGTATTTTTGTACAATATTCACTCCCTATCTTTGGTCAGAATTATGTGTGTAACATGATTGCCCATTTTACAGTGTGTAACTTTGGCCAGGGATGGGAGGTGGCTTCAGTAGCGACCCACACCCAGTACCGCACTGGGACAACCAGAGACATCAACGCCTCCATCAAGGTGCAGATCGGTCTACGCTCTGTCAACATCTCACTCACTGGTAGGTTGTTGTATACATGTGTTGTTGCTTTGGTTGTGAATTCTGATGTTGATCGTGTCGATGTTTTAGTGTTGTCAGTTTTCTCAATGATTTATATTAACTAGTATTGTGGTAGTACTGCTATTTCCAGTTGCACTAACCCGAAATCCCTTGTCTGGTCTTAACTTCGAACTATCCAAGAGATATATTCGAACCATTACAATATCATCCATGGTTTTAGATGGGGAAAAAGGTAGGTTTCCAGTCAGGGCCACATAGGGTTGCCCTTATAAGGCAAACTGAACTAAAACTGTTGGGCTCCCGACAGTTCTTGTCCTCAGCAAGATGTGTGGGCCACATCAGGCTAACTGATTTGGGCACAGAGCAGCTTCAAAATGGGCAAACACTTTGGGCACATATTGGTTTCAAAGTGCCCAGGTAGCAAAGGTGGTGTGGCCCTACTGTGGCCCACACTTTATTTGGTGTAGCTTCCTTGTGAAAACCCATCCTCAGCCCTGTCTGGGGAATTATCTTTGGAACTGATTTATGCCTGTTCGGGCTGCCCACCTTGAAACCAATCTGTGCCCAAAGTGTTTGCCCATTTTGAAACTGCTCTGTGCCCAAATCAGTTAGCCTTATGTGGCCCACACAAATTGCTGAGGACAAAAATTGTTGGGAGCCCAACAGTCTTAGTTCAGTTTGCCCTAGTAGGGCAACCCAATGTGGCCCTGACTGGACACCCACCATTTGCCCAACCTAAAGCCATAAATAGTATTCTGCCCACTTTGAACCAGCTTATCTGAGCTAAAACTGAATTGGCCCTAAGCGGGCTTGCTACATGGGTGGGAACCCCGAATCAGGCATAGATCAGTTCCAAGGATAATTCCCCAGACAGGGCTGAGGATGGGTTTGCACAAGGCATACTGAGCTGGGAATTCTGAACTTTGACACTAGATGACCCCACTATGCCTGATGTACAGCTTTCCCCCCAAGTCAGTATTGATTTCCTTTAGTATGATATAACAGAAATAGGCTAGTGAATCATATAAATTATAACAGTACACATATTTTGGATCTACTTGCAAAATACATTTGAAAAGTGCAAAGTCTTTTTGTGTGACTACACCATTCCTGTGGTAATCATTTTATATTGAAGTATGCTACCCATTGGGAGGCACGATGAACTTGAAGGCTAGCATGGTGTTACTGGACTAGGTCTGGTTGACATGCCTTGGCGAACTAAGTTCGAATTGATGATTCTACTGTATTATGTTGATGGGTAGAGTAATACAGTATGTTTAGTCTCCTTCCAACTCTGAGGGCTATGGGGAGGGGCTAGCACCCGAAGGCTAGCAGTGCATTTTTAGGGTTCAAAGTGTTAGAAAATGAGGAAAAATTAGATTTTCCATAATATCTGTCCCAGATGGCACCACCAAAGTTGTCAGCCCAGTTTCAGCCACACCTAAAACCCATGTTGACCCCAAAATGATAATTTCTTTTCCCAGATGGTGTCATGTGATCAAAGTGGGCAGCCCCTATCAGCCACAACAACAATAACCCATGTTGAACCCAAAGAGGACAACCCACTCTGAGACTGATCTGTGCCCATATTGGTTAGCCCAGTATGGCCCACACAACTCACTGAGGACAGAAACTGTCAGCAGCCCATCGGTTATCCCATTTCGGCCCACACCAAATATAGTGTGGGCCACAGTAGGGCCACGCCACATTTGGGCGATGTCTTTTTAAGGTGATGCACCACATACTCAAATTGAGAACAGTGCAACAAATAGAATTTCTAAAGTTGCTGCTCTTTTTTCCTTACCCAACTATTTTCCTCATTTTATAAGACCCCCACAATACCCTTTCTGTGTTACCCTCCTGATTCCCGTCTACCTTTTATAACCCCCCCCCCCCCACCTCACGTCTCATTTCGGGGTAAAAGTATGACATTCTCTTTGAGACTTTAGGCTATACTTTTGTTGTGATAGAGCCTTAAACAGAATCTCACATAGAAAAAGACTTCTCAGAATCAGAGGTTAGTGGAGGGAAGGGGGAGGGGCTGGATTTGAAGGTCGAAGAGAGTTATTGGGGTAGCACAGAAAGGGTGTCTAGGATTAATTAGGAAAATAGTTGGAATGAAAGGCCAGCAACTTTAAATATTTCATTTGTTGTAGTGTTTTCCATCTAGGGGTTATGTAAGAAAATGAGTGCATAGACAAAGTGAGATTATTTTATTCGTTTCAGGGCTACCTGAGGTGCAGAACGTGACAAAGACATCAGCTGAGACCATCAACTACAACGAGCGCTTTTCATGGGACGATGACGGCTGGGTGCAGGGACGACAGGGAGGTAAGGAGGAACAGAAACTTAAGGTTGATTTACTAAAGAACAACACATCTACTATAGTTGATTGATCTTCAGTCCCTAGTTGTGGCCTGTAGCTCATTTTTATAAGTCGGGATGCGGCCTATACATGGCTTACGCATGGGGCTAAAAGAAAGCGCCATGTAGAGAGAATGCGTAGACATGGAACGTACAAGGCTTAACCAAAAAACCAATGATATTAAATCAAATTTTTATTTTTATAAAACAGACTGCAGCCCTCCCTCTCCCCATACTCTGTACTATAAAACAGACTACATGGCCTCCCTCTCCCCATACTCTATACTATAAAACAGACTACAGGGCCTCCCTCTCCCCATACTTTGTACTATAAAACAGACTACAGCCTCCCTCTCCTCATACTCTGTACTATAAAACAGACTACAGGGCCTCCCTCTCCCCATACTTTGTACTATAAAACAGACTACAGCCTCCCTCTCCCCATACTCTGTACTATAAAACAGACTACATGGCCTCCCTCTCCCCATACTCTGTACTATAAAACAGACTACAACCCTCCCTCTCCCCATACTTTGTACTATAAAACAGACTACAGCCTCCCTCTCCTCATACTCTGTACTATAAAATAGACTACATGGCCTCCCTCTCCCCATACTCTATACTATAAAACAGACTGCAGGGCCTCCCTCTCCCCATACTCTGTACTATAAAACAGACTACAGGGCCTCCCTCTCCCCATACTCTGTACTATAAAATAGACTACATGGCCTCCCTCTCCCCATACTCTGTACTATAAAACAGACTACATGGCCTCCCTCTCCCCATACTCTGTACTATAAAACAGACTACAACCCTCCCTCTCCCCATACTTTGTACTATAAAACAGACTACAGCCCTCCCTCTCCCCATACTCTATACTATAAAACAGACTGCAGCCCTCCTTTTCCCCATACTCTGTGCTATAAAACAGACTACAACCTCCCTCTCCCCATACTCTGTACTATAAGACAGACTACAGCCCTCCCTCTCCCCATACTCTGTACTATAAAACAGACTACAGCCCTCCCTCTCCCCATACTCTATACTATAAAACAGACTACAGGGCCTCCCTCTCCCCATACTTTGTACTATAAAACAGACTACAGCCTCCCTCTCCCCATACTCTGTACTATAAAACAGACTACAACCCTCCCTCTCCCCATACTCTGTACTATAACACAGACTACAGGCCCTCCCTCTCCCCATACTACATGTGTATAACATGTTAATGTGTAACATTACAGAGGGCCACATACAGCAGGAAGTGCGGCGTGCACGTGTACAGGGCCTCCCTCTCCCCATACTCTGGGTAGCTGAGTACTTCACCATAGATGGGGAAGGTATCCGCTGGGGGCGCCACTATCGTCAGGCAGGCTACTTCACACACATAGCTCTCTGGTAAGTTTCGTACTCACGAATACAGAGTTGGCATTTGTTTTTTGTTTTCTTCTAAAGAAGATATAAAATTTCTGTGGTCAATGTAATTCATGTGTAATGGTGAGCAGGGTGATGTACTACCACAGGATTGCTAAATTACGTCACATGCAGATTCTTTTGGAGCTCACAGTATTATGGGTCTAGACCCCTAAATTCGACAGGGTGACATGGCCATTTCTTAAAATCGACATGTGACATGAAGCTTAGTGACAATGACATTGAGAAGGAAAGGTTTAGTGACATTAGACATGGCCTTTCCTTAAAATCGACATGTGACATGGAGCTTAGTGACAAAAACATGGGAAAATTGAAATTTAATGACATGTGACATTGCCTTTTCTTAAAATCGACATGTGACATCGGGACCCCCCATCTAGACCCCCAGTATTCATATATCATCTTTGGAAGGAGTGAGTTGAGCCAAAATATTTCATATAAAGGTAACACGGGGGCAGGTAATGGCATTTTTTAGCGCCTCCCACGCCGCGTAGCGGCGATACCGCGAAGCGGTACGGGAGTGCGCTATGATGATTTCATTTGCCCCATGTGATGAGGTCTCACAATACAAAATAACAGTGGGAGGCGTTTTTTTACGCGGTCACAACGGCATTTCTTGTTTAGTTCCAAAGCAGAATCTTTTGTTGTTGTTTATCGTGAGAGGGGTTTGAATTTGGTAACTGTTCAATATTTCATGATATGCCAGCCTATAAGGTGCCAGCTCATTTTAAGTTGATTCTAAAAGTCATCAAATACTTGTATTATGGTGTCAGGGGATCCGTGTCAGGAAGTCATTTCTTAGCATGCTACGACTGTTCACTTTCAAATAGTACTGGGAACCCTTAACTTAGTGACATTATATAACGAAAGTTTTATCAAGGATATACAGCAGATGGCGTTAGTGTAGACCAGGCCAAACTGCTCCTGCTACAGGGGCATGGTGAGTTCTCTCTTACTCACTGCAGAGTGTACCTCAAGATTTGAAATGCTACAGAAGGTGTTTGGTTCGATTTTTCAATCCAATATCGATGGGGTAACCAGAAACACTCTTTCTCTCTGGATATATCTAATTTCTAACCTCTTGGAACCGTTTTTCATTTTCAAAACAGTATAATTGTGAGAGGTGTTTCTGCCCCCTCAATAGGCCTATGGGGCCACAGGGGCTGGGTCGGTGAGTAGCCCCTGTAGCCTAGGGGTCGACTAGGACGCCATCTAGTGTATCAAACTGATAAAACGATTGTAATACGAATGCACTCTCAGCCCGAATTGTAAATAGGCCGCACATACGGCTGTAGTACATACACTACAACCCCAATCAGGGCAATAGGATTGTACTAACATGAACTACCAGTGTAGACCCGCATAATAAACAATCCACTGTAAAACTGGTGCGCTAGGCTGACAGTGTGCCCTAACAAACTCTATGCAATCACTACATAAGTACTCATCTTACTGAACAGAAATGGCTCTTAATTAGAGGCATAGGAAGCAAATCTTCACTGGGGGGGCCCGGCGAGGGCACCATCACGACCACCTTGAATTGTCGACTGATGCATGATGGCATCTATAATGAGTATATAGAATTCATATAGACAAGTAATTTTTGGTAAATTTTGGATCAGACATACTCAGGCCCCACCTACTTCATGATTGGGGGGGCCCAGGCCTCCCTGGCCCCCCTTTTCCTACGCCCCTGTTAATCTTTTGAGTTTAAAATCGTTGTGGCTGTGCTCAGTCATAGTACCTTAAGACAAGGTCACCTATGGTAGCAGTCCTCTGCTAACAACAATTAGGAAATTGACTAAGCACCATATGTTAAGATCTTTGCAGATTTATCAAGTTTGCTTACCAGTACATGGGAAGTGTTGCATGAGTTGGGCTGAATAATCTAATCACAAGGAATAAGCTTAGATCAAGAGGTCACTTTATAATTGTCTGAACTTCTTGTTTCACTTTTGTATTTTGGCAGCCTTTTTATGAAAGGCTTATTTGTTCTTGCCTCCAATCGCTTATACATTGCAATAGTTAGTAGAAACCTGCCCATATAGAGCATAGTTATTGGTGGTATTGATATTCTATGGTGCAGATCAAGAATCGATGTGCTGAGGATTTTATAACTATAAGTTAAGGGAATATGGATTATGTAACATCTTTGGGAAGAATGTATAGTATCAAATGTCACCATGCATATCAGATATGCTAATCTATTTAAGAGATAAATCTAAAAGCCAAAACAGAAAAGAAAAGAAAGCTGAGTACCATCTTTTATAGGGAAAAGGTATTTCCCCTTACAAATGTAAGTGTATCATACACTGTCCCTAGTGGCCGGATAACCATTGACAGAAATGCCAGCTTTTGTTGATTGACGTACATAAAAGTATGTTCAAACTCAGGAAAACCCCTCATAGAGTATATATAACGGGTCTTTCCCCTATATCTAACTTCAAAAGACCTTCTCATATCTATTTTTCTCCTCCTTCCATTAGCCATCTGCGGTTTGCTAATTCTCAAATGACAAAGTTCAAATCTCATGAGTGAGGTAGTTTTGCTATGGGTCTAGGGGAGACGTCTCAAAGAGGTTATTGATGACATTTTCATTTCTTTAATAATCTGTGAGATTTGCCTGACAAAATGGCACAGGGCTGAAAAAAAAACAGAAAACCGAAGGTAGTTATCGTAAACAGAGAACAACATCGAAAATTTGGATGGACACAGACATATCTAAACTATATTATATTGATACATTTAAAAGGAACTGACGAACACAGGGTGTTGGGATGGCTTGAGTGGTGTTTATCTGAGGGCGCTCATTTTTTTTAACAAAAGCAGGATTGTGGATTTTCCATGGTCATGTATACATTTTACTTCTTAGCCCCCCCCCCAACAGATAGCAGCCGAAGTCTTCTATTATCCCCTTTAATCAATATGCCCATTTCCGGGCCTTAATTCTTGTATCATTTACTATTTTTGCTTAATGAAATCTTTTGCCTCTTCCTCAGGGGGGTGTTGCTCCTATAGTAAAAGGAAGAGCTGGCTAAAAATGCCCTCATTTCCAGTCCTTTCTTTTCATGTAGCTATGACTTGTCCCTTTTGTTGCTCACAAATGGACATTCAAGTACGGTGCTCAAAAAAGGGATTTGAGTAGGTACCTAGTTGGGAGAAGTCAGTCAGTATAATATACTATAGAGTGTGTGACATGAGTAGGTACCTGATAGTGCAGCTCTCTCTGTTTTAAACAAGGCAGGTGACTTTTCAGACTAATCTGGTGAGTGCAAGTTGAATGGTGAAGCAGAGCGTGACTTCTTTTGAAAAGAGGGTTCCTACTGACAACTCTTTTTACCATAGGAGCAATACGCTCCAGAGGGGTCAAAATGCCCCCGCCCCCTCTGATACTCAACCCACCATACTCACCAGGTGTTGCTGACAGAGCATTCCCTAAGGGCGGTATCTCCCTTCGTGTCACCCTAACATACCTGTCCCTCATAAAACTCGTTCATCAATTAACAGGGACAAAAGACTTTAATTGGTGATCAAATAGACCATTTGAACACACAAAAAAACAGAAAGGAATTCTGCTACATGTATTAAGTCACGAATTACTCTCCTATACCAGCCTTAAGGCAAAGAACATATTTTCCTGCACCATTTAACTTCCTAGGACAGTCCTATTTCCCTCTCTTAGTAGTTAAGGGACAGAGTGAGCCTTGACTAAATATTGTTAATGGATTGTATTTACACCCTGCCAATTATCAATAAAGTGGAAATTCACTCCTTCCTTGCATCAAGTACACAATAGACAATTTCCTACAGAGGAGATGATTCACTCAAGGTACTGATGGCCGACTCATGGTACTGATGACGAAAAATACACTTCACTTGTACAATGAAGGCTTTAAGGGTCTGGTAGACATGACTATAAGATTTGTAACCTTATTTGCTGGAAAGAGAAACACTTAAGGAAAATTTTCATAACCGTTTTTCAATGCCCTACCCATGTTTGCCTACTGTAGAACAGGTCCTAGAAAAAGTTAGAGGTTGCACAGAGGTCCAAGTGGACGGCTCATGGTCCCCTTACCCTAATCAGTAGCAGTCAGCAGCGTGACAGCTCCATAACTCATCCTCCAATAATACTCTGAGTTACCAGATAATTCTCCTTCTGTGAGGTCTTTGGTTTAACCCTTTAAAGCTCAGAAAATAATGTAATAAATTCACTGGTAGCTACCTTAAAGTGGCATAGTCCAATGGTTTGGGCCAAAAAATCAATCTTCTCCAAAGTGAACCAGGATGTTCACATGGATCATAATTCATATGGTAACTACTTTAGTGGCTCTCCTTCCTCATAATCAAGCTCATATTTGAAAGAATTGTCAGATTTATACCCCAATTCCTACTTTTGGAGTGCATGCCAAAACTCCATCCATTGGAAATATACTATAAAATGCCCATGGCAAGGTCCACGGGACCCCCTTTTTAAGTGTCTATGAGCTAAAGGCAACAATAAATTGTCCACAAACCCCTAAATATGGTGTTATTACATTGTGTAAATCACATTTGAATACAATTTGAAAAATCAAAAAAATCGGACTATGCCACTTTAATACATATAGATTAAATGTGGAGCTTGTGGCCGTTAACTATTGAAGGACCAATAGTGTACACTGTCAGCCTAGCGCACCAGTTTTACAGTGGATTGCTTATTATGCGGGTCTACACTGGTAGTTGATGTTAGTACAATCCTATTGCCCTGATTGGGGTTGTAGTGTATGTACTACACCAGTAGTTGATGTTAGTACAATCCTATTGCCCTGATTGGGGTTGTAGTGTATGTACTACACCAGTAGTTGATGTTAGTACAATCCTATTGCCCTGATTGGGGTTGTAGTGTATGTACTACACTAGTAGTTGATGTTAGTACAATCCTATTGCCCTGATTGGGGTTGTAGTGTATGTACTACACCAGTAGTTGATGTTAGTACAATCCTATTGCCCTGATTGGGGTTGTAGTGTATGTACTACACCAGTAGTTGATGTTAGTACAATCCTATTGCCCTGATTGGGGTTGTAGTGTATGTACTACACCAGTAGTTGATGTTAGTACAATCCTATTGACTTGATTGGGGTTGTAGTGTATGTACTACACCAGTAGTTGATGTTAGTACAATCCTATTGACTTGATTGGGGTTGTGGTGTATGTGCTACAACAGTAGTTCATGTTAGTACAATCCTATTGCCCTGATTGGGGTTGTAGTGTATGTACTACACCAGTAGTTGATGTTAGTACAATCCTATTGCCCTGATTTGGGTTGTAGTGTATGTCCTACACCAGTAGGTGATGTTAGTACAATCCTATTGCCCTGATTGGGGTTGTAGTGTATGTACTACAGCGGTATGTGCTGCCTATTTACAATTTGGGCTAACCGTGTATTTATGGGTCATTTCTATCGGTGGTATTGATGCATGGATAAATGAAATGTTGCTGAGCAGCCCCGACACCATTTTATTTATACAGCATGCATATTGATTGGTGTGATGCCTATAATGCCTTATCATTCCTTAAACCTTTTTAACGTATTAATACATCATTCTCACTGGTCGTCATGTCACTCCCCAGGGCTACATTCATACATCAAGCCGACCCTGCAGGGTTGATACAGTGCAGGTGGATGAGCATAATGCCCCAATGAAGTGCTGATGAGCAGCCTCACCAGCACTTCATTGGTGCAATATGACAACCAATGGGCACAATGCATCAATACATCAGTAGCCCTCAAAGGGTTAAAGGGCTCAGAAGTAAAATCCGCTTAATCATACCAGGAGGGTGTTGCTCCTATAGTAAAAGGAAGCTTTCTCTGTTTTAAACAAGGCAGGTGAGTTTTCAGACTAATGTGGTGAGTGCAAGTTGAATGGTGAAGCAGAGCATGACTTCTTTTGAAAAGAGGGTACCTACTGACAGCTCTTTTTACCATAGGAGCAACACGCTCCAGTCAGCACGTGTGCTGGCAATGTGCAGCAAGAGCAGGATGTAGCCAGGGTCATGCCCTACAGCCTGAACCTACCACAATCAGTATAGGATGTATCCCACCTTTAGCTACTACTTTGGTTTTACTATTATAAATGGAATGTGTCACTCTATGATTTAGAAGCACAACTGTAACTTATATAGAAACTGTCAAGTTAAGGTATGCCTTATACCTGAGGATATTGATCTATAGATAAGTATTCAAGTAGCAAAAAGGTGACTCTAGCTGCACCTTATAGTATGGTGCTGAGCTCAGGACGGGTCTCATATGTGGGGTGCGCCTTATGGTATGTTGCTAAACTCAGGACGGGTCTCATATGTGGGGTGCGCCTTATAGTATATGGCTGAGCTCAGGACGGGTCTCATATGTGGGGTGCGCCTTATAGTATGTTGCTGAGCTCAGGACGGGTCTCATATGTGGGGTGCACCTTATAGTATGTTGCTGAGCTCAGGACGGGTCTCATATGTGGGGTGCGCCTTATGGTATGTTGCTGAGCTCAGGACGGGTCTCATATGTGGGGTGCGCCTTATAGTATGTTGCTGAGCTCAGGACGGGTCTCATATGTGGGGTGCGCCTTATGGTATATTGCTAAACTCAGGACGGGTCTCATATGTGGGGTGCGCCATGCTCTTTGCCTTATAGTATGTGGCTGAGCTCAGGACGGGTCTCATATGTGGGGTGCGCCTTATAGTATGTTGCTGAGCTCAGGACGGGTCTCATATGTGGGGTGCGCCTTATAGTATGTTGCTGAGCTCAGGACGGGTCTCATATGTGAGGTGCGCCTTATGGTATGTTGCTGAGCTCAGGACGGGTCTCATATGTGGGGTGCGCCTTATAGTATGTTGCTGAGCTCAGGACGGGTCTCATATGTGGGGTGCGCCTTATGGTATATTGCTAAACTCAGGACGGGTCTCATATGTGGGGTGCGCCTTATAGTATGTTGCTGAGCATGTGGGGTGCACCTTATAGTATGTTGCTGAGCTCAGGACGGGTCTCATATATGTGGGGTGCGCCTTATAGTATGTGGCTGAAATCAGGACGGGTCTCATATGTGGGGTGCGCCTTATACAGAAGGTGTTGCAGCCATGCTCTTTGGGACTCCGTTTAACTTAAAAGGGATGCGTAAAGAGTGCATCTGACGTAGCATCTACCTAGCTGGCCATCATGCTTTCACCTTTTATTTTCTTGATGTCTGCTCTCTCATGTATTTTACTTCCTACGTGCTCTTCATTATAAACTTCTTTGTTACATTGCTTGTCCAGGCTTGCCGTCCCCCTGTGGATTCTGGCCGTCATCCTGTTCAGCATGGTGCCGTCATATGGAGCCTTCTACTCCGTCCTCACTGGCCTCGATATGGTCGGCGCATGCGTCCTCTTCTCCTGGATAAGGAACAGGACTGACCTTGACGTGCCCTTCCCAGATGGACATTTGACCTTCACATGGGGCTGGACTTACTGGTTATGTTTATGTACAGGTAAGGACACAGGTGGAGGAAAGGAAGGGAGAAAGTTGCGTGGTAGAAAGGACTGAGAGAGAAATCAAGAAAGAAATAAAGTAAAGGAAAGAGAAAGTGGCAAAGAAGAAGGAAAAAATTACTGAGAAAGGAACAAAAAAGAGGGAAAGTCAGAACGTAAGAAAGAAATACCACCATAGAGTTGTGATCAGCTTAAGGGAGCTTGGTGGGGGGCATACATGAAACCAAAAGTAAGAAGTAAAGTTGTTTAAAGTACATCATAAGAAGATACCTGTGAGGGGGAGAAAAAAAGCAAAAGTAATTAGGGAAGATATGTTTGCAGAAAGGGAAGATGAACAAAAGATATGGAATACAGGTTGATCAAGGCAAAATGAAAGGTTAAAGCAGCGTGACACAGGTGCTTAACTTCTAAAGTCTGGTCCATGCATCCATGCAGTTCAGGGGACCACATGCCTGTAATAAATCATATATTTCAGGTCTAGTCAGCTTCTTCCTTGGTGTATCCGTGTACATCGCTGATATCCACTTCCCTGACCAAGTCATCATGTTTTTTGGTGGCACTGTCACGACCACCCTGGAGGAGTTCTACGTCAGTAAGATGCATTGTTATTGTTTACTTTGATTTTAGTTTACTTCTGACTTTGTCAAAGTTTTGTGTTCTTTCTGTACCTAAAGCAGCCTTATCCACAGCTTTGGTCATGATGACAAAGCGAAAAGATCTTTTTCTTTTTATATTCATTTCCACAGTCTCTTCCAATGGTATTCTGAATGTATCAAATGTGTTCTGGCCCATGATATTTCCATTTTCCTGCTGAAGATCATGCTGAATTTAGATATTCCTATAAACAATCGAGAATATGTGTGATTGTTGTCTCTTTCCTTCGTAATAGAATTCTCCCTTATTCGCAAGGTGATGTTTCCGAGCATGGATAATTTTGATAGTTATGTCATAATATTACATTTTTAGTCAGTGGTCCTTTTCAATGTGCATCAAAGTTCTGTTACAAAGTTATACTGTACCACTTGTCCATTTTCCAAGGTGAACTTGAGCTGGTAAAACTCTGTGACCATGACAACCTAAAACACCCAGGAGGCCGTCTGACCTCCATGGACATGACGTCATCATCACCAGACTCCTGCTACCAGATGTCGCCACAGTCCTCAGCTGACTTCCGGTCACCTAGCTCCCCCAATGGCGGTCCTGTTGTAGAGAAGTTACAGAAGGAGGACGGAGAGACAAGGAGTGGGGGTCAGGAGGCGCAGTACGAGGAAGTACTCACCGTAAACGCTGTAAGCTATCAGTTCTACTTAACTGTTATAATCCATGAAATTGTCCCCAAAATATAAATCTAAAAGAATTGAGGAATTTGCTTCATCTTTCCTTTTTTTAAGATGTTTCTTCAGTATAGCCTGACACACAGTATAAGGTGCACAGTCACTGTATCGAATATCACAAACGGTCATAAACAGCACTATAAGCCTTGTTGTGTACAGCACTCTAAGCCTTGTTGTGTACAGCACTCTAAGCCTTGTTGTGGACAGCACTCTAAGCCTTGTTGTGGACAGCACTCTAAGCCTTGTTGTGTACAGCACTCTAAGCCTTGTTGTGGACAGCACTCTAAGCCTTGTTGTGGACAGCACTCTAAGCCTTGTTGTGGACATCCCTCTAAGCCTTGTTGTGGAGAGCACTCTAAGCCTTGTTGTGTACAGCACTCTAAGCCTTGTTGTGGACAGCACTCTAAGCCTTGTTGTGTACAGCACTCTAAGCCTTGTTGTGTACAGCACTCTAAGCCTTGTTGTGGACAGCACTCTAAGCCTTGTTGTGGACAGCACTCTAAGCCGTGTTGTGTACAGCACTCTAAGCCTTGTTTTGGACAGCACTCTAAGCCATGTTGTGTACAGCACTCTAAGCCTTGTTGTGGACAACACTCTAAGCCTTGTTGTGGACAGCACTCTAAGCCTTGTTGTGGACAGCACTCTAAGCCTTGTTGTGTACAGCACTCTAAGCCTTGTTGTGTACAGCACTCTAAGCCTTGTTGTGGAGAGCATTCTAAGCCTTGTTGTGGAGAGCACTCTAAGCCGTGTTGTGGACAGCACTCTAAGCCTTGTTGTGTACAGCACTCTAAGCCTTGTTGTGGACAGCACTTTAAGCCTTGTTGTGGACAGCACTCTAAGCCTTAGTGTCCTTTTTACTACAGGAAATCCGCAGAGTATACCAGAAGCGGAAACGGCGAGCCCCCTTTGGGTTTCTTAGACATGCCACCAGAGTGCAGCACCGCCTTAGAGGATCCAGAACGAGGGTAGAGCCTCAGTCGCAGTTCTTATCTCCCAGACACAAGTAAAAGAAATACTGTAATTAGAATATTTCCATTTCTATGTTTCGAACTAACACCTTTTTGTTGCTTTCTAGCTCTTGATATAGGAAACGTAACATGCATGTTCTCTCAGTATCCCCAAGAATATTTTAATCTTTTCAGGGCCGCTGATGTAGGAGTAAATCATTCCCATCAGTGGCGATACTTAAGAGTATATTTGCATATTTTGACCCCAGAATGTGCTCGAAAATAGGGGGTGCACCCTCTCCTTTTGTGCTGCGCCCCTTCATTTCCAAATTCTAAATCAGATGCTGCCCATTGCCCATTGCCCATTGCCCACTGCCCACTGCCCACTGCCTATTGCCCACTGCCCATTGCCCATTGCCCATTGCCCATTGCCCACTGCCCACTGCCCACTGCCCACTGCCCACTGCCCATTGCCCATTGCCCACTGCCCACTGCCCATTGCCCATTGCCCATTGCCCACTGCCCATTGCCCTTTGCCCACTGCCCATTGCCCACTACCCATTGCCCACTGCCCATTGCCCACTGCCCACTGCCCACTGCCCATTGCCCATTGCCCATTGCCCATTGCCCATTGCCCACTGCCCATTGCCCATTGCCCATTGCCCATTGCCCACTGCCCATTGCCCATTGCCCACTGCCCACTGCCCACTGCCCATTGCCCACTACCCATTGCCCACTGCCCATGAGCATCATGCCAACCCTTCGGGATTGCAGCAACCTCTCTATTGCCAACTTTTAAGTCATCACGCTTGTGGCCATGATTAAAGGTGATCATGGTGGTGATCATTTTCTGCCTTCCTTTCCTCATTTGATTTTCCCTGGCGGATCCTAAATTAGCATAATAATTTTCCAGGTTGAACATCTGTTGGTATGGAAGGGTGCTTACCCTTCAGTCAAAGGCCATTAATGCAGTTAACTACATCATTGCAATTGTTCTTCCTGATGCACTAATGAAGTGCTGCAAGGGTATCGATTCAGTAGGGCACACGACCAGGTCCAGCGAAAGTGATGCAGGTCTGAAGTGAGCAGACACGGGATGAGCAGACACGGGACAGATATTTTTCCATTCTTTGCCTATGATGCAAACATATTTTGAACATATGGGACAAATATGGTACTGTGAGATTAACTATGCCGCTGAACTTATCAAATTATTAGTTTCAGCTTTGTAATGTCCAGAAAAAGAGAGTTTTAGGCAAATTTACTCTCTTGTCCCACATCTGCTCATTTGCTTGTCCCGTGTCTGCTCATATATGGAGCAGCTTATCAGTTTTTAGCCTATTACAATCAAAATTCTTTTATCTATTGGGTATTATAGTCTCAAGGAATTTAACAGAACCATATTTGTCCCATATATGTTCAAAATCTGTGGCTATCATAGTTAAATGATGAAAAAAATATCTGTCCCGTGTCTGCTCGTCCCGCGTCTGCTCACTTCAGACCTGCATCACTTTCGCTGGACTTGGTACATGATACGCACAGGCAATTAACTCATCAAGGCCCTTTAGGGGTTGCTGATGCAGGAGTGCAGCGTGCCCATTGGTCATCACGATGCACCAATGGGGTGCTGGCGAGCATCATGACAACCAATGGGAATGAGAAATTCAAAATGACATCCAAGGGGCATTATTGACCCTTAAAGGGTTAAAGTGTTAAACTGATTCATACCTGAGCACGTCAAGCAGCAATGCACATCACGAATCCAATTCACCTATTCAATTGAATTCAGATAGGATGCAAGGTATCTGATTGTATTCTGGGGGTCTTATGACAGAAAAGTGAGGGATTTCCCAAAGTTTTTTTGTGTACAAATATGGCTGTTTGGAGAACAATTGTGAGCTTTTTACATCCTTGTTGAGCAAAATGGGCTGTGGTAAGTCCCTGGCACGTGAATATTATATACATTGGTGGGGGGGTGGGGGGTCAGTGAGCAATGATTGCTTATCGCTACTTCAACTACAGCTATAGATGAATACGGCAAGTAAGGGTGACTTTTTAGGGAAAATTAACCTAGGTACACAACTTTATTCATGGAAAAGTCGCATTTTCTTGCAGCATGATTCTATAGGATCTTATCCATGGCAAGAAAACTGCATGAGATTGGTGCACCATAAATAACCATAGGCAGTCTCTTTGTTGAGCAATCATAGTTTTATTGTCGTAAAAAAAATCACATAGAACATCAATCATTATGTTCTCATACCAACACAGAAATAAAGAAATTTGAGATGACATGTACACATATAAAATGAAGTATACCGTCTGTATCAACTAAATTGGCATTTTCGCTTTCTCTTTTAGGGAGTACCAAGAGGGAGGTTCAGCGTGCCAGTAGTCACCCATCAAAGAGCTTGTGTAGAGGGAAGAGAGAAAGAAAAATATTTAGAAACACCTCGATCTCTCCATATCAGTTAAAATGGATCGTCATATAGTTTATTTACTCAAAAGGAAAAGTAACCTTCTACACCAGTTACAAAAATAATGTTACACAAGTAATATCACTTCACGCAAAAAAAAAACTTGTTTCAAGCGCATCTCTATATTGAGAACTTTTACCTCATGCTGTGTTAACTATGGAGTCAATAATCAATACCACACGAAGCACAACTAAAAACCTATAGTTCATATGAACATGCCCTCACTTCTAAACCATATAAAACATCATAATGACATTTGTCAACACTCTTGATTGTGCTTATTCATTTCAACTTGATAATTATTCCGTGCAATAGGGGGGGGGATCTTAACTATTGTGAGATTCTTCAGACCGCTTCTCTGTGCATGATTTTATTTGTGTAAATAGTGATTGGTTAATTTGGTATAAAAACATTATTCTTCATGGGTTATTGGTAATTACTATCATCAAAAACAAAATGAATCAATGTTCAGGAAAACTATTTTTACCAAAGATATGGAACATGCTTTTCATTTTAACATGACATAGCTTTCTTATCAGCATACTAGTGGCTAGACGGGTGCAAAGTTTGACAGTCATGCTACGGTAAATTTCTCAATGCTATGAGAGGATGGGAAGAGTAGCCGTCACTGCTTGGACTAGATCCATTGACCTACGGATCATACAGTGAACTGGGCTAGCCCACGTGGGCCCCACCTGGCTGCCCTGACATTTACCAGCGTTTACCCATCTGGGCTCGGCCCACAGGCCCGGAGAAATCCCATCTGGGGCCCATGTGGTTGTGCTGGCTGGGTAGTGTACGACAACTTGTCCCACAGGCAGGTTGGGGATGCCCCCTAGCAGGGAGAGAGATTACTATAATATCTCTTGAGGTTCTGTAATTACTCACAAGAGGGGTTCAGCTGCTTATCATTGTTCAATTTGAGGCCACTGAGGGCAGCACTGGGTTGTAGGATACAGTCACCATTTCAGGGCCACTAATGCATTTATGCATCATGCCAAATGGTTGTCATGATGCTCCAATGAAGCCCTGGTGAGACTGCTCACCATTCATGCATCATGATGCCTAATCGCCATGATGCATCAATGTTGTAACTGTGGGAACTTGACTTGTCAGCTCAGGTCAACCCAAAGCATTTGGGGACAATGGCTACGGTGGGGAAAGTAAATTTTTCAATCCCCTTAATGGAGGGAGACCCTGATATTTTACCTGTTTTCAGCGAAAAAAAAAACCTGTGTATTAAATCAGGTTAAAAGGTTTTCACATACCATTTTCAACCTTTGGCTGCAGACGTGACATCCACATTGGCACAGGTCCAGTTCTTTGTCGTAGATCTATCTTGGAAGGAGCAGGACTGGTGACATGTGACTCTGATTGTGCCATCAGCATGGAGAAGGGCTGCATTATGGAACTGGTACACTGAAAGAGATAGACAAAGGTTAGGTCTGACTGAGGGATAACCCACAGTCAGACTCAATGGTAGATAATCTTTGTATTTATTTCATGTTATCTTAGTCAGAAAAGTTCAAAAATCATACAACGTAAAATAAAAAGATGATGTTTTAATCTTTCAACATGAAATAAAACATGTCAGCATCATTACCTCTTGGCAAGAAAGAAACTGTATACCCAGTAAACACACTACCAAAGTGCTATGTAGATCACAGGTATATTTCCTACCAATTTGGTCTGAAATTTTTTTCAGTGAGGGAGTGGTCATTATTTTATTAACCACAGTCAAAAATTTTTTTGCGCCGACCCCCAAACCGGAGGAGCGGAGAATTTTCGCGCCCCTCTTTGCGCTATAGTAGCACGCTGGCTTTTTTTCCTCAAAAGAGGGTAAATATTTTTAGCCCCCCCCCTCAAGAAGGGTCAAAATTTTGTTAGCCCCCCCCCTCGGGAGGGGGCTGAAATTTTTACGCCCCCCTCCCCTCAAACCCACCATCCCCCCCTGTTGATAAATAATGACCACTCCCTAAGGTATGTGGACGTTCAAGCATTAAGGTTTGTTTACTCTCTACAAACATAGGTGTCTGAAATTTGTTTCTCTACCAAAAGTAGCACTTAAAAACAAACAAAGAAATGTGAAAAAATAAACTCAATTTCATTATGCTCTTTATATAAAAAATATCCCTATGTTTAGACTGGGAATGAGCACAGGAACCTTGCATCTAAAAACCTTTGCTCTACTGACTGAGCTTTCCAGCCATTCAATTTATCTACAACCAAGAGTATAATATATTCTCTTGATTGTAGGTATAAGGTATGGAAAATCTCTTGATCAACTTATAACACACCAATCTTCGTTCGGATCTATAGTATTGTGGTAGCGAGTATGAATCTAATGTGAAAGGTCTGGGGTTCAAGGCTTCTCCTTGATGGATACTTTATCAACGGTTTTCAAGAATTTCCTTTCCCCCTGCTTTTTAAGTATATTTTTTGTAGATTTAGAGGGGGCGCAAGGGCGGACACCCCTACTTTTTCCTACATCAAAATAATGTTTGTTATGTAAATTTATGTGTCCAATGAACCATGATTTCAGGTCTAAACCTATGATTTCTTCTGACAATGTCATTTAAAAGGTCAGTTCATCATCTCATCCCATCTCAAATCATCTTTCCCCTTCCCAAAGTAATATTACTGAGTCTTTAATCAATCGTAATGAAAAAAAAAAGCAAAAAGAGAGCAAGTTATGTCATCAGATCAATACATTGTAAATAAAAGGACAAGTTTATACTTTCTTGTAGTCCATTACTGAGCACATTATTGATAATTATTACACGACCTCTGTGATTTTGGGTGCTTTTTCTGGATATTCCCGTTCTGATACCTGTCGATATTGCACACCATGATGCATGCATCATGACTTTTGTAAGGTGTGCCTGATATCCATGGATAACAGGCACTAGTGCCTGATATCCATGGATATCAGCACACCTTACATGTCATATGTTACATGTTAAAACCCATGAAATATTCCAGGCCAGGGTAGGGATCGAACCTGCAGTCTCACATCCCAAATCCAACTCCCTATGCACTGCGCCACAGGGACTGACGAGAGGTGGTTGGCTAGAACTAAACCAAACAAAGGAATCCTAGCCGGGCGCCGAGGCGTGTGTACCGATCGTGTATACATAACCAAAGGACGCGGTCAAATATATCCAAGCCGACACGGCCGCTGAAAGGGAGGAGACGCGGTGGTCTAGCGGTTAGCACGTCACGCTCAGCCGTCAGAGGTACATGGATCGAGCCCCGGTCCAGGTGCATCTTTTTTCGCCGTGTGTGCTGTCGCTGTCCGCTGCCGGGCGAGGAGGTGTATTATACACAAACATAACAGCGAGATGCATTGAAATCTTTAGCCGTGTGCCACTGTCGCCGCTGTCCCCTGCTGGGGGAGGAGGTGTATTATACACAAACATAACAGCGAGACACATTGAAATCTTTAGCCGTGTGCCGCTGTCGCCGCTGTCCGCTGCCGAGGGAGGAGGTGTATGTACCGATCGTGTACACACACTATGGCTGGCTTTGAGTCCCGGGGAAGGATTTTTGTTTTCAACTTGTTTTTATTGATATGCGGTGTCCGGTAATTGGGCACAATGACATGCCTATTTCCTGACAATTTTGATATTGATATTCTAAAACCAAAATTAGAGTGAATATACTAGCAAATTCATCAAGACTTCTAGTTCATCAATATCTAATAATGGTGGTGAGCCTTCTTCAGCTTGTAAAGATATCTTTAAAATACAGAGGCTGTCCGTGAACTGGTACACCTGTCCGAGAACTGGGCATTTTTGAATGTCTATACAAAACCCCTTATAACAACTATAAATATTAGGCTTCAGCTAGGGATACTTTTTATTATGATACCAAGGGGCCCTATCCATGCATCCTGCTGAGCCTAAATGTAGGAAACAGAGTTTGGCCAGTTTAGTAGTCTCCCAAAAATAAAACTGTCCGAGAACTGGGCAAGTTACCCCCCTATTATACACAAACATAACAGCGAGACGCATTGAAATCTTTAGCCGTGTGCCACTGTCGCCGCTGTCCGCTGCCGAGGGAGGAGGTGTATGTACCGATCGTGTACACACACTATGGCTGGCTTTGAGTCCCAGGGAAGGATTTTTGTTTTCAACTTGTTTTTATTGATATTCTATTGATTATTTATTGAGTTTTTATTGATTAATCGTGTAATATAGACAGTAAGGAATGGGCTATCGTAGGATATCATAACGAGTGGCCGTAGGCCACGAGTTATGATATCCTACGATACACTGAATTCAGTGCCCGTTAGCCCATTCATTACTCTCTTACTATATTGATTTATAGGCAATGTTGTTCAGTAAAGCAGGCTATACATATCAATAATGATTCTCAAGGCTGATGTGCAGTGGAAGTGTTATTTTATTAATGTGTGAATCTTCAATTAACAATAGTGAAGACAGTATATAATCACACAAACACTCAAACAAATTGTTCATGGTGCTGGAACCCAGCAGGGTGTTGTAGAGGCAGCGCAGGTAGGATAGAGGCCGTCATCCTGCAAATGGCCGGTTATATACCTGTCCAATGTCCAGTAGTTCACCCTGGTGCCAGGAATGGTCTATCCTGAAGGTGGCACTAGTGAGGCCACTGCAGTTCAGTGTCAACGGTAGCCACCAGGGGGAGACACATATGCCACTCCGCTTTCGGGTTTTGGTTCCACATGGGTTTTTGGACACCAGCTCAGTATGCCTTGTGCAAACCCATCCTAAGCCCTGTCTGGGGAATTATCTTTGGAACTGATCTATGCCTGATTCGGGGTGCCCACTTTGAAACCAATCTGTGCCCAAAGTATGTGCCCATTTTGAAGCTGCTCTGTGCCCAAATCAGTTAGCCTTATGTGGCCCACACAACTTACTGAGAACAAAAACTGCCGGGAGCTCAACAGTCTTAGTTCGGTTTGCCCTATTAGGGCAACCCAATGTGGCCCTGACTGGAAAACCACCATTTGCCCAACCTAAAACCATGAATAGTATTCTGCCCGCTTTGAACCAGCTTATCTGAGCTAAAACTGAATTGGCCCTAAGCGGGCTTGCTACATGGGTTATTCTAAATGCCTTCAATTCTGACAAATTGAAGGCATGTAGACAACCTTTTCGCCACCTTTAGAAAAATCAGACACCATGCAGGTTCTTTCAACTCTATCTTGACCCTTCCAAATGAAATTAAACATAGAGCTATTAAAGATTTTTAGGTGTTTTTTTGTCCAAAAGGAGAACCTTTCCTACATACCACAATTTGGAACAGGCAAATATATTGGCTAATAGAGATCTACCTCTAAAAGAGGTGTCTCTCCACTGCCAAGCTAATAAAACATTTTGAAATTTCATGGCAATTGGACTCCAATTGATTTCTTCTATAATTTCTGGATTTTTTTTGAAAAATAGACTCCCAGCATTCTCAGCTGACTGTGAGTAAAATTAATGCTGTGAACATGGTTGGATTTTGAAGAAAGGCTTCCAAAGAAGACATGTGGACAACCTTTTGGCCACCTTTAGAAAAATAAGACACCAAGCATGTCAACCACACCCGGTCCAGTAACATGCTAGCCTTCAAGTTCATAGATCCTCCCAATGGGTAGCATATTTCAATACAATCAGACCGATCAAAGAGCTATAACGAATGGAGCGACGTCTTACGGCGCTCAGCGTTACGCCTACGGGACGATGTCTGTTTTGCTAGGGGGCGCTGCGAACACCAGCATACTTTACTTCCGGTTTGCGCACCAAAGCATTGTCGTCTATGATGCAACACCCTTGTAGCGAGGGCTTTTAAACTTTGTTTATTCATTATTAAAGAAAGTACTTGTTACAATCCTGTTGCAGTCAGGTACTAGGTGTGTGCTTCAGCTAAAAAACCTTGAAACAATAGCTGTCATGATAAAAGGAGTTTGTTTACATTGTATTGGGTTACGCTTGCAGTGGCAACACAGCCCAGACTGTTGAATTTTTTACACCCCCCTCAAACCCATTACCCCCTCCCCCTGTTGATAATGAATGACCACTCCTTAACTCCAGAACTAAGGGAGTGATCATTTTTTAATTTTAGCCCACCCCTGTCCGTTTTCATCTCTTTTTAAACCCCCTAGACTACAAATTTTAGCCCTGTCCCTGTCCGTTTTCATCTCTTTTTAAACCCCCTAGACTCAAATTTTAGCCCACCCCCTGTCTGTTACCCTTATTTTGTGACCCCAGAGCTGTAAATTTTAGCCCCCCCAGGTAGCAAAAATGGTGTGGCCCGAGTCTGGGCCACACTGGGTTAACAGTGGGCTAACCGATTCGGGCACAGATCTGTTTGAAATTGGGCTCACCGATTTGGGCTCAAAGTGAATTTAACATGGGTTTTTGGTGTGGCCTAAAGTGGGCTGCCTGATTTGATGAAAAATTAGTGGTGACATGTTAAAAATTCTTTTTGAGAAATTTATCCAAAATCTTTTCTTTTTTTAAAAGTCAATAAGCAACAAATCCTTGAGCTAATCTAACCCCCCCCCCATATCACCAAAGCAGTAAATGCAATATCTACCCAAGTGGAAAGGCAGAGCAGTACCATTCATTTGAATCAAACTCATTCAGCCAACACAAGGCACTTTGATTCATTAAAGTGAGATTCTGGCCTCACTCTTCCCCCACTAATTCCCATGTAGGAGTAGAGAAGAGAGCCTTCAAGTTCATAATGACTGAACCTCTGCATATCTGCTCTTCCAAGTTCAGTGCAATAGAAATGGTGTTGCCATTCCACTACTACTCAGATTACCTTGATTTGCACTTTTGACTAGAAACATCTAAGTATTTCCAGACTATGAGAAAGTCTGCACATTATTACTTCATATCTGATTAAGTAGTCTATTCCAGTTGTCCTATGTCTAAAAGAAATAAGTTTGGTATGGGTAGTAGAATTCTGCCTGGAGTGCTGTGAAACCACTTTGTAGTGAGTCTGCCATGGACTGGCCTACAGATGTAGAAGATATTTCTCAATTGCCTCTATATATAGTCCTCTTATACCTGGCCAAGTGTGGGACCTGTTTGCCCCCACACCACAAATACACCTTGCAAGCCTACTAGTACAAAGAAAGACATGAAGCTGTTCTTTCCAGGACTAGTCAGTGTTGCCTTTTACATTAAATATCTGGATCCCTACTATGAACCTACCTGTGTATTAATGGTATAGGGAAAGTGTCCTACAGCAGTGGTGGAGGGAAGGGAGGGGGGAGGGCAGGGCAGGGTGAGAGGAGGGCATGGCAGGGTGAGAGGAGGGCAGGACAGGATGAGAGTAGGGCAGGGCAGGGCGAGAGCAGGGCAGGGTGAGAGCAGGGCAGGGCAGGGTGAGAGCAGGGCAGGGCAGGGCATGTGAGCGAAGGAGATGCCAGGGCAGTGCAGGGTGAGAGTAAGACAGGGCAGGGTGAGAGCAGGGCAGGGTGAGAGCAGGGCAGGGCAGGGCATGTGAGCGAAGGAGATGCCAGGGCATGGCAGGGTAAGAGTAGGGCAGGGCAGGGTGAGAGCTGGGCATGGCAGGGCGAGAGCAGGTCAGGGCAGGGTGAGAGCAGGGCAGGGCAAGGGTGAGAGCAGGGCAGGGCAGGGTGAGAGCAGGGCAGGGCAGGATGAGAGTAGGGCAGGGCAGGGCGAGAGCAGGGCAGGGTGAGAGCAGGGCAGGGCAGGGTGAGAGCAGGGCAGGGCAGGGCATGTGAGCGAAGGAGATGCCAGGGCAGTGCAGGGTGAGAGTAGGGCATGGCAGGGTGAGAGCTGGGCATGGCAGGGCGAGAGCAGGTCCGGGCAGGGTGAGAGCAGGGCAGGGCAAGGGTGAGAGCAGGGCAGGGCAGGGTGAGAGGAGGGCAGGGCAGGATGAGAGTAGGGCAGGGCAGGGCGAGAGCAGGGCAGGGTGAGAGCAGGGCAGGGCAGGTTGAGAGCAGGGCAGGGCAAGGCAGGGTGAGGGCTGGGAGTGAGAGTGAGTGAGTAATAGATGTTCAACGCCATTTCGACAGCTAAGGTCATATTCATGGCGAGATCCTCATTACACAAATTCACAGAGGAATGTGTCAGTGCCTGCACATATGTGCACCACACACATCTTGAGGGGAGGATAGGAAAGAGGAGAAATAGACCCTTTTAAGTGGGCTAGGGAGGTCCAGGGAGGGCAGGGTGACAGAAGGGCAGGGCAGAGCGGGGAAAGAGGGGGAAAGGGCAGGGCAGGTTGAGTGGAATGAGGAGGAGATGGAAGGGGTAGGGAATGGATAGGGGAGGGACGAACAAAAAAGAGAGAGGGAGGGGGAACACTCATCACAGAGTTTAGAACAGTTCAGAAGATGAGGCTGCCCTGTCCAAACCCACTCTCACCCCAGACTGGGAAGACTTTATGCAGCTAAGTACCCATCTTGGGATGCCCATTTTGAAACCATCCTGGGCCCAATGTGGTTGCCCATTTTAAAGCTGACCAGTGCCCAAATCGGGCGGCCCAATGTGGCCCAGACCGTATGCTGAGGACAAAACCCGTTGGGAGCCCAACAGGCTCAAGTGGGTTTGCCCGATTTGGGCTGCCCTGTGTGGCCCTGACTGGAAACCCAGCATCTGCCGAACCTAAAACCCATGTACTGAATACTGCCCGCTTTGAACCACCTTATCCCGGATAAAACCAATTTGGCCCCGAGCGGGCTTGCTACATGGGATAGTTCCGGAGTTAGTTGATCGCCGCCCATCTGATATTAGAAAGGTAGCCAGCGGTGACAAGCTGCAGTAGGCAATTGCCCTTATCTTTGGTTCTAATCTGAATATTTGACAGATTGACAGGGAAACGGAGGGGGGGGGGCTATAATTTACAGCTCTGGGGTCAGAAAATGAGGGAAACAGAGAGGGGGGGGCTAAAATTTGTAGCTAGGATTCAGAAAATCAATGAAACAAGGTGAGGGGGGGCTATAATTTAAAGCTTTGGGGTCAGAAAATAAAGGAAATATGGGGTGGGCTAAAATTTACAGTTCTGGGGTCAGAAAATGAGGAAAAGGGAGGGGGGGGTCTAAAATTTATAGCTCTGGGGTCAGAAAATGAGGAAAACGGAGGGGGTCTAAAATTTACAGCTCTGGGGTCAGAAAACGAGGAAAACAGAGGGGGGGGGCTAAAATTTGTAGCTAGGGATTCAGAAAATCAATGAAACGAGGTGAGGGGGGGCTATAATTTAAAGCTTTGGGGTCAGAAAATAAAGGAAATATGGGGTGGGCTAAAATTTACAGCTCTGGGGTCAGAAAACGAGGAAAACAGAGGGGGGTGGCTAAAATTTGTAGCTAGGGATTCAGAAAATCAATGAAACCCCCTTAAACCCACCAGCCCCCCCCCTGTTGTTAAAAAAATGATCACTCCCTTAGTTCCGGAGTTAGTTGATCGCCGCCCATCTGATATTAGAAAGGTAGCCAGCGGTGACAAGCTGCAGTAGGAAAATGAGGTAAGCGGAGGGGGGGCTAAAAATTTACAGCTCTGGGGTCAGAAAATGAGGAAAACGGAGGGGGGGTCTAAAATTTACAGCTCTGGGGTCAGAAAATGAGGAAAACGGAGGGGGGTCTAAAATTTACAGCTCTGGGGTCAGAAAATAAGGGAAACAGACAGGGGGTGGGCTAAAATTTGTAGTCTAGGGGGTTTAAAAAGAGATAAAAACGGACAGGGGGAGGGGCTAAAATTTACAGCTCTGGGGTTAGAAAAGGAGGGAAACGTACAATGTAAACAAACTCCTTTTATTGTGACAGCTATTGTTTCAATGATTTTTAGCTGAAGCACACATCTAAGTACCTGACTGCAACAGGATTGTAACAAGTACTTTCTTTAATAATGAATAAACAAAGTTTAATAGCCCTCGCTACAAGGGTGTTGCATCGTAGACAACAACGCTTTGGTGCGCAAACCGGAAGTAAAGTATGCTGGTGGTGCGAGAATCTGCGCAAACAGACATAAACGCGTCCGCGGCCGAGTTGTAAGTCCATCTATTTACATGTCTACGGACCAATCATCACGCGCAAAGAATTCAGGAGTATCTCATTTACATAATTAGCCCCGCCCCTTTGTTTACAAACAAGGGACCATGTGGCTACACTATGTGTTGTTGTTTACAAACAAGGGGTCACTTGACCGCAGTAATCCCCTAATTGGGTCATGTTACCATTTTTACCAGAATGCTGGCCTCTGATTGGCTGAGCAGTGGTTGCTTATTCCCTAAGTAGGTCACGTTACCATGGTTACCAGAATGCTGGCCTCTGATTGGCTGATAGGTGGTCACTCACCAGGGGCTCCAGTGATGTCACAGGTCATGTGACCAAATGGAGGCCTCTGATTGGCTGCAGGCCCAGTGAGTAATATCCTTAGATTAGCTATAGTCCCGTTTCGATACATACTATACTACTATCATGTTCTTGGCTCTAAAGATGCTGGCCTAGGTAACCTGTGTCGCCCGTGGCAAAAGAACAATATAGAAAAAATTGCTTATGAAGGATGCAATATTGTTTTTGTAATTGGGCCTGATACTGTTTTGTGTGACTTTATTCGTTCCCTGCACATCTTGCAATTCAAAAATGCATAAGTTTACTGCACTTCAGATTTGCACACTCAAACAGCTTTTGAAGCTTGTACAGGTTTAAGATTTACCCAGTAAATTCTTCTGTCATATATTGCAGCTTACTCTGCATTATCGAATATGTAATCTATAATTATCATAGTTATGGTCAACAAATACATGATAGAAGAATATGTATTCTGTCAAAATAAGTGGATGAAATAGATAAAATTGCTTTCTATGACTTTCTACGCATCAGTTTATTGCCTTTTGTGGGTATGTTTTTGATTTTAAGTCCTTCATCAAGGTTTAAAGACATGATATTGCATGTGCATGTGTAATATTATGATCAAAGACGTTGTTGATAAAAGGGTGACATTTACAAAAATCAGTCAATGATGAACTTTTGAAGCATGTACGAGACTGACAGGCCCTGTTCTAGTAGAAAGGGGCCAAAAGAAATCAGTCATTTAGAACATCACTTAAATGCACATGTTATTATGCTTGTGTAATGTAAGGTACCTTAACTCATGATATTGAAACTGAAGGTAGCACCTAGTATTAACTTGGCTCAGTTGTATTGTGTACGCAGGGAAACGAAATGACAAACATAATCAAACATACAATGTTGATCAATGTTGTGGGGAGGTCATGGTCGAGTGAGACGCACAACACTTCAGCAGTGGCAAAATAACAAGAATGTAAGATACAATCTATAGCATACAGAGGAAAATTAGGATATATTTTACCGTGAATATACCAGGGAGAAGATGTCATTTATTAAAGACTCCAACAAAGAGACACAGACCTATAATTCGGGAAACTTTGGACACGCATACCAACTGAAAACAAAGATGGCGCCGGGTGAAGGCACACCGCCTCGGCCAAGCAAAGCCAAAGATGTGGATCTGGTACGTTTATATAACACAGTATCAAACTTAACGGAAAAGGTTGACAAATTAGAAAAATCAATGGAGAATGTTCAGACAAAACTTGACAAACAGGAGAAGAATATGGGTCTTGTTACAATAGACATAAAAAAGCTAAGGGCACACATAGAAAGAAACGATCAGAAGTCGGCCATCTTGGAGGAGAGAGTGTCAAACCTAGAAAGGGAAAAGCGACAACTAAATATAATCCTCACAGGACTTGATGAAAATGGGGATCAAAATCTCAGTGCGCAGGTAGACAATGTACTCAAAACCCTCAAGGTGTCATATCTCACCACAGATATTGATAGAGTCTATAGAATGGACGGAGAAAGAGACAAGAAAAGACCAGTCATGTTAAAATTAAAAACAATGAAGCAAAAGATTGACATTTTAAAGGGCTTGAAAAATCTTAAAGGCCTAGATGAATGGAATTCAGTTCATGTCAACGATGATCTGTCAGTTGTAGACCAGAGGAAGCAGCAAGAGTTAAGACAGCTCGCAGGATACATTAGAGATAAAGGAGGTAAAGCACAACAAAGAGGTATGTCAATACTAGTAGAAGGCAAGAAATATACACACACTGAGGTTGAGAGACTACCACAAGGTTATAGGATGAGTGATTGCAAAACAAGACGTACCAAGGACGGATGGGCTTTCCATTGACCAGCCTCATTTATGTCAAATTTTCACCCTGTGGATATCTGGCATAACAATCATTTATTCCCTGATGCTTAAACCCTGTATCAATTCCAGAAGGCGCTGATATGTCAACAACAGCAAGTAGCGGTTGATATACTGAACTGTAAAGACCCTTATGAAGTAAAACAAATTTCAAAGAAAATAATAGAAGGGAAGGAATGGCAGGGCAGACAGGATTTGACCATGAAAAATGTTCAAAAACTCAAATATGGACAGGACGAGAGTCTTCTAAGCATGTTACGGGAAACAGATGGACACATATATGAGGCCTCGACGGCTGACACCTACTGGAGCTGTGGGGAACCACTAGCCAACGCCGCAGCCATTGAATATGGTAAAATCAAGGGAAAAAACAAACTCGGAGAGCTACTAGAGAACCTAAGGGATGAAGTTATCTCAGATAGTGACACAGCTGATAGTGGAGACGAGGAAGAAATAGAAGAAAAGGAGAAAGAAGAAGAAAGGGAGTTTGTAGCAGCAAATAATACAGCGGGTGACAGGGAACAGAGACTGTCCCCATGCACGTGGTATGATTGGTATGATAAAAGACAATATGGAGTTTCTATACACAGCACACCCCAGACAACATATTATTATTTTTCCTTTAATAGGAATGAAATTAGTGCAATAATGCGAATGACACAAGACAAAAAATCCTGGATGATGCTATATGGCAGATAAATGAGCAGATATATATGAACTGAATCGCCAACACCATACCACAATGCCATGGATATCACTTACAGTACACCACAGCAGACCTAAAGAGGTGAGACAGGATAGATACACTCCATGGCTGGTAGATGGACTACATCCAAGCAATACCCTACTTGAGAAACAGGCTCAAATGTTCATAAATCATATCAAATGCATAAAATTAAAAATCCAGAAATTTGGATATATTCCTTCCTAAACACTAAATATACCCCTTGAGACACACTATAAAATGTATGTTTAGTCTCCCTCCAACTATGGAGGCAAAGGGGAGGGGCTAGCACCTGGAGGCTAGCAGAGCATTTTCAGGGTTCAAAATTTTAGAAAATGAGGAAAAAATAGGCACATCTATAATATCTATCCCAGATGGCGCCACCTGATGAAAGTGGCCAGCCCACTTTCAGCCACACCAAAAACCCATGTTGACCCCAAAATAATAAATTTTGACCAGATGGCGCCATGTGATCAAAGTGGGCAGCCCACTTTCAGCCACACCAAAAACCCATGTTGAACCCAAACCCACTCTGAGACTGATATGTGTCCATATTGGTTAGCCCAGTGTGGCCCACACACCTCACTGAGGACAGAAACTGTCAGCAGCCCATCGGTTAGCCCATTGTGGCCAACATCGGAAGCCACACCAAATAAATTGTGGGCCACAGTAGGGCCACACCACCTTCGCTACATGGGTTTTGTTGAAAATCAGATCTCAAGATCAGTATGTCTCACATGACCACAACGTATATTTTTTTTGTTTTCTCTGTAACTGTTATAAATTGGTATCCTTTTACTATTGCTATTATCGAGGAAATCATATTATTTTTAGTACTTAAGTCGTATATGGATAAAATGGAAGGAGAGGGGCTAGGACAGGGGAGGGTTAGGAAATCATGGGACAATGGTTAGGTCTTTAAGAACTGTCAAGAGTTTTGATAATGATAATAATTTTCATGTTACACATATAAATCTACGTATTATTAGGTCTGATATAGAAGATACCAGGTTGCAACTGGACTGCTCTAACTTTGATATTATTACATGTTCAGAATCCTGGTCAGAGGATAAAGATCTATCAAGTGAATTCACCCTAAGTGGATACAAAATGTATAGACATGACAGAACCTGGTTGCAAGATGGTATAAGGAAAAAATCAGGAGGCCTGTTAACTTATGTAAAACAGACTTATATTGTCCAACAACCGAACTGGCTTCCAACCTTAAGTGAAAAAGATATAGAGGCACAGAGTATTATAATTAGAAGGGAAGGATTAAAAGATGTCTTAGTTATTCATATATATAGACCTCCACAAGGAAGTATGTTTGAATTTTGGGAGAAAATAAAAATAATTTTGGATCCAATAAATAGCATATACAAGTATGAGGTTTATGTACTAGGAGACATGAACATCGATATGCTTGATCATACAATAGAAATGGTAGATACCCTAAAATATGGCATGATGGGATATGGACTTGTAAATGTGATTAATAGTCCAACACGAGTTGTAGACAGAGCCTCATGTCTAGACTTGATCTTCACCAACCACAACAATGTATTAAACTCTGGAGGTGTACACTATGCCAATAGTGACCATGATATGGTATATGTATCTGTTAACAGACTAACCAGTGAAAAAAAACTATTCAGTGCAGAAAAATGAAAAATTATTCACTTGATGAACTGCATAGACATGAACTGCATTTAATTGGAAAAAAAGTTTTATGATACTACTGATGTTGAAATTTTGTGGAAAATAATTTTGAATAGAATATATCATGTAATTAATGTCATGTGTCCCTTGAGAAATATAGTCATTAAAGATCATAATAAACCATAAGTTACACCAGAATTGGTTGAAGAAGTTAAGCGAAAAGATAAAATTGTTATTGAAGCTAAAAGAACAGGAAATGTAGATGATATTAAAAATGCTAAGAAAGTATGTAATGGCATGAGTAAAATCATCAACACTACCAAGAGACTACATGTTTTAGGCAAACTAGAGGAACATGAAAATAATCCTAGAAGATTCTGGCAAGAGTTAAAGTTAATCCTACCCGGTAGTAGAGACACTGTGGATATCAATTTACTTGAAACAAACAGTGGGAACCTACTGAAACCAGAAATGGTATCACATGAAATCAACACATATTTTACAGGTATTGGTACTAAATTGTCAAAGGACAATTATGCAGTGTGGAATCCAGAAATAGCTGAGGTCCCATTTACTATTAACCTTTGGGACACAAATGAAAAAGAGGTTCTCAAATTTATTAAAGAGATTAATACTAAAAAGACATCAGCAATTGACCAACTAAGTCCATTTTTACGAAAGATGCCTTCCTGGGTTACATATCGGTTCAAACAGTCACTATATAATACCCCAATCATGGAAAGAAGCTGTAATTATACCACGTTAGTGGAAAACTACAGACCTATCTCATTACTACCTTTACCTAGTAAATTAGTAGAAAAAAGTGTGCATAGAAACTTAATGGATTACATGGAAGCCCATAATGTACTGATCAAAAGGCAAGGAGGATATAGGAAAAATCACTCCACAGTAAAGACTATTGGGGAATTAACTGACTACATCTTGAGGGAAAGAAATATTGGCAGGGATACTTTGGTTGTTTACATAGATTTAAAAAAGGCATTTGATACTGTTGATCACATTATTCTACTAAGTCAATGCAAAATTTAAGGAATTAAAAGGAAAGCAGGATCTTGGCTAGAAAACTACCTTAAAAGGAGGAAACAATCAGCCCTTGCCAATGGCATCAAATCTGAACCAATAGATATTGTATGTGGAGTCCCTCAGGGATCAACACTTGGTCCTTTACTGTTTTTGTTGTATGTTAATGAAATAGAAAAAGTCTGTAAAAATTGTGAAATATTACTATATGCTGATGATACTGTTCTTTTCTTATCGGCGAATGACTCTAAATCTGTCAACAAATTAATGCAAGAGGATCTATATAATTTTGAAGCATGGTGCTACAAGAATAGACTAACTATAAATATAAAAAAAAAACAAATTCATGTGTTTTGCAAACTTATACAAATGAAAAAATGGTAAACTGTCCATCAGTGGAGAAAAAATATATGGGTTTCAAGTTATAAGTATCTAGGAGTCACCTTAGACCCTGCATTAAACTATGAATGATTTGTTAAAGGACAGATAAAATCTGCTGCCTATAGGACATATCAAATTGCTAGACTAAATGTTTTTATTGATGTACCAACCACTGTATTGTTATACAAAGCCTTTATCCTACCTATATTAGAATATGCTGATATATTATTAGCAGGTATTACAAATACACTACTGGATAAGAGACAGAAGGCACAAAACAGAGGTCTAAAGGTAGCTATGAGGAAACCATATCGAACTCCTACATATGATGTACATGGACTGGCAGGGCTAAACCTCTTATGTGACAGGTGGAGGTTCATCAACTAAATGAAGCATTCAGTAGATCAAAACAGAACAAGTACAGGGATCATAGAAATTTACATACTAGAGCGTGGGATGGTCCAATTCTAAGGTACCATACACCCAATGGGGCTTCCTATACAAGGAGTTTGGAATTTTCATTAGGTTTTCTATGGAACAGTTTAAATACACAAACTAGAAATATTGAAACTTTTGACAAATTTAAGAAATTTTCTAAAGGGATTCTTTCGATAAGACTGCCTAAACCACCAGAGGCCTAACCCGCCAATCCAAAGCCCCCAGAGAAGAATCTATTCATTACTAACCACATGTGAATATAAATAAAGTAGTTATATATCTTACAAGTCAACCTTTCCAAATATACTATGTTATGAAATTAAAAACAAGTATCTTATAAGAGGTGACACTGCGTCTCACAAATGTATATTCTACAAACAAGGTACGGTTGTATGAATTAATTAGCTCTTACCAAACGAGCTAAAGATTCTATTATTTATTATTCTATTATTTATTATCAAATGAGATTTCAATACTATGTTCACATTGTAAACAATGGTATATATGATCAATAACGTTAACAACCATGTTCAAATATTATGTTTACCGAGAACGCCAACTTTTGATGAATAAAGATTAATCAAACTCAAAACTCAAACTCATAATCAAAACGTGGTGTGGCTGTCACTTGATGTGCAGTGCAGTCAGTGAATGTCCCGGGCATTCTGGAAATATGTTACCTGTACTCAGGGGACTTCTCTCTGTCTTCTCAGGACAGACCCAAGGTGAAGGTTGTCTGAATGTCACCTTCAGACTAGTAGAGAACAAAGAGCCTGATACATAAGTCTATGAAAGAGATTGTTGGTTGTTTGTATTGCTGTTTGGATGTAACATTTATCGAACATAGGAATAAAGGATTTTAACAGAATTTACCTCTTAGATTTATCTGTGTGTCCGGATAATTGGATTGATACACAGACCACATATGACAAGGCTTATAATTTATGCCAAGAATTGCTCTGAACTGAAAGTTTCTTCACTTGTCAGCCTCGACTAAGTGCTGCTTCAAGGCAAACTTGTGAAGATACCTAAAGTTTGGGAAACCTCTGTTTATATTGTAGGGGAACATGATTTCCCGTGCCCGGTTGGCCGACCTGCAGGGGCGGGTCTCCGGGCAATCCCTTGTTACGGTATCATGCCAGTCCAGGCATGGGTGGATGGTAGAAAATGTCAGACGGGGAAGTAGCTCAGTGGTAGAGCTTCCGCTTACAAGTTGGAGGGTCCCGGCTTCGACTCCCGGTTTCTCCGACCCCTACAATATTATATCACTACTTAGGTTAGTGCTCTTGTTCTACCCATGTGATCAAGGGATTGGTCCTGTCCTAGATATCATTTAACACACATAGACATGGTCCTGTGTGTTAAGGATAGTTGGTGGCTGAAGTCAGGGTAGATAAAGATATTAAACTGTAAAGACTCTATACTTGATACCTTCAAAGGGCAGAAACCTGTTAGCAATGACAACTTTAGGTCCTCATTTTGTCAGCGTTAATGACTTTAGGTCGTTGCTGATGACCTAAAGTCGTCACTTTGACAACACATTTAGCTTCATCATGCTATGCAGTAAATGTGTATCTCTCTTAAAAGCTACAAGCAATGTGGGTAGATCCACTGATAATCAAATCAGTCACATGTCATCGAAGTTCATATTAGTGAAGACATTGAATATTGGATTCTTCTTCCCCTACCTTCCAAAATTCTTTATTTCAAGTCTGCATCATTAAAATCTTGTTTGCATGTTTATGTATCTATTATCAGCTGTATACTCAATCAATATAATAGGGAATTATGGTAAAAGCCCAAAAACAAGACAGGAGACTAGAAATGGTATACGTTAGGGTTTCTCCCAAACACCTTTATCTCTTAAAAAGGGATTTTTGTGTCAAATGATTTTTGCACCCATTTCCCCTTAATTGGGAATTTAAAACAATTTAAGAATACACATTCTGGATCAAATCATATGCATAATGAAATTGGATAGTGGAGCCCTCTGTGATATCTGTGTACTAGAGGACCATCACAATGACAACTTTAGACAATCACAAACCTAATCAGTGCATATGGCATCTGAAGTTTGTGGCTAGTTGTTAAAATGTGAGTACTTTGATAAATTACTGGGCTTTAAAATTATGGAAAGTTTTGGGTGACCTTAGGTTCATTACCTGTGCAGAAAGTGGGTGTATGCACTTATCAGGGTGTGTGCTCATTATGGCGAACATCAAATGTACTAAATGGCCATGCAGCCTTCTGAGCCTTACACCTACCAATGGTGCTGCCTTACAGATGAAGGGGTGAGTGTTATTCACATAATCCTTACTGCATTATAACATATCAAGAACCATTGGGCAACCTGCTGTAAGGACTATGGAAAGCCTTCCCAGTCAATTGACAACATTTATTGCATGCATGTCTATAGATGGCCATTATACACAAATGTGACCCTGACAAGTAGTGCACCAATGTGTCTAATTTCACATATAGGGTAGAGTGACCTTGAGTCGTCCATGTACCCTGAGTCGGCCACTTTGCATGTTTATAGTGGCAAATTGTAATTATCAATGACTACCTTAGAATATTTTAAGTGATTAACATTGCAGAAGATGGTAAGATGCAGCACTTGCCATCCTACAATCTTTGGCTTTATTGGGTTCATCACCTTCCGCAGGCTGTCAATAAGAGCATGTTTGAGGTTACATCCATTGAAATAGAGATGGATTTTTGATGATTTGCAAGTCACTTATATTGGATTGCGAATAGTAAATGAGGATAAGCTTGCTATAATGTCTTAGTAGTTAAGGGACAGAGTGAGCCTTGAATAAATATTGTAAATCGATTGTATTTACACCCTGTCAATTATCAATAACATGGAAATTCACCCTTTCCTTGCATCAAGTACACAATAGAAAATGTCCTACAGAGTAGTTGATTCACTTCATTATGTGGCCGACTCAAGGTACTGGTGGCCGACTCATGGTACTAATGAAGAAAAATACACTTCACTTGTCCAATTAAGGCTTAAAGGGGCTGTTAGACATGACTATAAGAGTTGTAACCTTATTTGCTGGAAAGAGAAACACTTCAGGAAAATTTTCATAACCATTTTTTATTGCCCCACCCATGTTTGCCTACTATAGAACCGATCCTAGAAAAAGTTAGAGGTTGCACAGAGGTCAAAGTGGACGACTCATGGTCACTTTCCCTAACCACCTAAGGGTAGAGCATCAATGTGTCTGATTTCATATATAACCACCTAAGGGCTGCTAATTGGTTGATGCATCATGCCCAATGGTTGTTATGATGCACCAATGAAGTGCTGGTGAGACTACTCCTTAACACTTCATTGGAGCATCATGCTGACCCTCCAGGAGTGTGTCAGGGTTGGGATGATATATGAATGTAGCCCTGGTGAGTTACTTTTCAGGCCTGCATTCATGTATCAACCACATGAAGCCGTTAAAAAGTTCAGGGTCAATAATTGCATCAAAACATCATTCTCCTCATTGTCCTGATGCATGAATGTAACCCTGGTGAGTACGGGACGAGTCATTTATTGCCAGGTCGGGGGGGGGAAATTGTTCGATATTGGGCTGGCTATTTTCAAAAAGAGTCCCTTTATCAGGGGGAGGGGTCAAAACTGAATATGGTTGATTCAACTACTCATTGCTGCATGTCATCATTTTTTTTTTGGGGGGGGGCTCATTTTGCTCAGTCAGTTCTTAGTGGGGGTCATGATAACTTTTATAAAAGAAATTCTGCTCCACGGAAATCCATCTAGCCGCCCCCCTGGTAATAAGTTACTTCTCCCTAACTGAGCATTAAAGGATGCATTAACCCAATCTGCTTGCCATACACACAAGTGTAATCCTACACACTAAAGGCACCATACTACACACTTGGCCGCTATTTTACTCCCTGCTGACAGAGTCAATTATCTATAGTCAGGTTAACAGTTGTAACATTTTGGTAATGTTTAGTCTATATCACAGCAATGCTACAAATGCTGTACACATCACGGTCCTAACCTATTATTCAAACATACACGGGAGGCACCAGGATATACCTCTAGACAAATGAAGAAGGAGAATATAAGGAAATAGATTTCATCTTGAGCTGGCTCCTAATGTGCGTTTTCACTTGATTTCCGATCATTGTAAGTATCATAGTATTTCTCGTGATGTTATTATGTGAATATCAGTGGGATGATTATATATGCACACAAAACCAAACATGTAAATATCAGCAGATAACTTGGCAAAAGTGTACTCAATGTTATTGTGCTACTTTAATCCAGTACTCCAGGAGAATCGATTAATGTGTTAATCCTATACGTTAACCACTTACCTCTTAAGGGGCCACTAATGCAGTATATGTAGGGTAACTTGCCCGGTTCCCGGACAGGTCCAATTCTCGGACGATTTTTTGGAGTTAGCTAAATGTTATTTCAGGCCATAAACCCTATTTTATTTTGATTTCCTCTCTTTTATATCTAATAGATGTCTATTCCCAATGGTAAATTGATAAATTTCAAAGTGTGTGGTGCCCTCTGTTGGTATCACTTGAAACTTAATTGTGTCCGAGAATTGGACCATTGAAAATGCGGTGTCCGGTAATTGGGCACAATGACATGCAGTATACGTAGTGCATTATGCCCTTTGGTCGACAAGATGTACCGATGAAATGCTGCCTATGTGCATCCCTCCAGAAGTGTTAGAGCCGGCATTATGCTTAATTTACTTGTAGCCCTGGCAAGTTACTCGCCAGGGCTGTGTTAATGCATCATGCTGACCCCTGGTCGTGATGCCTCAGTAGAATAAGGGCCCTTAAAGCCGTTTAATGGCTTGTCAATGGGGTTCATTCATTACATTAAAAGGTAATTCTTTCATCGAAACGATTAGGATTACATGATCACTTCATGCTCAAAATGATCCTCTTATTCGAAATAGAAATCTTTCATGGCAATTGTTTATATCTATATTGTATAGCAAATACAATACAGCATGTTGCCGACAGCATCAAAACTATCCTGATTCATCAATCTAAACATTCCTAAACAAATACTTTAGAAATTGATTGTTTGACTTATGAAAAGACAACTGCAGTGAGTGTTCCTGATTTTGTCTTAACTGTTATTTATTTCAAATTAAACAACCATGGTGCCTCACATATAAGGCACACCTCACATAGAAGCCCGATCTCGATTTGATGCACCTGCATATATGAGTTCTTTACTAGTTTAATGCAACTGGTTTAGAACAAAACTTTTTCATAACAAACTCATTTGAAGAGTGGTGTTTTTTACCATTTCCATGCAAATTCAATTAGGTAACAAGCCACTTGGCAAAACATGTAAAACGTTTTTTAACCAAATAAAAATGTTTGTTAGTTATGCTTCTTTTAGGTTAAAACAGCGTTATTTCGACCTAACAATAAAAAATTGTTAATAGAATCCAAAACCGGTTTTTAGTACATATTTTGACATGATCTTTTTTCACATTAAAGGAAGAACATTTGGCAAACTTAGGAACCCAATAAAAATGTGTTTTTAACGTTAAAAAACGTTTTTATACCAAGTGGGATTGAACATTTTAGGCCTAAAATTAGGTGGTTGTTGTAATCTAGTTTCAATCTATAGCCTCGCCTTTAATAAGTGCCTGGACTGTGAGACAATTCTGTAGAGCTAAATATTAGGTATCATCCTCGCATATAAGCCACTTATTATACAGGGAGTACTCTGTATACCCAAATAACATACCCAAAAAATGTAGGCTTCGGAGGATGCCTTCAGACTATCTCAACAATACCCTGTGAATGATCTTTCTAGCTCCGTTTTTCCCCACACTCATTCGAGTGAAGAAAATAATACTCTAGGTCTTGGGTTCCATCGTCCTTTCTTACCCTTGTGTATTTTTTTCTCCTGAACCTTGAGCCCCCCTGGGAGGGAGTAAGGGAAGAAAATCGCAGATACCCAAAGTAATGTGTTTATAATGTTCAGGAACATTTTTTTAGAAATCCTTTAGGATTTGGTAACAAAAAAGAAATTGTAAACTGGTAAAAAAACATTTGATTGCATAGAAATGAAAAGGTTTTTTTAGTGCACAGACATTTGACATTTCTAACCTAAAAAAATTATATCTTTTAAAATCAAAAAGGAAAATCAACGTAATTTATGTCAATTGAGTTTCAGATAAAACCATTCACATATGAAGTATGTTTCAGGCAGGGACATATAAGTCTCCATTACATAGATGTATGGTTTTGTAAGGTTTAGGCAATCTCAAAGATCCTATTTGTTTTAGTTCACCGGTCCATTATTCTATGCCCATGATCCTGTGGACACGTGCAGGACTTAATGTCTGCATGATATAGGGGGAAGTGAACTGTAAGATCCAAATGCACCAAGAGCCCTCCATCTGAACTTAGCATTTATCTTGAATAACAGTATAAACCTCTTAGAGCACTAGCATTTGCTGAAATCAAGGCTGATGCGTACGCATCCTGCTGATCATGCAGGATTCATACACTCCTGGAACGTCAGCGTGATGCTCCAATGAAGTTGCAAAATTAAGCAGTCTTGCCAGCACTTTATTGATAGATCATGCAGACTACTGGGCATGATGCAGTCAAGCATCACTAGCCCATAGAGGGTTAAGCCTTAAGGCCTCACAGTGCATTATACTCCCTGGAAGACGATGTGTAACATAAACAATGATAAGGTATAAATTGATTTTGGACTGGGCAATCATGTGTGAACTTTAGGATCTACTATTCTCTTGTGAGAGCTAAGGTAGCTTACGAAGTAAAGAGAATGTTAGATAATTGTAGCAGTAAACTACAGCTTTATATAAGCTAGGGTAAGGTGATATTTTAAATGCAGCTCATTGCAGCCACATTATTTTGGATTAGTGTCCATAATATGATTGTAAGACATGTTTGACCTATTGACCAGTGATCCTATGAATTGTTTTCTTCATTAACCTTTAACCATAGACTATAGGTCTATACACTCTCGGCCGCAATTATAAATGAGCTATACATACCACTGTAGTGCATCCGACAGGATCCACATTGGGTCATTGGTTTTGTATTTAAAGCTGCTACCACTGTATTTCAGAATAAGAAGCTGTCTACTTTAAAACCCTTGTGGTGGACTGACAGTGTATACATTGAACTAGCACAGGACTTTTGCCCTTCGAAACCTTTTAAATGGTCACGATCATCTTTAGATCCAATGTCAAGAAATAGATCATCTTTTTAATAAAAGAAGTAACAGAAAATTCAATGTTTACCGTTTAGTTTGTTTACAGCAGAAGCTGCTTTTTCATTGTTACTGGTTTGATTATGAATAGGGATATGCGCACTTAGAATTAAAGTGTTAACTTTGAATCAGTTGATAGTATAACAGGTTTGATTATGCTTTGAAATGACTAAAAACCCCTGCTATAGTTACCTTTTTATCATATGAGCCCAAAATAAATCATGATCCCGTGTCTAGATCACTTTTGCCTTTAGACACCTTTGTCACCAAAGACTACCAAATTGAATTGAAATCTTACATGGAAATGAATACTTTAAAAGTGAATGTTAAATAAATGTGGTATTTCTGTTTTGTGGGTTTTTATTTGCAAATGTACATCTATCAAATCTTATTCTGTCAATTTCTTCCATGCTACGCTATGTTGGTCCCCCTAAACAAACTCACTAAGGCAGGATTGGGTAAATGAAATTCGTTGCATTATAAATCCAGGGTGACATTGATAAAATGCTTACATTGATGAATTTCTATGAATAACATGAATTAAGTGGTAAAAGCTGACATGTGGCAGTAGGTACGAGGGTAGGAAAAAATGGAAATGAAGTGGAGTGTTAAAATCCTAACAGATCATGGTGTTCACCTGACTCATAAAGAAAACAAATACATTAAAACATTTTATAAGCTTCCATAAAAACCATGTTTTATTCCACATTGCAGGCAAAAAGGGTGCATTATGTCGACCAGGAGCACACTGGCTGCATCATGGTCACATTCTGTTGATAACTCAATTGCAACTGACAGAAAGACCGAAGAACGACTTGAGGCGCAAGCGGAGAGAAACACGTCCTTCTTGTTCCTACTGACAGACTGGGCGGAGAACACATCATGGGGCGGAGTCCCGTACATCATCAAAAAGTCCAACTATGTATTTAAGGCCTTATGGTTGGGGCTTGTCCTTGGTGGAATAGGTGAGTGTTTTTACTTCCCTCCATGTTTCTCTTAATTTATAAGAGCCTGGCCACTACCCCTCTGTTCCCCGTCATTAGAAGGTATAGAAGCTGTGATTGTAGTCCTAATGTTGGAATTCACTTAATTTAACGTTATGTGTTATGTACCTGGGCTTTACTGCCTCTTACATCATGTGTAATTTTAGTATTTACATTGGGTTTACTTTGCTTTGCACCAGATGTAGGTCTACGTAGCCATTAATACCTGTAAATAGGATAGTAAAGCCCATGCAAAGAGCAATCTTCATCAGCTTTGCAGATGATGGATATTTCACCATAAATGTATGTTACTGCCTGCCTTTGTAAATACAGCCATTCAGCTTACATTGTAAAGGCATTGTAAAACCGTTACCTTATGCAGTGAATGCTGCGACTCTAGACTGGTATGGTGAAAACACATCACATTTTATGTAGAGATAACTCTAGGTGGAGAGAGGGACAGAGTCAGGCAGACAGATAATGATAATTACAGCCAGAGAGACATGGATCAGTTGACTGATTAATCTCTTAACATGTTTCCAGTGGGCTCTACCCCAACCCAAATATATGGCATATGCTTGTTGTTCTGCACATTACCAACACTAGCAAACTCACCATTAAACAACTTTTTCCCATTTTTCAAATTAATTTTTGGTTTAATGGAGCGTACTTATGAAGATACTAAAAGATAGCTAAAAAATTGAGGAAGCTTCACCTATTTTCCTCTTTGTTTCCCCCCAGTTCTGTCATTTCTAGCACTGCAGCAGGTCTCAACAGCGCCTATTGAGGCCTGGTGGCATATTTGACCTCATCCTGGATGATTATTTGATAGTTGACCCAGAGGAACCACTATAAGGCATACATAATATCTGAGAAGCAAAATCTCATGATTACTATTGATCAGAGCAATTAGGCCTTAACAGCTACAAGCAAGGTTCGGGGTAAAGAGGAAAAATGTCCATGTAGTAGAGCAGTACCCCTCCGTCAATCAAATCTTAGGATAAGAACGTGCATACATCTTTTCAAAACCATGCACAATATACAGTCCAGGAAACCATAATTATATGTGATGGATTTAAAAGGGTTAGTATAGGGGCCATTGGAATAGAAACGAAACGTTTATAAACATTGCACAAAAACTTTTATGAATAACGTTTTTTACGTTATTTAGAGTCAACGTTTTTACGTTAATCAAATGTTGTATTTCCGTTTTTTTAAAACGTTTTTCAGGACCTCAGAAAACGTTATTTTTAGGTGATTTAATTTTGTTTGTTTGTTGGGGTAGATCCACTAGTAATTAAATCAGTCACATGTCATCGAAGTTCAGTAACATTATTGTACGGTATTATACCATCCCATGTAGCAAGCCTGCTTAGGGCCAATTCAGTTTTAACTCAGATAAGCTGGTTCAAAGCGGGCAGAATACTATTCATGGGTTTACGTTGGGCAAATGGTGGGTTTCCAGTCAGGGCCACATTGGGTTGCCCTAATAGGGCAAACTGAACTAAGACTGTTGGGCTCCCGACAGTTTTGTCCTCAGCAAGTTGCGTGGGCCACATAAGGCTAACTGATTTGGGCACAGAGCAGCTTCAAATGGGCAAACACTTTGGAATGTGCAAAGTTAGGTGATGTCAGCAGTTTTTAATGTGACTATACCATTCCTGTGGTAATCATTTTATATTGAAGTATGCTACCCATTGGGAGGCACTATGAACTTGAAGGCTAGCATGTTACTGGACTAGGTCTGGTTGACATGCCTTGGCCAACTAAGTTTGAATTGATGGCTCTACTGTATTATGATGATGGGGAGAGTAATACAGTATGTTTAGTCTCCCTCCAACTATGGAGGCCAAGGGGAGGGGTTAGCACCTGGAGGCTAGCAAAGCATTTTCAGGGTTCAAAATTTTAGAAAATGAGGAAAAAAAAGTTTTTCTAAAATATCTATCTCAGATGGTGCCACCTGAGCAAAGTGGACAGCCCACTTTCAGCCACACCAAAAACCCATGTTGACCCCAAAATGATAGATTCTGACCAGATGGCGCCATGTGATCAAAGTGGGCAACCCACTTTCAGCCACACCAAAAACCCATGTTAAACCCAAACCCACTCTGAGACTGATCTGTGGCCACTTTGGTTAGCCCAGTGTGGCCCACGCACCTCACTGAGGACAGAAACTGTCAGCAGCCCATCGGTTAGCCCATTGCGGCCCACATCAGAAGCTACACCAAATAAAGTGAGGGCCACAGCAGGGCCACACCACCTTTGCTACCTGGGATCTGGTCAGAGAGAAACTCTTAGATATTGTATATCCATCCAAAGCTCATCACTCTTCAGTAAGATCATCCACTTTTTGGTAGGAGAAAAACGTAGGAAAACGTATTTCAGAAGCTACGTATTTAAAATGTAGTTAAACCTTAACGTTTGAACGTCCATATACCAGGCAAAAAAAAAACGTGATTCAACCCAGTTTTGTAGGAAGCATACCTAGTTATACTGAAAATCTACGTAGCATTTTGGTATGGTGTTTAGTGGGTGCCTTTTAAGAGCCATAATAGGACACCTTCTCTAGCACACTGTCAAAAAGGAAAAAGGGAAAGTCTGGAGCATCAAAGTCGCTACGGCTTCCTATTCCCTTCTTAAGCTGAATGCATTTCAGAAACTAACTAAAATATGTGGATACATTGGTTGAATGTTGCAGTTATCACAGGGATTCAGACGTGGCAAGTCTTTGACCGCTTCTACCAATATCCAGTTAACATCAACGTCAATATAACATATGCAAGTAAACTCAGCTTCCCCTCAGTGACCATCTGCAATCTGAATACCATGAGGTAGGTGAAAATAGATTTGACTTCCAACATGTTTGATTTAGAATCTATTTCTGTGTCTTGGATCAGTATCTGTTGAAATGGGGGGCATGCCCATCAGTCATCATGGATTGACTACTCAGCATGATACCCTAGACAGCAAGTCCACATGGACCCCAAATGGGAACCCAATGGGCTCTGGGGTATTCCAGATGTGGGTTCAAGCTGGTCAATGTCTGGGCTGCCAGGTTCGGCCCAAGTTGGGGCACCTATATTCAGTAGTAATCTAGCATGAAATGTGAATACAGTTTTCACAGCCCTGTGGACAGACATAATGTGCCTGGGGGTTGTGTACAAATGATGTCATTCAGGAGGGGAGAGGGGGGTTAGGCCTGGCATGACAGAATTAATTTTCCATATACCTTCAGCATTGCAAAATTGACCAAAAACCTGACAAGGGGGGAGGGGGGGCAAAAATGGTCCAAAAAAGCAAGATGTCATTTGTACACAGCCCCTTGGAGCTGGCTGGTAAAAACGGCATCACACGCTTAGAGGCACCTGACAATGCACTGACACAGTCCTTCGGGCCAGTGACAACGGCTAGCCTAGTTCTGAGTCCAATTAGGTCATGACGTCACAGACAGTGATGACAGCCACTGGTAGGCCGCTGGTGTGCAGTGAAGATAGGACATAATTGAGAACCAAATAATCATACTCCAAGCTCTAATACAACTATAAAGCCAGGGAGGGCTAAGGATACTGTCCCTACACCATCCATCAGTGACTTACGGCCATCAGTCGGACATCAGTTGGCAGTTAGTTTATTTTGTTTAAATATTTAGCCTACAGGAGAAATGGTCACATGATGTTCCACTGTCGTCACTGGCATGGAGCATGGGTGTCAGTGAGGTGCCTCCAAGCGTGTGATGTCATCGTCACCAGTCAGCGTCAGGCACATCTTGATTTGTCCAACGGGGATGTTTTCATGTACTATGATGTGCTATCTTTAGACTGTTCATTATCTCTCTTTTTCTAATGTTGTAGATTATCGGGTTCACTTTTGATTCCTCAGGAATATTTTGCACTTTTCGAATCATTCTTTGGAAATACCACACAAGTAAGTGTACCCAGAAAATAGAGAAGACATTTGAATAATAGACTATGACAGTTTCCAAAGTGCAAATGGCATGCTGCAGTTGGTAAAGTAAGAAATGAGTGATTTTCTTATTCTGTAATATTGAGTAAAGCTGAAAATGCATGTCTCAGATTACTGACACTATGGACATACTTTGCTTATATGATATGGTTTCTACATGTAATCTATAGATCAATACAGCAAGAAAGGGTGATTTTTCAGAGATGTTCTTGGTAAGGATTTTTCTTCAGCTCACCTAAGGAGAAAGCAAATTTTCATCTTCAGGCCTACCATGTAATACACATCATTTGGAAGATATTTGTTTTGTGAATCTCCCAACATAGGTTGTTTGCATACATGGGTGATACAGATTAGGTTATATGATTTCACTCAAAATTAAGCTAAATACAACTTTACTTGTCGCATGGGTCCAGATTAAACTTACAGCATTGTAGCAAAGTTACCCTATGCATAAGCATTATACCGGATTTTTACCAAACTGCTAAGGATTAGATGCATCACTCCTTTTATCAGGGCTATGCCATATGTGTGAATTCCCAGGTAGCAAAGGTGGTGTGGCCCTACTGTGGCCCCCACTATATTTGGTGTGGCTTTCGATGTGGGCCGCAATGGGCTAACCGATGGGGTGCTGACAGTTTCTGTCCTCAGTGAGTTGTGTGGGCCACACTGGGCTAAACCATATGGGCACAGATCAGTCTCAGAGTGGGTTGACCACTTTGGGTTCAACATTGGTTTTTGGTGTGGCTGAAAGTGGGCTGACCACTTTGATCACATGGCGCCATCTGGGATTGATATTATAGAAAATCTATTTTTTCTCATTTTCTAATATTTTGAACCCTAAAAATGCGCTGCTAGCCTCCAGGTGCTAGCACCTCCCCTTGTTCTCCACAGTTGGAAGGAGACTAAACATACATGTACTGTATTACTCTCCCTATCATCACAATACAGTAGTATCATCAATTTGAACTTAGTTGGCCAAGGCATATCAACCAGACTTATTCCAGTTACATGCTAGCCTTCAAGTTTATAGTGCCTCCCAATGGGTAGCATACTTCAATATGAAATGACTTCCACAGGAATGGTGTAGTCACCTAAAAACCTGCTGGCATCACCTAACTTTGCACATTTCAATTATATTTTGCCAGTAGATCCAAAATCTTAGAAGATTTGTGTACTATTATAATTTATATGATTCAGTAGCCTATTTCTGTTATATCATACTAAAGGAAATCAATACTGACTTGGAAGGAAAGCTGTACATCAGGCATAGTGGGGTCATCTAGTGTCCAAGTTCAGAACTCCCAGCTGAGTATGCCTTGTGCAAACTCATCCTCAGCCCTATATGTGCCCAAAGTGTTTGCCCATTTTGAAGCTGCTCAGTGCCCAAATCAGTTAGCCTGATGTGGCCCACACAACTTACTGAGGACAAAAACTGCCGGGAGCCCAACAGTCTTACTTCAGTTTGCCCTTTTAGGGCAACCCAAGGTGGCCCTGACTGGAGACCCACCATATGCCCAGCCTAAAACCATGAATGGTATTCTGCCCTCTTTGAACCAGCTTATCTGAGCTCAAACTGAATTGGCCCAAAGCACCAGAGGCAAAGTCTTATATTTTCATTATCATTTGTTGATTTTGGAGCACCAAGTAGCTGCTCTTGAATTAGAAGTTTTGGGAAAATTAGAGGTTGGACTGGAAAAATAATTATCTAGCCTAGGTTTTTAGATAACGTAACCTGCGACACATTCTTACTGAACATTTTTTTTTCCTTTGAATTTGTCCCAGTGTTAGCCGATCATTACCCCAGACACATATAATAGTAGAAGTGTAAATGTTTTGATGGTTTAATGATAGTTTATGGGAAGACATTTTGGCCAATCACCTGAGCTATGTTTTATTGTGTGCCTTTGTTTCTGTTTCAGCTTCAGGTATCTAAAACTACCTGGTAATACAGTGCTATTGTTTCCAGTCCTGTGAATGTGTTTAGAAATGTGTTTAGAAATGTTTATATCTGTAACTATACAAAAGAATTGAGGCCTTGTTGTTTTAACAATTGTTCCCCTGGAATTGCTTTAAGATGAAATGAAAATGGAGTTGAAGTTAAAAGTGAAGTATAGTTGGTAGTTGAAAATGGAATTGAAGTTAAAAGTGAAGTATAGTTGGTAGTTGAAAATGGAGTTGAAGTTAAAAGTGAAGTATAGTTGGTAGTGCACTGGAATGGTATTATGCTTGGTTGGGGCTGAATCTTATTCCACACTTTTTCTTTGGAGACGTAAACCTAGAAAGTCACAGGAGAGGGAGAGGTAAAGTTATGGAATCAGTTGACAATTCACTTACAGAGGGAGGGGTAGTTATGGACTTTCATTTATGGGTAAGGATTGTGGATTTAGGGGTACCTATGTTTATGTTTCATTTATAGGTGGAATAGTTATGGAGTATATGTTTGCTGCCGTAAACTAAGCCATCTTTTCTAGCATAAGGAAAACTTTTTCCCTGGAGTCATGTTTACTTGTCGGGCATTGACTTTAGGAATAAAAGAGAAGCTTAACTGCTGCTGACATTTTGAAATATTGGGGAATGACGTCAGCTCCAGAAAAAAAGAGTTTTACAGAGAAAATGGTGGTAAAATCCTATGGTATCATATTTGTATAATTACTCCATAGTTGTAAATTTCTATATAAAAAAATGAGCTACCAGGAAAGAATTAATTATGATCGCCTGAACATGATTGAGGCCCTATAGAGATTCAACTGAGTATAGGGTCTTAAGCTCTATAAAGTGGCCTCTGCCCTTAGTTCTATCTATATGGCAATAGTCGCTTTGAGGAACTTTTTCACTTGGGACTCTTTGTAAATCAACCACATTTTCATCTCAATTGAACTTTCTCAGTTGATATTTCTCCCCTTTTTAACTGACTTGCTGCTTGAGAGGTCTAGAGGATGTGTTTTAAGGTATTCTCATTAGTGACTTAACGTAAAGTGTGGGCACAGTTATTTTGTTTGAAGTGTTATGAAAAATGATAATGGTTGCGGTTTGTAACATAATGTAATGCAATTGTGACTTGGTAAGTATACAAATTGATAGTTTTTATATATTTTGTTGATTGTGTAGGGGCAGTAATTCCCCGTACTTGGTGGAGATACCGAGTGGTCCCACCTTGTGAGGGGGATCTCTAGAGAGCTCGGTACCAGGTAATCACTGCCCCCTAGTGTGTGTATCATACCGATCCAGGTGTAGTTGGAAGGTAGAGAATGTCAGGCCAGGGGAAGTAGCTCAGGGGTAGAGCTTCCGCTTCGAAGTTGGAGGGTCCCGGGTTCGAGTCCCGGTTTCTCCATGACATTTTCCGCTGACCACTACAATTGTGTGACTTCTAACAAAGTGGTATTCCTGATTATTAATACACAGCTTTTATGAGTATGTATCTTATCACCATAATAATCTTGAGTAGGGCAAAATGCCAAAATTGCACTCTTGCATGAACCATATATTCCAATAAATTTGAGTTCTAATATTTTACATTTGAAAGTAGGAAAAGAAAACATTATCTAATTTCTATTTCCTATAGTCTGTGACAACTGAACAGCGACATAGGCTGACCGAACTGTTTCAACAGACTTACAATTCCATGGACTACAATACTCGAGTAGCTGTTTCACACAGAAAAGCAGATATGCTCCTTGACTGTGTCTTCAATGGAAAATCATGCACCTCTGAGTAAGTATACCTATCATAGTAGTACATGTCCCATTAGAAATATACTCAGAACCATAACTTGCGTTTCTGTGCATTAACAGAATGATTAACAAAAGTGGATTTATTGAAGTAGTAATTGGAGGAAGATTTTATCATGCTTATGAATTGTGTTTGACCAATTTATCTTTTGGATAACCATGAACAATTTTTATGGGCTGGGGATATTGTCATGTTCAATTATTCAAATCTTAGACCATGATGGGGGGGGGGGCCCTCCTACCTTAAAATTGGCAGCTTGGTGGAACTATAAATGGTGAAGAAGAAAGCATTTTAAATTTCCATACTTTTTGTTCACAATCTCCTACATTTTAGATGACCTCTTCTTAAATTCCAGGAACTGGTTTGAGTGGAATGATGGTGTGATGGGGAACTGTTTCACCTTCAACACTGGTTACATTGTAAATGAAACAACAGGTGATATTGCTACTACACCTACTCTGGAGACCTACAGAACAGGCCCCAGTTATGGTAAGTGATCGGTTTCAGCCAATGTATAGCAGAAGATACGCCATCATCTGGTACTCACTATAAAATTGCTTCTTAAGGTCAAATCCCACTACGTGGAAAATGGGTCTAAAACGGCTGTGATTCTGGCTATCGGCCGTCTTGGATTCTTGTCAAAAACAAAATTCAGAAGGGTTCCCATGCCACCCCTACCTTTATCAAATCCCACTACTAGCCAATATTGGAAGGGAACTGTACTGAATAGTTGTTACTTTTAGTCACAAGTACAACATTCTTATGACTATAGTGTGTGGAACTTGGGTTCTGATTTATGAAAAGATAACACACCTCTTGTGATTTACTAGAGATTTTTGTTTTCCTCTAAATCACAGGGAATTTCCGTATATTACAGAGATTTCTGGCCTCTTGTGAGGAAAATATCAAAAGCTTTTGATGTATTCCACTCCTGAAATAACAACACTTTGGCAAGGATTCTTAGTCATTATAGGACTTCCTTAGATGATATTACCACCCCAATATCAGCTAAGTAACCACATATCCTATATCACAAGGATTTTCTGGCTATTTTCGCGTTGTCGGATTTGGCCTTTAGGCCCATTTTCATCACCCAGAGTAGATGGTATTGTTAACTGACAGAGAACCATGCCCCATTATTGAACCCTATTGCAGCCCTGTTGGCTGAGGATGTTCTGCAGTACGACTGTCAGTTGCTTTAAAGACCATACTGGGTGGTGGAAAAAGAGATGCTATGGTGTCTACCCAATTAACACCATACCAAATTGCTATGTAGTACTTCTGAATCTCTAGGTTTGGTTCCTACCAAATTGGTTTAAATCTAAATACATTTCCCTAGGTATTTTTTTACGTTTTTCTCCTACCAAAAAAGCTGCATAAAAATTTAAAAAGAAAACAAGAAAAAAATTTGCATAGTGCTCCCTATATCAAAATCATTTCCAGGTATGGCCTGGGATCGATCCCAGGACCCTTGTATACTGCAAAAAGGGTGTTTAAAGATACACACCAAATTTTCTCAACACCCGCATTTAAACACCTAAACACTTGAAGTGTTAAGGTGTTTAGCTTTTGCACACTTGTACTTAAACATCTAAACACTGAAGTGTTTAAGTGTTTAGCATTTAAACACTTGGTTAAACACTTTGTAGTTAAACGCGTTTAAAATTGAATGCGTTTAGCACTAAAGAAGCGTTTAGAAAAGTGGGACAAATAAGTGTTTAAACAAGTGTTAAACACTGGTGTTTAATCCCTAAACACTGTTTTTACAGTGATTATATTTGAAGATCCTTGCTCTATCGACTGAGCTATCCAGGCTATTGATTTCCTTAGACTCAATAGTATAATGTTTTGTCTTTACTGTAGGTTTTAGGTAATGAGAATAACATACTGGAATTTTCAGAGATAAATCTTCACCGGAATCTGTAGTACAGCAGTACCAAGTAGGCATCACTTGTGGAGGGTCCAGGGTTCAAGGCTTCACCTTGAATGGACTTTCCCCCAAGGTTTTCAAGGCTTTTTCTCCCACTTTTTTATAGATTTTTTGGTAGGAAATAAACGTAGACAAACATATCTCTGACATCTACATATCTAATACGTAGATAAACCTTAACCTTTGAATGTAAACATACCAAGCAAAATTACGTAGTTGCAATCAAAATTCTACGTAGATATACCTCTTGCAACGTCCATATACAAAGTTGTGTTTACTGGGTATATCTCTTCCCTCACCGCAGGTCTGTCCGTAGAGTTGTATATACAAGAAGAAGAATATATTGATGCATTAACAGAGACGGCAGGTGTCAAGGTTGTTATCCATGATCAGGGCTCCCCTCCATTCCCAGCAGATCAAGGGGTGCAATTAGAGCCTGCCACTTACAGCTCCATCACTGTGCAGAAGGTAGGTTCTTGGGTTAGCAGTCAATATGAAAACCAGCTTTTGCGACACAGACATTGCCCGACTGCAGGACCGAATGCCTAGCTATAATCTTGGGACCTTGGGCTGCAATTTGTTCATACAGATTTATACGGCCTAAAATAAAAGACAGTTTGTTAAGATCTAAAGAGTTGAATGATTAGAATGAACCCAGCTGACAAAAAAACGTTAAATCGCCTCAAAATAACATTTCCTGAGGGTGTGAAAAAAACGTTTAAAAAAAACGGAAATTAAACGTTTGATTAACGCAAAAACATTAACTCTAAATAATGTAAAAAGACGTTATAAACAAATGTTTTTTGTGCAACATGTCTGAACGTTTTATAACGTTTTTATTCTGACTTCAGAGGTCCCTAACTAGAGCTCAGAACATTATCATGTATGTATATCTTATTTTCCAATCGTTGGTAGTGCAAGATTTAGTATAGACATATCCACTTTCTCACCTTAAACTTTTATTGAGGAATGGGAGCGATCTTTATTAAAGTGGACATCATAACTCTTTGCCCATAACCACCAGAGTACCACTACACATACGTCTATGGCTATAAAGGGCAGACAGATCATTTCAATTCACATGCAGAGTGTACAAGATTGGAAATATATGTATTCATTTTAATTTCTATGAAAAGGGTGTCTACCGATATGATCTGCATAAAGACCTAATATAATTGATTGAGATAACAAATGACTTATTTGCATTGGTATAAAATGTTAGTTGGCACTTTATAAAGCTGTTAGATTGACCATATGATTATATCATTACAAAGATGGGAGGATCCACCTATAAATCATAATGGTGCTTTCACCTAGAAGAACATACAGGAAATACTGGACACGTTTATAAAACGTTTCAATAGGGTCTGAACATAAACGTTTGTATCTATAACGTCTAAAAATATTTGTAAACGTCATAGAAACAAACGTTTTCATCTAAAACGTCTAAAAATGTTTTTAAACGTATTAAAGACAAACGTTTGTATCTAAACCATATAGGAACAACTCTAAACGTTTCAAAACGTTTGTTGTTCACTGGGTAAAGTTAAGTCTTGTTTTTTTTTTGTTTAGACAGCAATGTTATATGAGGCACTCAGGTGCACCTTATTCAATTTTGTTTGATATTGAATAGCTGTTTTCAGATTACATGAATTTTACCACTATCTTTTTTTTTCTCTCTTTTCAGACAAATATTTCCCGTCAGCCCTACCCCTATCCAAGTAACTGTGTGACAATAAGTAATGCCGAGGAAGCCAAGAAACTTGATGCATATGTTGAGACCTTTGGTACCACGTATGATCTTTCGGTGGGTTTAACCAAATTTATGTTCGATCACACATTTAGAGAGAAGAACATCCTTCAGATCTGGTATCAAATTTGCACTTGTAAGTGTTTGGTCTTTGAACTGTCACTGTTTGAAAAGTTGAGACCTTCTTCAACACATCTTACTTTTAGGTGGTTTCAATCAAATTCTTTGAATAAACAACCCAGGTAGCAAAGGTGGTGTGGCCCTACTGTGGCCCACACTTTATTTGGTGTGGCTTCTGATGTGGGCCGCAATGGGCTAACTGATGGGCTGCTGACAGTTTCTGTCCTCAGTGAGGTGCGTGGGCCACACTGGGCTAACCAATATGACCACAGACCAGTCTCAGAGTGGGTTTGGGTTCAACATGGGTTTTTGGTGTGGCTGAAAGTAGGCTGCCCACTTTGATCACATGGCGCCATCTGGTCAAAATTTATCATTTTGGGGTCAACATGGGTTTTTGATGTGGCTGAAAGTGGGCTGAACACTTTCAGCCACATCAAAAACCCATGTTGACCCCAAAATGATAAATTTTGACCAGATGGGCTGACCACTTTGATCAGGTGGCGCCATCTGGGATAGATATTATAGAAAATCTATTTTTTCCTCATTTTCTAATATTTTGAACCCTGAAAATGCTCTGCTAGGTGCCAACCCCTCCCCTTGGCCTCCATAGTTGGAGGGAGACTAAACATACTGTATTACTCTACCCATCATCATAATACTGTAGAGGTACGTATTGTTTAACCATAGAGTTGGGTACCGTCTGACGTGGCGGGTGAGTCGAGTCGTCGGACGTTCCTCAGGTTCCGGATAGGTGGCAGCACCGATCCGGGTCTGTGGGGACATCTGACGATGAACACCTGGGTTCCTATATAAAGCCCAGGGCTCAGTCGCTACGTCAGAGGCCCTTCTGGCCTCCAAAGAATGTAGATCACCATTAATATTTGTTAGCTGCCCTCTCCATACTATCGGGTAGCTGTGAGTGTGCATTAGTAATAAATCTATCCGTTGGCATACACTTGAAACACCGTCTTACTCTTTCTTTCCGAATCGTAAGACCCGAACCCCCAGGTCCGTAAGGCCACAACCCCTTACACTGGTGCCGTGACCAGTTAATTCTGGTGTATAGCCCGGACGTTATAACGAACGGCTAGTACATGGGTTAGATAGCCTCGCGGAAGCTAACCCAGAAGGGCAATTAGTTGCCCAGGAGAATGGCAATGGATCATTAATGCTCCAAACCCATTCAAACTCCCGAGATGCAGAATCTGCATCCTGGAGAGATCCCGAACCCCACTATAATGATAGTGAGGAAAACCTTCCAGACTCTGTACGACGTGAACAGTCCATACAGAGACAGAGTAACTTGATGAATCAACAATCACTTGTTGACGAATTGAGTAATTCGATGTTCGAAGTTGGTGGTAGTACTAACCCAGAACATCCGGCACCGATGCCAAAAAGGGTAACATTTGGAGAATTACCTTATAGATTACCCAGACCCGGACTACCAATATTAGATTATAACGCTATAGACAGCGACTTAACCTATGCGGTACTGGAAGGTGAGGAATTTAAACGACCGGATGTCCTGTTGTTAAATGAAACCTACGTAACTTTGAACGAGAACCTAAATACCTTGGTCAAAGCTAAAGATGAAGTATTCAATGAAAAACTTCAGATGGAAGAAGACCTAATTGGCATGCGAAGCGAATTCGAAGCCAGAAGGAGCGAGTACATGAAGGAATTAGAAAGTGAAGAAATAAAACTTCAAGAAATGAGAAAGTCATTCAATAAAGAGTATGACAATAGACACGTTCGTATCCAAACATACATAGATACGAATGATCAATTGAGTCTTGATAAGGCAAATTTCGAATCCGAAATATGCCATTATCAAAGCGAACTAGATAAATTGAAACTTCAGTGTAGTACACAAGCTGAAGACAATGAAACCATCCGGGTAGGCATTATAGCTTACAATAAACAACTGGAGGAGGATAGACAGAAACTCACGAATGAGCTTCAGGAATTGCAGACTACTGCAGTTACCCTAGATAAATATATAGAAGCCGCCCAATTGACTATAGGTACTATAGATCCAGCTGTGGTGTCTACTATGTTGGCGAAAACATCTAAAGATGCAACTCCAACTAGATACAACCCATTCGTTGACGATGGGGCTGATAAGAATGTAGTATCCGGAATCTATAAGAAACCGGATGATACCACAAGTAGTGGAAAGATTGTCCAGAATAGTAATTGCCAACAGGGAACTACTATTACAGGACCAATAAGTAACGCACCTATACCAGCAACTCCTATGTTGGACACAGTAGGTCCGGCACCCCCAATACCAGATTTGAGTCATAAAATTAAAGTGACTCATGTTAATGCTACCGGTGCCAATAATAATACACCAGTACCACAACCGAGAGCACCGGGACCACCGAGACATATGTTGACACCACCTTCATATTTCTCTCAACCCGGCCATAGCACACCAGCAGGTCCGAGATTGCCGAACCCACCCATGGGTCAAGGCAATGGCCCGAATGATGGACAGTTTCCTAGACCGAATCCCCCCCAATCAAACGTTCGGGGTGGTACGTATCAACCAAGACCAACCTCCTATGGATATAGACCTAACTATAATCCGATGGGAGGTAGTAACTACCAATATGGTAATACCTACAATCAGGGTTGGAATCAAAATAATTCTAACCCCCGTTATACATCTTGGAGGTGGATACCCTGGTGGTGCTTCTGGGAACTACCCTAATGGTGGTCCCCCTGGAGGTGATCCCCCAGGTGGCCCTGGTGGATCCGGATCCGGTGGATCAGGATCAGGAGGAGATGGCAGAAAGCCAAATAGCAGAACTTCCATGCCTGCAGGGATGCAAACCATCTTTGATAGAAGCCAATGTATCCAAAACCTTGGCATTGACTGCTACCGAAAGGGAGCAGATGGCATGGAAGTCATGAACTGGAGCATGCGAGAAGCAGATAGACTACGCGGATGTCATAATCCGGCACGTAGGCAGGCACGGATACCCCCTCTATGTGATTCTAATGATCCATGGAAGGACAGGTATCAGGCTTTTGTCGATGAAGTCAACTGTAGTGGTTGGACAAAAGAAGAAGCTCTGCCTTATTTGATCTGTTGGTTAAATAAAGGTGGAAAAGTAGCTCTCAACCAATGGAGAGCAGCTTACGGATTATACGGCACCTATGATCAACTGGTCGAATGTGCCGCATATCTATTCGGATCAATCGTTAGAGAAGATCCATGGGTAAGCTCCAAGAAGAGAACACAAAAACCTAAAGAATCTCACAAAGTCTTTGGTTTGGAGCTACAGGACTTGCTTTCGAAATCTTAGGAAGTGCTCAGACGGCCGATGGCAGTACCTTGCAAACGTATGGTAGAACTTGTGTAAAGCTACAATTGGATGGAGTACATGACTATGTCATGAGCGCCACCGTTGCGGATATAGCAGATGAGGGGATACTCGGGTTGGATTTCGCATCCCTGTATGGAGTTGTGTTAGAACCCCAATCAGGTGTGTTGAGTGTGAAATACCCGTATCCTGTAAAGGTTAGATGTGTACTGAGACAAGTGAGCAGTATGGCTAGTGTAGCACACACAGTGCGAATCCCTCCGGGAGTAGCCTGTGATGTACTTGTAAGAAGTAATCCTGCAATGCGAAATAAGCCTGCAGTGATAGAACCGGATGTAGCTACCCTGTCAAGTATCGGATTAATATCTGTAGACACAATAGTAGCGAATGCATCCTGGTCGGTAGTACCTGTCCCCAATACTGGAAACACTACTATCTACCTGAAAAAGGGACAAGTTTTTGGTAACATGACCCTTTCGGAGACTGTAACGGATAGTAAGTTAAACTTACAAAAATTAACAGGAAATGATGAAATTTCGGAAGACTTACTCAAGTTGTATGAAGAAACTTCATTAGAAGATCCGGAACACCGGAAAGAGTTCTATGAGATGCTCTGTCAGTATAAGACTGCCTTTGCCAAACCTGGTGAAAAACTAGGCACGACAAATAAGGTAGTACATAAAATAGATACTGGAGATGCCGAACCCTTTAAAATACCGTATATACGGTTACCTTTAGCGAAAAAGAGAGTAGCTGAAGACGAAATAAACAAGATGTTGGAACAGGATGTAATAGTCCCTTCCAATAGTCCATGGAGTAGTCCTGTGTGTATGGTAACAAAGAAAGACGGTACTATCCGCTTTTGCATAGACTACAGGAAGCTAAATGGAGTTACGAAAAAAAGAATTTGTATCCATTACCGAGAATAGACGAAACCATTGACTCCTTAGGAGGAAACAGTTGGTTTTGTACCCTAGACTTGCAATCAGGTTACTGGCAAGTAGGGATGAATCCTTCAGATATGGAGAAAACTGCATTTTCGAGTCACATTGGATTATTCCAATATAACGTAATGCCGTTTGGTTTGTGCAATGCACCAGCAACATTTGAAGCAATGATGGAAACAATCCTAAGCGATTTATTGTGGAAAAGATGTCTAGTATACCTTGACAATGTCATAGTCTTCGGAAAAACATTCGAAGAGTGTTCTAATAACCTAAAAATGGTATTAGAACGTATTATTTCTAATGGTCTCAAATTGAAACCTAAGAAATGCCACATGTTTAGAAAGTCCATAAATTACTTGGGCCGCATCATTAGTGATGAAGGAATAAAAGCTGATCCGGAGAAAATCGAATCAGTTACGAATTGGAATAGACCTAAAACACCTAAAGAAGTAAGGTCCTTTTTAGGATTCTGTTCCTATTATAGGGAATTCATTCCGAATTATTCTAGAGTCAGTTACCCATTACAAGTGATAGCTAACTGGACTCCAGGAAGTACCAAGGAAAAATTTCCTTGGACGCATGAACAGGAATCTGCTTTTCAAAACCTAAAAGACCTGTTCACGAGTACTCCGGTATTACAATATCCGAATGAGACGGATCATTTCATACTGGATATGGATGCTAGTAATGATAGCATTGGTGCAGCTCTCTCGCAAGTCCAAAATGGGAGAGAAGTACCGATTGCCTTTGCCAGCAATACACTGAGTAAAACTCAGCGCAATTACTACTGCACAACCAAAAGAGAGTTGTTAGCAGGAGTCGTATATACCAAGAAGTTCAAACATTTTCTATGGGGAACGAACTTTACTTTACGTACGGATCACTCCTCTTTAAGATGGCTACTGAACTTCCGAGATGCTGAAGGAATGTTAGGCAGATGGCTAGCCCATCTATCCGAATACGGGCTTGAACATCACCAGATTCAGCATAGACCCTGAGTGAAGCATTTAAATGCTGATGCTTTGTCTCGAATACCAATTCGGAAATGTGATAATCCGGATTGTACTGATTGTGGAGCTCATAGGGCAGTGTTAGCAGGGATTCGAATACCATTCGTACCCCTAGTTGCCAGTATACTGGATTGGTCTATGGATCACATACGACGTTTCCAGGAAGCTGACTTGATAACTGCGCAGCTACTGCAATTAGTACCAAAGGGTATACGTCCAGTTAGACCTGAGGTCTCTCTGGAAAATCGAGAAATGAGAAGGTTTCTTGCTCAATGGACCGAGCTTGAAGTCCGGAAAGGCGTGTTATACCGTTGGAAGCCATGTAATAATGGTGAGAAAATCATGCAAGTGGTGATACCACATGCCATGAGACATGACATTATGTACTTCTGTCATGGACATCGGACCAGTGGTCATTTCGGAAGGAAACGCTTGTTAGCACGGCTTTCCAAGAAGTACTATTGGCCTGGCATGACACGGGACTTGCAAAGATGGGTAATCACCTGTCCGGATTGTTGTAAAAACAAACCCGGACCCGGGATGGGCAAACTTCCCCTATCCCAAGAACTTTTCGGAGTTAGATTCGCAAGAATCGGGGTAGATATCATTAGTGGATTGAATACAACCGCTAATGACAATACCTGTATGATGGTAGTGTGTGATTATTATACGAAATACACTAAAGTATTTCCACTACCGGACCACAAAGCAGTTACTTGTGCCGAAGCCTTTGTAAAAGGTTGGGTACTAAGTTTCGGTGTACCATTAATGTTACACAGTGACCAAGGCAGAGAATTCGAATCAAATCTCTGGCAGGGTATGTGCGAATACTTAGCTATTTGCAAGACTAGAACCAACCCGTATGGGCCACAAAGCGACGGATTGGTAGAAAGGTTCAATAGAACCCTTATCCAAGTCCTAAAGTCACTCGTCAATGAGCACATGGACGACTGGGATGAGCAATGCCACTTTGTGACACATGCTTATAACAGTACGGTACATTCAAGTACAAATTGTACTCCGAACCTTTTAGTATTCGGAGAGGATCTGATAATGCCTGCTGACTTAGTATTTGGAGTCGTAGGGATGGACCCGGAACTACCTTGCCATGTAGTTTTTGTGGAATGCTTAAGAGACAGATTCAAAAAGGCATATGAGTCTGTCCGAATCGATTTGGAGAAAAGTGCCAAATGGCAGAAAGCTGGATACGATACCGATCTAAAGCATCGGAAATTCCAATCCGGAGACAGAGTTCTGAGACTACATGAACCACTTAGACACATAAAATTAGCGTCTAATTGGGATGGTCCCTTCACGGTAACACAGGTTATCAGTGATTGTACCGTGATTATAAAATCTGACCTTGGTCGACTTTATAAGTCAAATGTGGCCAGATTAAGGAAATGGTCTGGGAGGGAGACCTCCACAGAAATGTATGGTGAAGGTTCCGGAAAGATCCTGAACCAGAATCGTATAGTAGACCAGGTAAAGAACACTACAGTGAAGCGAGGCCGTGGTAGGCCTAAGAAGTGTTCCGAATCAGTGACACCCACGCCAACACCGATTAAGCGTGGGAGAGTTAAAAAAGTCTCTGCAGGTGAAGACAAGAAGAAGAGGAAAGGTGTCTCGAAGGCCAAGAAACACCTAGAAAAGGCTCTTCAGACTGTCAGGTCCGATAAAGAACTATCCGAGAAGGGGAGATATGTTCGTCGCAGCCCTCGAATTGCCCAGAGGACTGCAGTGACCTAACCTGTATACACAATGGGTGTAATGTTTACATTTAGAGGAACGGATGACAACTGACCCGAAAGGCTTATTTGTCGCCGCCGTATGATGTACCAATGGGTAGTGGACGGATAATCCGGTGGATTTGCTTAAGCTTTCCATAAACTCCACTTAAAACCCCAGACGAGTCATCGGCGTGAGCGATAATTACCTACCAAACAATCAGTTTGTTGATGTACCAATTGTAGCACGTGCGTTTCCGCATGACGTCACCGCGTCCAGTCTCGGTTGACCTCTCGTGACCTCGCGAACTCGCGGGAAAATGACGTCACGAAAGCTGGCCTGTCGCCATATTGTTTTTCAGTAGCGTTTGGGACAGTTGGGTCACTCCTTCTTTCTTGAATTGTACCGTCTAGCAAACCCTTGTGCGTCCTCAGAGCCTGCCTCTCAGCGGGCAGACTCCGTGTGTGTCGGCCCCAGCGCTGTAAAAGCCGGAAAAAGGAGTATCTTACTCCCGTGAGAGATTCCCCAGTCATGGCTGAGGAATCCGTAGCTGCAGCCAAGCTATCCGGTGACCCGGATAAGCTGACTCCGCCCGCAGAAGCTTCTCCGGAAGCTTTGTCTCCTGTTACACAGGAAGAGAGCGAGATGATGGACGTGGAGGAACCCACGGACCGCTCGTTCGAAGAGAAACTGGCCTCATTCTCGCTGAATGAACCAGAGAAAATGCTGTCGCCACTCCCACCCGAGGGATCCGGAGAGGCTACGAGTGCTGAAACCGCAGCGACTGGGTCCGAGACTGCACAAGTCGACGGACCGAAGGATACGTGGAAGCCAGCTGTGGCTGACCTGTTCCCTGCAGAATATGATGGTCGGTACCTGTACGTCCACCCGGAACTACAGGCACAAGTGACCTACGCTGACGGTACACCTGTTAGGTTGGACCCGAAGGTGAGAATAGCTGTCGAGGGTGTCATGACTCCCGAACATCTGGATAGGATGCCTCCCGAATGGCTCCGAGACTGGCCGTGGTTCCAACGGGGAGTTATGGTGGACGCTGCTTTCCGTGGAGTAGTGTATGAAGCAAACAGGGCCTTCCTGCTCGGAGCGTATCCGAAGCCGGATATGTCCCTGTGGAACGTCAAGCAGACGAACATAGATTGGGTAGGCTGCGTCTCGGAACCCGAGGGGCAGACTTACCCACGTCCTTGTGCCACCCGGCCCCAGTACCGGACCATGAAGGAGTTCCGCGAAGCCGCTGCCAATTTTGAACAGTGGGATCACGGTTACTACATGACCGAACAGGAGTTAGTGGATGTACAAAACCAGTCACTAACCGGCTTGAACAGAGGTGCAGCCCTTCGGACGGTTCTCGTCCGTCGTATGACTGCAGAACAGGAGGCCATGGAAGAGGCTAAGAGGGAAGCGGAAGTACCCGCACCTCCTATCCCCGACCTTAAGCTTGCCACCCGAAGCACAGCCGGTTCTACATCAGCCACCGGCAGTACTACCGCCCCGGTAGGAGCCTCGACCTCCAGCGCATCCGGAACCCAGGAACCGGATGAGGACTGGAAGGTCAGTAAGAACAGGAGGTCCGCTGCGCGGAAGCTCAAGAATCTTCCGGATTCTGCTAGAGCCGAACCGAAAGCTTCCACCTCAGCCACTGGCAGTACTGCCATGGAGGTTGTTTCCTCGGACGAGGAATCAGTGCATGAATCCTCGATTGAGTATGATGAGAAGGCCACTCCATCAACTCAAACCGAGGCTGAACGATGGGCTAACGCCAAATCCGGATTCAAAACCCCGATTCCGACGTGTTTCTCCGACTGTGCCTACGGAGTTAAGAAGGACGGCTCTACCTTGTATGCCTGCCCGGACTCTGTCAATAAGAACAGCAAGTCAAATGATGAAGATTGGATGTGTCTTTCGGACGAGGATCCCAATCCGAGCAAGGCCTATCGTAAGATGTGGCTTATGCTAAATCACACCGAAGGGTACTACACTTATACCCAGAGGCGGAAGCTGCGTTGGGCTCTCGAGAAGTGGTACGGTGACGACCAAAAGTCCTGTCCCTTCTCTATCTGCCAGGATGCGAGTGATGTCTCGGTCCGGACCTGGAGTACTCCAGCCCGGTTCCAAAGGCATCTGGTAGAGGCCCACTTCCACCATCACCCGGTTTACATTTGTGATCCGAGTTATGGTAAGAAGGGCAAGAAATGCACTACGAAGGTTACGTATAACCGACGTAGCGATCTGGCTAGACACCAGAAGAAATGCCACGCAGAAGGTTTAGATGGGGCTCGGAAACGTATCATGGAGCTTCATCAGGAACTCATGAAGGAGTTCGACAGTCTGAGTGAGGATGGTTGGTCTAAGATCCGACCAGGGGACCAAGTCCTCTGCGAGGTTCCGAAGACCAAGGATTCGAAACTCCGCGCAAAGATAGTCCTGACTCCTGGAAAGGGTAAGGTGGACATGCACGAGTCTCTCTGGCAGAAATGCGAGGAATCCGGCAAGGAGGGAAAGAGAGCTCGTGAAAGGAGCAGAAGGGACCAGAACCGTGGTGGAAACGGTAATGGAAACGGCAGTGGACAGAAGCATACGGCCAGGGTAGATGATCGCCACCCCCATGAGCAGGTTCAGGGTACTCCAGTCTTTAAGAGACCCGAATCTGCCGGATACGCAGGCGCTGTATCTAAACCTGGGAAAGTTAGCACCCGCAACTTTCCGTCCTTGACCCAGGGACCTGGACCTGAGAGCCAGACCTTGGTCGTTGGAAAGGGTGGTCGACTTGTTCCCAAGAAGACCTCAGCACCTGCTGCCGCCGGATCCGCATCCGCTCCAGCCGCCATCCCAGTTAACTTCACCCAGGAGCAGTTAAATCTTTATCTGCAGATGGGGTTGAAGCAGAACCAGCCTCCAACCTACTGTGTGCCAACAGCAGGCGTGTCCGGAAGTCCCAAACCCGGAAGTGGCCCCCAGGCTGTATCGACTCCTCCCAAGGCCGTCGCTGCACCTGAGAAACCAAAGGACGCTATTACCATTAAAACCGGTAATGCGGAAGTTTGGTTTGAGAAGTCTCGCCAGGGGGAAGCGGATGTCCAGAAGGCCATCTACACCCACTGGGAGAAATGTGTCCGTGAGAAAGCTACAACATTCCATTAGGGTCTTCTTAATGATACCCTGTTGTGTATGAAGGAGGTTGCGGATGCTGAAAAGCAGCGCCTCGAGACCCTCATTCGGGACGACGTAAAGTCCCAGGAGGAGGCCGCCGCAGCTGCCAAGGAACAGGCAGCTATGGATGTACACGTTCTGGAAAAGCGTGTAAAGGAGGAGATTACCCGAAATACCAACTTGAACACTTAGTTCATGCGGGTATTCGGAGTCGACATGGACGAGTGGGATGGCACTCCCGAGTCGGCTCTAAGTCTCCTCAGGAAGAAGCATGCGAAGAAATCCACCTAAGCATGCTTCGGGTTATTTTCTAAAATTTTTTTCCTCTCCACTAAAAAACCAGATATAGTCTTTGCGGAACCCTACAGGTCTGCGAATGTCTTTCATTAGTATTTGAACACCTGTTCTTTGTGTTCCGGGTTCCTTTTATGACCAGCTTATTGTATGATTCAGGTCGTATAATTCTTATTTGTACCCTGAATAGTCTATTCGGATTCAGAACTTCACTTACAAACAATCCGATAGTAGACTTGCTGCTGTCAGACGTATCCGGATGCCGGTTCCAGACTCCTGCTGCTATCTGTGCTAACCACTATACTAGGATGGACTTTACGATTTACCTCTACATATCACCTATACTACCGAATGGACTTATACTACTATTACTACTACTTCCGGACCAGCCTATATTGGACTTTCACTTATGTCAACAATACTTAAATGGATTACGTTTTCTACACTGTTGACACATCCGTACTATTATTCTACTTCTATTCTACACCATTCGGATATACCATGAACTATAGCACTACTAGAGGATTGTGGGTAGCTGCCCCAAATTCATCTACCGTGTTTACTATATTTAACCAGGAACCATAAACTTTAGCATGTCCATCCCGTGGTTAGCTGACCACACTTACCTTCTAGTATCCGGAAGAAGACAGTACAGGACTTCAGCAGCATTTATCATTGTATATTGTACATAATGTGTCATATTTCTATTTTTCCATAATATAATTTGTATGTTCATATTCACATTGTGGTGATATCTTACTGTATATTATGATACGGGTACATACATATCTATTAGTACGGATCTCAGGTTATTGTTCATATTCATAATATAAGATCCGGTAAACTACACCAGAGTGTTCATATTGTTGTCCTGCGAGGCATATTATATTATAAAGGTATTAATCTGGTGTTATAAAAATTATTTAATACACGGTGATATTATATATATATTATCATATTCACTACTACACCGTGAATTTTTTTCTTTTCAAGTGTATAATACAAATGTTTCTATTCCTACTACTCACGGAATCCTTAACGGATTCATATGTTAATAATATACGATATGTCATTAGATAGTGTAGTTACTATTACAGTCTTCTTCAAGACTATATAATCAAATGTGGTATTAATAACTACAAACACATATGGATGTTATTATGTGATTTATTTTGTATTGACGGTTCCGTTACACATAACTGTCATTATCACATGTATACGAATCATACTACTTGTCTTATTAGTTATACCGTAAACATAATATGATATTATATGGTATAATAATCTAATTAACAGTTTCGTTTCATACAACTGTTATTCATTCAAGTAATTCGTATCATATTTCGACATCCTAATTGTTATTTTGTAACTACATTCACTATCAAATTATTGTAAATGACATTCGACACATATTTAATTTGATGTTAATGTTATATCTATGGTTGTACCTCTATTACTAAGGGTTTAGACATATAGAAATGTTATCCCTGTAATATTATTATAACTATAACACCCTCCTAAATGTCTGGGGGAGTGGTGTAGAGGTACATATTGTTTAACCATAGAGTTGGGTACCGTCTGACGTGGCAGGTGAGTCGAGTCGTCGGACGTTCCTCAGGTTCCGGATAGGTGGCAGCACCGATCCGGGTCTGTGGGGACATCTGACGACGAACACATGGGTTCCTATATAAAGCCCAGGGCTCAGTCGCTACGTCAGAGGCCATTCTGGCCTCCAAAGAATGTAGATCACCATTAATATTTGTTAGCTGCCCTCTCCATACTATCGGGTAGCCGTGAGTGTGCATTAGTAATAAATCTATCCGTTGGCATACACTTGAAACACCGTCTTACTCTTTCTTTCCGAATGGTAAGACCCGAACCCCCAGGTCCGTAAGGCCACAACCCCTTACAATACAGTAGAGCCATCAATTGGCCAAGGCATGTCAACCAGACCTAGTCCAGTAACATGTTAGCCTTCAAGTTCATAGTGCCTCCCAATGGGTAGCATACTTCAGTATAAAATGATTACCACAGGAATGGTGTAGTCACATTAAAAACTGCTGACATCACCTAACTTTGCACATTTCAAATGTATTTTGCCAGTAGATCCAAACTCTGAGATAATTTGTGTACTGTTATGTTTTATATGATTCATTAGCCTATTTCTGTTATATCATACTAAAGGAAATCAATACTGACATGGGGGCAAAGCCATACATCAGACATAGTGGGGTCATCTAGTGGCAAAGTTCAGAACTCCCAGCTCAGTATGCCTTGTGCAAACCCATCCTCAGCCCTGTCTGGGGAATTATCTTTGGAGCTGATCTATGCCTGATTCGGGGTACCCACCTTGAACCCAATCTGTGCCCAAAGTGTTTGCTCATTTTGAAGCTGCTCTGTGCCCAAATCAGTTAGCCGTATGTGGCCCACACAACTTGCTGAGAACAAAAACTGTCGGGAGCCCAACAGTCTTAGTTCAGTTTGCCCTATTAGGGCAACCTAATGTGGCCCTGATTGGAAACCCACCAGTTGCCCAACCTAAAACAATGAATAGTATTCTGCCCGCTTTGAACCAGCTTATCTGAGCTAAAACTGAATTGGCCCTCAGCGGGCTTGCTACATGGGAATGATGGTCTCTACTGCCCCTACAGGCTGATGAAGAAGGATGCAATAGTTATATTCATGGGAGATGTCCAGGGCATAGGAAATAGTGTATTTTTGGAATTTACAATGGTCAGTATCACCATTTTAAGCCTAAATCCATACTTTTAGTTTAAACATATCAGTGCAAAACTATGCAAAATATGTACAACCTACATTATAAAAGTACTTTTTTATTTGTAAATTTCAGGGTTGCATAAAGTCCTGTTATCAGGCATATGTGATCAAAGAGTGTAACTGTGGAGACCCAAAGCTCCCCATCAACACAATTGCAACAAAATACTGGGTTTCTAACAAGACTGCAATCTACGGTCCCTGTAATGATCTAGACACATGTGAGTAAGCCATGCATTTATTTATCCTCTTCAAAATTTGACTTATGATCAATACAATGCATTATCATATGAGACATTAGACATAATGAGTGTGCATACCCTAAGAATCACATATCTGACAATACCAAAAGGATGTCAGACACTGGCTACAGTGTCTGACTATAGTCCACAGGGTGATAGAACTGGTATTGACAAAATTCAGACCACTAAAACTAAAAAAAAAATGTCCAGAGTCCAATCCCGACAATAAATCCATCTTTATTGTCAATTTCCAATGACAAAATCAAACATGGATGAAGATGAATTAATTCTTTGAAATGTCAATCATACACACAACTCTACTCATTGCATTTTACTGTTGTAAAAGTTTTACACCAACTACAAATAAAATTTGGAACTTTACTAGACCGAGTCTGATTTTGTGTGATATTAATTCCTTGAGCAAAAATCAAACATGTGAGATATTATCTATTGGCCTGTGGACATAAGGCTTATTGGTGGAAAAATGGTTGCAGGGCCAGCAGGATCTGTCAACTCTATCTCATATTTGCATTGTAAGAAATTGTGAGAGAAACACATATCACTACTTGTTTTGCAGTGGAATGCCAGCACAATGTGTCAAAAATGTTTGCAGATAACCTTCTTAACTGTGACCATTGTAGGCTGGGGTGCTCGTGAGTAATATTCATACAATCATCTGAATAGCTTTTGATGCTATTATGATTTCAAGCACTTTCATGTAACTGGGTGCTTCATATCTTAATTTGAACATAACTTTGTCTCAATAGTCTCTAGAGGATATTAAAATAGTTTTGAAAGGAAAAAGAGAGAACCCCTTTGAGAATACTGCTTTTTTTGTAGAGGCATAGTCTACGCCCACTCCCTGTCCACAGCCAGATGGCCAAATAAAGCGTTTATGGTAAGTTTAAGGTAGGCCTATTAGGTATTCTCACTGGAAAAATGAAATTATGTAGAATAAATCACAGAAGAAAGTCCCTTTTTATAATGTATGTTTGGATTTTCTACACATCTCAGTACAACATATGGTATGGTATACTATTGTTATTAGCCATTTTCTGTAGACATTAAAATGTGTGTTTATTGGTTTTGGCCAAATTACTTGTATGATTGCTGAAACACTAAACTTGTTTATTCTATAACTCAAGAGTTAAGTGAGAATTCATTAGTTACATTTTGTCATCTAGGTGTATCAATGTGTTACACCAATTTTCTTTCTTTTTTCAGACAACTAAACTCAACCACATTGCCTCCATCAACCCAAAGTTTGCACGTTACATGGTGAATGCTACATCACCACAGTGAGTGCAATGAAAGTACTCAAATGTTACTTCCTGTTGGGGATATAATCAAAATTGTCAGTTCTTTTATCTATATTGAATTAAGTTCTTTTTCCTTATTTGACTTTTGGGCTATGAAGATTTATAATCTCCAGAGTTCAATAATAGAATGTGTAATTTTTATTTCAGGGATAACATCCTCAAGTTCAACCTTCATTTTGAGGAGCTTAATTATGAGGTGATCTATGAGAGTCCTGCCTACACGGTAGGTAACCATTTGGCAGACTGCCCAGAGTCTAGAGCAACAAGTGCATACCCCAGTGCCCTATTCTCAGTATATCACAACCAGCATAGATTTAAACAAATATTATGACAAAGCTGCTTGGCTACATAGGCAACGGTTACTAGCTTGGAAGGCTTCCCAGTGAACAACAAACGTTTGAAAACGTTCAAAATCGTTGCTATATGGTTTAGACACAAACGTTTGTATCTCACACATTAAAAAATGTTTCTACACGTTCTGAATATAAACGTTTCTATCTAGAATGTTTAAAAACTTTTCTATACGATCTAGATACAAACGTTTTTGTTTAAAAGGTTTTAAAACGTTTTTATACATTTCTACAATGTTTCCAATGTTTTCTTGACATCATGCTAGATGGAAGCACTATCCCATTATGGTATCTGTATGTATACTCCCATCGTTATAGATACATGATTGTGGTGAGATAATAACCTTCTGATAAATATGATAGTTGCATAAAAGTATCAAACTAATATTTGATTCAATATCGGTACAGATTATTTGTTTCTTGCATTAATTGTAAAGTCCTTACACAGATCCTATTGCTGGACACCTTTTTGTAGAAATAAAAACAATTATAATATGTGCAATCTATTAAACTCTATGTATTAACTGGAACTGTCCACCAGATCTCTCTGGCCGTCTATAGGCATATTTGTATCTGGTACGTGGAAAACTATACTTTGTATGGGCAAAGGATTATGTTATCTATCAATCGATGAAGCACCCCCCTACCCTTTAACTGAAATAAAAATGTGGATAACTTAAAAGTAAACCTAGCACTGAAATTTCATATTTGGGGAAGTTTAGGGGGTTGGTACAGGGGTCATTGATATCATATAAAAACGTTATTAAACGTTTTATAAATGTTTCACAAAAAACGTTTTTGTATAACATTTTTTTACGTTATTTGGAGTCAACGTTTTTACGTTAATGAAACGTTTTATTTCCGTTTTTTAAAAACGTTTTTCAAGCCCTGAGGAAACGTTATTTTGAGGTTATATAACGTTTTTTTGTTTGCTGGGTTATTAGTGGAATGGGAAACTCAAACTGCAAATGTGATAACTCTTCCAGATGCCCACACAAGATGTATAAAGTACTATGATATAACTAGGTCGCTTTCATTCAAAGCATGTAACACTGGCCTTTACTCTGCATGCTATTATGCTTCTATTGACAAGCAATCAAATTCAAAGTACAGTGACTTAGATAGTGCAAACCAACATTGCCAAGTCATGTTATATGGAGATTTATTGTCTAGAATTGAAAACTTCACCCACTATAACTCCCCCCAACCTCACTTCTACCTCCACTTCTTCTTCTTCCATCACCTTCAACTCAATGTCAATTTTTTCTGCCCACCCACACCATTTGTCATTCTTATTTTTAGCATGGCTTGAACAATTTGTCAAGGACTCATTGCTGCCACACTGACGCCATGTTTTCTAGTTCTATTAGAGCTTGGAGTATGTTATATTGGTTTATTACTCATCCCAAATCTTTTAAAAACCATTATCACCGCTTATCGGCAAAAGATGGGCAGCTGCCATCACTGTGTGTGACTTCATGACCTCACTTGCCTATATATAGTGGTCATGTCTACCCAGCTGGTCAAGGGCATGAAGACCACAACTGACAAGATCTCATGGCCTTAACAAAGGAAGATTGTCACTCTGCTGGCAGTAAGGCCGTGATGAGTCTTCACAGGGCTGATGGCTTATACAAACTGTATTAAATAAATTCTGGTAATAAAATTCTTATTACCACATATATATTCTTATTTATACATACACATATTGAGTGTTAATTGTAAAATTGGTTCTTTGCATTTTGCATTAACAATGACAACCATTTGCCCTTCTGTTGCAGTCTGACTCCATTTATGGTGATATTGGCGGTGTGATCGGTCTGTGGCTCGGTCTCTCCTTCATTGCCGTCTTTGAGCTCCTCCAGCTACTAATGGACTCTGTTGTGTTGTTTGTCACTCTACTCTTGACAAAGAAGAAAAGGAGGGCAGAAGTGAAGGCAACAAGAGAAGCTGATATAGAGGTGGATGTGCAGAGTAGATACAAATAGTTGCAGTTTGCATGAAGGAGCCAGCTCGAGACCCAAAGGCATTGCAGATCTCGCACTTCGTTACTTTCAACCCTGTGGGTTCGGCATGATACCTTATGGACTAATGCAGTGTCAGCCTTAAAACAAGTATCACCATGAGAAGCAACTTTGTTTATGGCTAACAAATCAACCTCAAATCTTGTGCTTATATAGCGATTTGATTTATTTGACCTGACTTCTGTATCAGCATACACAATTGTTATCTGCTTGGTGTATCATATAAATTTCGAAGAATAAACATCTAGGGAATCTAGTTTTGATACTTTCATAACTATTACTTTTTTGGTCTTGTATGGGAAGATGACACCACTGTTGGCACCATGTGAATGGAATTGTCCCAAAGGCCACTCAGACCAGCCCATGTAGCAAGCCCACTTAGGGCCAATTCAGTTTTAGCTCAGATAAGCTGGTTCAAAGCAGGCTTGCTACATGGGATGGCTTTACTACTGCAAATTTAAAAATGTCTTAATGTTTGCATGTTTCTCTGTTTGTAAACTCTTTTACAAGATGATCAAAAAGTACTTGAACTTGAAAGCTAGCATGTTACTTGACTAGGTCTGGTTGACATACCTTATCCAACTAAGTTTGAATTGATGGTTCTACTGTATTATGATGATGGGGAGAGTAATACAGTATGTTTAGTCTCCCTCCAACTATGGAGCCCAAGGGGAGGGGCTAGCACCTGGAGGCTAGCAGAGCATTCTCAGGGTTTACATTTTTAGAAAATGAGGAAAAAATAGATTTTCTATAATATCTATCCCACTACAATAGTTTAGATCCTTAGGGGATAAATGTGATACTGATGTCTTTAGTGATATCAACAATACTTATCACAGTATTAACACTATTTATTCCTTCAGTGATTCAGATGGAATATAGTGGAAGGTAACTTTTGCCACAACATGCTGAGGGTATGGGTTGATCTCAAAACTGTCCATGCAGTTGTCTTTGCAAACTTCTCATATTTTTCTTATATTCAGAGAACCTTGTATAACCCTTTTAGAATGTTGAAAAATGTAGGAAGGAAAGCAGCTGAGAAATCTGTTTAAAACTGTTCATTAGATTTTAAGTATGTGTCCTTTTGTAAAGGGTTAAATGGTTCCAGCAGCTGGCAATGTTGTTCTAGCCTCCATTCTGACCCTGCATGCTGCCAAAGTGGACAGAGCTGTGGCCAGACCAGATCTATAATATCACCAGTAAGCACCAGTGTGACCATGGACTTAGCACTCTCCAAATAAATCCTTCTGACTATGAAAGCTAAGACTGTGCTTGAGCATTGAGATGAGGATTAGTTCCTGTTCCTGCTGATTGGGATAACCAGCATGCCGTGAGTTTCCTTGTATGGTGGTTCCCTGAGGTTAACCCTCAAGGCACCAGAGTAGAACCACACACAGTCTCTCTGTCCTAAACACTGCATGGACAGACCCAGGATGAACAGGAACACATGAACCTATCAAGTCAGGATTGTACCTAGGTGGCACACATCTACAGAGGGTAGGACTACTGATACTCAGAGCCCATGTAGCAAGCCCACTTAGGGCCAATTCAGTTTTAGCTCAGATAAGCTGGTTCAAAGCGGGCAGAATACTATTCATGGTTTTAGGTTGGCCAAATGGTGGGTTTCCAGTCAGGGCCACATTGGGTTGCCCTAATATTGCAAACTGAACTAAGACTGTTGGGCTCCCAACAGTTTTTGTCCTCAGCAAGTTGTGTGGGCCACATAAGGCTAAGTGATTTGGGCACAGAGCAGCTTCAAAATGGGCAAACACTTTGGGCACAGATTGTTTTCAAGGTGGGCACCCCGAATCAGGCATAGATCAGTTCCAAAGATAAATCCCCAGAGAGGGTTGAGAACCCCACTATGTCTGATGTACAGCTTTCCCCCCATGTCAGTATTGATTTTCCTTAGTATGATATAACAGAAATAGGCTAATGAATCATATAAATCATAACAGTACACAAATTTTCTCAGAGTATGGATCTGGTCACAAATCATAGAAAGTGTGCATATGGGGCCTTACATGTCATTCGCCCAGACATGTTCCAAAAAAAAGAATTCTTATAAGTATGCTTCTTTTACAATAGCAAGGACACATCTGACATAAATGATAATGTGATTTTCTTAATCTACAGGTCAAAATAGTCTGGACCTGAGATTTTCATGGAGGTATGAAGATTGTTTCTGTAGGAAATTAAGCCCTCAACATGGCTTGTAACTCAAATGTCATTCTCCCAGACACAATTTCGCCCAGACAATTTTGGTCACTTTGGGCACATTTTACCCCCCTGGAGCCCAAAATATGCATATGGGACCATCAAAACCCATATGTAACATGAAGATCTCATCCAGCCTGACACTTCGAGCCAAAGAAATAGAGGGGGAATCTAAAATTCGAAGAGTAGGGGCTGGAATACCCCCAAATTCGTCATATGCAAACCTTCTATGATTTTCGACCATCTACTGGCAAAATACATTTGAAATGTGCAAAGTAAGGTGATGTCAGCAATTTTTAATGTGACTACACCATTCCTGTGGTAATCATTTAATATTGAAGTATGCTACCCATTGGGAGGCACTATAAACTTGAAGGCTAGCATGTTACTGGACTAGGTCTGGTTGACATGCCTTGGCCACCTCAGTTTGAATTGATTGTTCTACTGTATTATGATGATGGGGAGACTAATACAGTATGTTTAGTCTCCCTCCAACTATGGAGGCCAAGGGGAGGGGCTAGCACCTGGATGCTAGCAGAGCATTTTCAGGGTTCAAACTTTAGAAAATGAGGAAAAAATAGATTTTCTCAGATAGCGCCACCTGATCAAAATGATCAGCCCACTTTCAGCCACACCAAAAACCCATGTTGACCCCAAAATGATAGATTCTGACAAGATGCCGCCATGTGATCAAAGTGGGCAGCCCACTTTCAGCCACACCAAAAACCCATGTTGAACCCAAACCCACTCTGAGACTGATTTGTGCCCATATTGGTTAGCCAAGTGTGGCCCACACACCTCACTGAGGACAGAAACTGTCAGCAGTCCATCAGTTAGCCCATTGTGGCCTACATCAGAAGCCACACCAAATAAAGTGTGGGCTACAGTAGGGCCACACCACCTTTGCTACCTGGGAGGTAGATCGGAGTGTATTATGTTAAATCTAAGCAGTATTATCTGCATATTTCTTCAAAAGATGCAATAACTGCCTGCACTTGCCTTGAAATCACAGTGAGAGCCATTATGATAGTGAGCTTGTAGGCTTACATTCATGGATCCTAATCTTTTCATTTCTATGACCAATGTAACAAAAAATATTGTTGAGCTCTAAATAGGCTGATTGCATAGATCAGTAAGACATCATTATCAATGACTACCAGCTTCTAATTGTTGGGGCTTCGATCTACATTAGTTTTCTTTCATTGTTATTATCTTTTATGAAGTAGCCTCCTATGTCTTTCTTTTACTTTTTAACAAAAAGCTGATTTGACTTAAAAAAAACCTTCATAGTTCATCCTACTATTAGGTTAAATACATTCATAAACTGAAACCATGGACTCAAACCCAAACGACTCTCTCTACATCACATAATGTCTTAGCTCCCTTTATGTATACAATCATTTGCTACCTCGTAATCATAACAGACAATTTGATCATATCAACATCAACAAGGTAATACCATTAGATCATACTGGTTCAATGTGCTGGTTTTAGACAAATGGCTTTCTAACTGGATAATCTAAACTGGGTTAGATACACCAAATACAACAACAGTGTAAATATAATCATATATCTATGAGAGCAGGATAGGCCTAGGGTTTTTTTTTTAAGATTCCGCTTGAGAGCTATTTATTTATGCACCAATGCACCATACCCATCATGGTTGGAAGGCTACCCAGTAAACACACATTTGTAGATGGATGGTATATCTACATAGAATTTTGGTGCCAACTATGTAGATTTGCTTGGTATGTGGACATTCAAATGTTAAACGTTCTAAATACGTAGATGTTAGAATTACGTTTTTCTACATAGATCTATGTAGATTTATGTCGAAATATTACTTATCTACGTATTCCCAGCACATTTTTTGAGGTAGATAGACCAAATTGAAGAATTCTCTCATCTTTTTTTTCAACCATTGCATTACAAAATATTTGTCTATTCCTGGTGTAATTATCTACATAAATAAATGTTGAATTAATGATGAAATGAATTATGTTTTATAATCCTGAAACAATGCTTCATCCCCATGTGTTGTGCACACTCTAGGCTCATCACAGAATGTAGGATTCTTATGAATGGTCCATCCATTACAGGGCATGAGCCTGTTGTATGAGTCAGATGACATAGCTGGGCTCTGCTGGGCTATATCGCTAGAGATATATATCCCAGTAAACACAAAACTTTATCCAACGTAGCAAATTGATAGATATCAAACGTTTAAACAACTTAAAATGCTATGTCCTGGTTGCGTTGTGTGAACGTTTAGATAGAATTTACATGGTTTGACATGGTGCAACGTAGCAAAAATTTGTATATATACCTCTCTTTAGAATTTCTTTCATATTTGGACATCAGTGGTGGTAAAGAGGTCATAATGACTTGCCAAACAAGTGCCTCCTAACACCATTGGCCCATAGGTTGGCTCCGTGGCCACATAGGTTCGATTCCTGCCTTCATATCCTAAGGAAACCAAAACGAGGGTTCAAATCTTGGTGTCAGTTTTGAAAATGGCTTTTTTATTTTTCTCATTGGAGAAGGTAGGTTCAAACCTAATGTAATTTTATGTTTTATTATGTTTTTGGCAGAGATGTATCAAGAGGTTTCTTTGATACTTCCTTGCACATGAAATCGCATGAAATGGTTCTAAACGTTCTGGGAACGTATTCAGGACATAACATTTTCAGATGATTCTACGTAGGACATCTACATAGTTGATACCTAGAGACTATGTTCATTTAGGTTGATACACGTGTCTGCGTTTACTGGGATTGCATGCTTGAATACTAATGTTTGGTTTAATAAAGCCTGCATATATCATCAATGATGTAACACATTTCAGTCAAGTATGATATGGAATGCCAATCCTAATCCAATCATAGACTAAGTGGCCACCCGGTGAGATAAGCTGGAACCAGGTTAAGACAGAGACCAACCCTTAAGAAGTAAAAGACATGACATGGTTTGAAAAATAACTCTTTCAACATAGTTTTACTATGTCCATCTATGTCTAAATGAGGTAGAAATATGTATTTTAGAGGACTATGTCTCTAGAATGTCAGTAAACATTTGAACATTCATATACCAAGCAAAATATTGTAATTCAGACCAATTGGTAAACACAAAACCTAATTATACCAAAAAGCTATGTATCATTTAAGTATGGTGTTTACTGGGTATATGAGTGTAGCCCTGTTCCTCTGGTGACCCCCTTTGAACCATCCAAGGTGCACATGATGTTTACGGTGCGGCTTATACAAGAGGATGGAGCCCAGATGTAGAAGCAGAAGTTAGGAATGTGCCTTATAGGCGAGGATGTCATGCATACAATTTGTACTAAACTAATCTGTATGAAGCCCCAGGTGTGCGTTCCCCTTATATATGATGGTGGTGTGCCTTATATGCAGGGTTCACCTTATACGTGAGGTATCATGGTACTCAACCAGACTGCATGCATGGATCATATGGCATGATGTGTAATCAATGCACTATTGGTCATTAAAGGGTTAAATAAGGGTGAGAGTGGACAGCTGTGGTGTCTGTAGGTATTGTTATATCACTAAGTATATGTACACACACCTAGAACTCTATTTGATTATTGGCAATACATGGAATAACATATACCTTTGGTGCACCTGGTTGAACTAGAACTATTCAAACATTTCAAGCACACTTCAGATAGATTAAGCAAGGAAGGATGGTTTTCAGAGATAATTTGTTAATCTTTATGGCTTCCAAAGATTCAATAATGAAGAACACAAAATATAGTGAACAAGTAACCAATGGATAACTCATGACGAGTGTGTGCTAGTGAAGGATAATGACATGAGGCCGTAGGCCGAGTGTTATTAGCCTTTGCTAACACACACGAGTCATGAATTATCCATTGACTACTTATTTTATACCATGAAACCAATAAATAATCAATAAAATACCAATAAATTCATGTTGAAAACAAAAATTATTCCCCCTCCCCGGGACTCGAAGCCAGCCATAGTGTGTGTACACAGGTACATACACCTCCTCGCCCAGCAGCGGACAGCGACAGCGCCCGTCTCGGCTAGCCTTGGCAGCGGCACACGGCGAAAAAGTAGTGTACATACACCTCCTCGCCTGGCAGAGGACAGCGACAGCGCACACGGCGAAAAAGAGATGCATCTCGCTGTTATGTTTGTGTAGAATACACCTCGTCGCCCGGCAGCGGACAGCAACAGCGCACACGGCGAAAAAAGATGCGCCCAGACCAGGGCTCAATCCAGGTACCTCTGACGGCTGAGCGCGACGTGCTAACCGCTAGACCACCGCGCCTTCTCCGTTCACTGCGTCTCGCGGTTATGTTTGTGTATGATACACCTCCTCGCCCAGTAGCGGACAGCGACAGCGCTCACGGCTTTGTATCATACGAAGACCTGGTTCTAACCGTGCGTATCTCGTCAGTCCCTGTGGCGCACTGCATAGGGGGTTGGACTAGGGATCTGAGGCTGCAGGTTCGAGCCCTGTCATGGCCAAGATTACCATGGGTTTTAACATGTAACATATGACATGGAAGGACATGAGAGGCGTGTGGTTATCCTGGATAACCGCACGCCTTACATGGATAACCGCACGCCTTACATGAATAACCGCACGCCTTACAAAATTGATGTTACGGCCTATAGGGTGTGCAATATCGACAGATAATGTGGATGGGAATAGACACCAAAAAGCACTGTGTAACCCACAAATCGTGGTATAACGACAGATATGTGGATGGGAATAGCCACCAAAAAGCACTGTGTAACCCAGAAATCGTGGTATAATAACCAATAACTTCCCTTAATTAGGCCACTTAAAAAAGATTATCAGCTTTGCGGATCCTTTTTTTTTTAAAAAAAGGATGCGGAAGGGATTTTTTTTTTCTTTTTTTTTTTGGAGTGATACGGGAGGGCCATTTTTTATCTTTTGTCACTCAATCTTATGTGGAAGGTAATTTTTCTGTGTATTTTCATTCATGAATCTAATGATAACTCAATGCAGTCGACATATTCCTGCTGTAGATGTGAAAAAGAGGAAAAATATGGTGTTCAAATCATGTTTCTACATGGAATGGTACCTGAGATATTGACGTTTTTGTTTTGGGAGGTTTTACACTTTTTTATGGAAATTAGCAATAAAAGCATGGATGCGGCCCTTTTAAACTGATGCGGGTGGTATCTGCAAAGCTGATAATCTTTTTTAAGTGGCCTTACAAATTTACTGTTTCAAGGATGAGTGTTGTGTGAATCTTACATACTGATGTATTCCATGTACAGGGCTTTATGCAAACCTACTTCCATGATGCATCTCTGTAATCTCATAAGAGATGTGTCATTTATTGCTAGGTGGGGGGCTTGTTAGATATAGGGGGGGGTCATTTTGAAAAAGAGCCCCTTGGTGGGGGGGCAATACCCAATAAACTTTCATGCTGGGGGGTCAAAACTAAATATGGGCAATTCAAATACCCAACGCCACCCATCACTCCATGTGCATATGCGATTTTGGGGGGTCGTTTTGCAAAATCAGCTCTTAGTGGGGGGGTCACAATCATTTTTGTCATAGTCATGGGGGGGTCAGAAAAAATCCATCTAGTCCCCCCGCCTAGTAATATATGACTCGTCCCTAATGTTGCAAAAATGCACTTTTGTGGATTACATGGTACATATATGTAGCTACCTAGCCTCGAATGGAATACTAGACACCCTGCTCTAAGATTACTGCTATAACATATAAATATTGCATAACTGTATATTACCAGCCTATCCAGAATACATACAGATAATTACTGGGGCTATCTATTTATCACAAGGGATATCTGGAATGCACCTACTGGTGATTAAGGGTTTATATATACCATGAATAAGCTCCATGTTCACCATCCTGGTCAGATTTATCATTAATTATGAACAGAAATGGAACGCCAAACGCTGCACAGGTGTATAATCTACATTGATTTCTGAAGTGTGGGTAAATTGAAAGTGTGACCAATCAGTACCCAAGGGGCAGTTCTGCTTCTTGTCAATCAATTTGCAGTTTGATACATGTCCCTAATTCTCCGAGTTGGTTCTCCCTTGATGTGCCTTAGAGAAGCAGCTTATGTCAGTCAGGTTGTGTCTTATACATTAAGTATTAGAGCATCAGCACTTTGAATTTCCGTTTCGATTAATTCAAAAACAAATACATCAGCCCCCTCTACATTGCAGGCTAGCGCTTCACCATGTCCAGTGAAAAGACATCAGTCATGCCATGGTCCACTTCCATCAACAACTCTATGTCATCTATCAAAGCCAAGATAAAGGCCGAGGAGAACAAAGACCGACTTCAAGAACAAGCCAAGAGAGGCACATCTTTCTTGTTCTTACTGACAGACTGGGCTGAGAACACATCCTGGGGAGGAGTCCCGTACATCGTCAAAAAGTCAAACTATCTATTCAAGGCCTTATGGCTGCTGTTGGTCCTCACTGGACTAGGTGAGTGGTTATTTATCTTGCAGCAACATTTTTCTTCCCTGTAATTCTATGTACCTTAGTGGGTTGGGTGTTAAGCTTAACTACATCTATGAGTAAACTGGGTCCATAAAATAAACTCCTTACCAGTTATACTACCTTAGCATAATCTCTCAAGTTATACATAGTATGCCTTAAAGGAGTGTGGCCATTTAGTTTTCATATTTAGAGCCATTAATTGACCATTGAGGGGGAGAACACAGAGGGCCTACATTTCACAAACTTAGTTTCCTATGAGGTGTAATCCCACGTTCATAGATTTGCTTGGTATGTGGACGTTCAAACGTTAAGGTTTAGTTACATTCTAAATACTTAGATGTCAGAGTTACGTTCTTCAATGTAAACATAGATTTATGTTGATATGTTATGTATTTCTATGTTCCCAACACATTTTTTGAGGTAGATAGACCAATTTTAAGAATTCTATCACTTTTTTTAATCATTGCAATACAAAGTTTGACTATTCCCCATGTCATCATCCACATTAATTGATATTGACTTAATGCTGAAATGAATTGCGTTATTCAATTCTGAAACAATGGCTTGGTCCCTTTGTTGTGCACACTCTAGCCTCATCATAGAACTACCTGGGCTCTGTTGGGCTATATCTTTCTCTGAAATGATTGTTTCATATGTTATCACTGGAGACATATTGCATATTTGAATACTAATGTTTGGTCTAATAAAATCCTACAAATATCATCATTGATTTGACATAATTCAGTCAGGTGTGATATGGAATGCCCATCCTAATGCAATCATAGACTGAGTGGCCACCTGGTGAGATAAGCTGGAACCCGGTTTAGACATAGACCAACCCTTACATGACAATCCCATAAAACCCGTGACGTAGTTTGACTTCATCCATCTACGTTTAAATGAGGTAGAAACACATATTTTAGAGGACTATGTCTCTAAAATATTAGTAAACTTTAATGTTTAAATACCAAGCAAAAAAATCGTAATTTAGACCAATTTGGTAGATACCAAACCTAGCTCTACCAAAAAGCTATGTAGCACTTTGATGTGGTGTTTACTGGGTGTGTTTTTATTTGGGAGGGGAAGTATATGTGACATGCCAGCATGCAAAAGTAGACCATTCCCCTCCAGCCGGCCATGAATGACTCGACCGTTAGCACAAACTAATGTACGATTAGCCAACTGTCTATTCCTATCAAACAATATTTCTAGGTGTGACAGGGTACCAGGTTTGGCAGGTCTTTCAACGCTTCCACAGCTACCCGGTGAACATCAACATCAACATAGCATATGTAAACAAAATTACCTTCCCTGCTGTTACCCTCTGCAATGTGAACACTATGAGGTAAGACTGACATGTTTTATCTTCTCATGTAAGGTTGGTTTAAAATTGAACAAACATAGATTTATTGTATTATCCACTTGTGCAAAAGTAAACTGTTGATACTGTTACTGTTAAAAGAGATTAGATGGTACTCTTTGGCGAGACGATCTCTGCATTGAAGGTCTGGCTATACTCAGCGAGAGGGCTTATGTAACACTATTTAGCTGATTGCTGTCCCTTTCCACCAAAAAGGACAGTACAGCTAAGTTATAAGTATGGCCTCTATGCATTACAGCCCACCTCTTACTGGAATGATTAGCATTTGTTGAGAGGAAAAGACGTATACAACCATCTGAGATTTTAGGAAAGGGCATTAGCATTGGAATCTTTTTAGCTTTAAGGCCACTCAATTCTTATAACTTGGATTACAGAAATTTTCACCCTAAACTTTGGTCAGCCAGACGGATTTTGATTGTGCCAAAAATCCATGTTATCAGAAGAAAACGGCCTAAGCAGTCATTACATCAACCTGCTGGACATAAGCTAGAGCTGGCAAACATTTGCAAGGCCAACAAAAATTGTCAGACTGCCAGACCTAATGCCTCTCTCATGCCAGTTTTCATGGCATACAAATAAGGCCATTATCAATGTTTGTACAATATAAACACTGATTCAGCAAAAAGTATTGCTTGATTTATGTCAAGGTTTACCAAAAATCCTAATAGTGAAATTGAAAGTTACCTTCCATTTTTATTTACGTCTTCCCGGACAAAAAAAAAATAATTTGTGGGGCTTTTGTAATGTTCCTGCAATAACAATTACTGACTTGCAAAATAAGTCATCTTTTAGTACTACCTGGCTATCATAAAAGGTCATTTGTCGATGTTTCAGAACTTTTTAAATAAAAGTGATCAGTTTTAACCACTTCAAGCCAAACTTTGGGTAAACCATTAAGTTATTTGATAAAGGTTGATTGCCTTGTACATGGGCATGTACCACATGGGATATTCCATATCTGTGTGTCTGTATTTCAAGGTCGCTACAAAAATGATATTTAGGTTTTAACGATGTTCAGCTCTACATTGTTTGATTACACATGTTTAAACTATCGATGTGATCACAAAGACATTGCAGGAATATTTTTAGAATTGTGTTTAGTGTCTGAACACTTCTTTTTGCTGTGTACTTTGTGTTTGCTAATGCGCAGATCTTTTTAGTAATATATTTTTTTCAATGTTTTACCTTGAAATCAAGTAATGTAGCCTTGCTACTTTTTAATTCCCACAGGCTTTCAGCACTACATTTGCTCCCACCAGAATCCCATGCTCTACGGGATAATTTATTTGGAGAAACCACAAATGTAAGTTTCTGTTTCATATACATATAATTATAGCAATTTTAATGCCTGATAAAGTGTGCCCTCATTGCTATTCAAAATCAAAGAAGAAAACATTTGGCTAGACCCAAACCCTTGGCTGAGGAAAAAATCAAATGTGACCAACATAACTCACTGAAAAAAACTGGTAGCAACCTGTCGGTTAGCCCAGTGTGGCCAGCATCTACAGCCACAGTGAATACTGTGCCTATACATGGGTAAAAAGTGACTCTCGTGACGCTGCGACGCAGGGGTTTTAAAAAGGGACGCTTGTGACACAGGGGTTTTAAAAAGGGATGGAGGGCGAAAAGTTCCCAGTACATTGGCATATACGTAAAAAATGACAGAGTGACGCCATCCCTCCAAAAAAGTGACAATGTGACATCCTTAAAATTTTGAGCACCCATGTATAGGCACAACCCAGCAAATTGTCGTGACTCCGTGTCAACCTGTGTGAAGTGTCTCACACATGTCGCTAGATGGAACACAACATCGCTATAGCACAAGATCACCAGGAATAGCAATGGTGGTGATCACATGGCCTCACCTCAGATGGCGAGGATGGTGATCACTCAGACTCACCAGGGATGGCGAAGCGGGTGATCACTCACCTCGCTAGATGAAACACGCACCTCGTCATAGCATATGTTCACCAGGGATGGCGAGGATAGTGATCACTCATTCTCACCAGGGATGGCGACATGAGTGATCACTCATCCTCACCAGGGATGGCGACATGAGAGTGATCACTCATCCTCACCAGGGATGGCGAAATGAGTGATCACTCACTTCGCTAGATGAGATGCACAGCACGTCATAATGCACATTCACCATGGATGGCAAGTGTTGTGATCAGTCAGCTCTCTAGATAAAACGTGTACCTCGTGATAGCACAGGTTCACCACAGATGGTGAGGATCTTGATCACCCACACTCACCAGGGATGGCGACACAAGTGATCACTCACCTCGCTAAATGAAACCCACACCATGCCATAGCGCATGTTCACCACGGTTGGCGAGGATCGTGATGACTCACACTCACCAGGGATGGCAAGGCGGTTGATCACTCACCTCGCTAGATGAACGCGCACCACGTCATAGCGCAGGTTCACCATGGATGGCGAGAGTGGTGATCACTCAGACTCACCAGTTATGGCGACGCTGGTGATCACTCACCTTGTTAGATGAAAAGCTCATGATCACCGACATTGGTAATCATGCAGCCTCACATCTGCCAGATCAAAGTATGTTTTGCCAGAGAAGGTATTGCCATATGTATCTTCCCTCTAACCACAGACAAGGTGTTCATGTTGATATTTCCCTATGTATTTTTCCTGTAACCAGAGAAAAGGTGTTTATGGATAGTTGCTTTCATTTTAGAGATACCTCTATCTAAATTCAATTGATATTCTCTCTATATAATCTTGTTTGATTCAACTCTGAATTATTACTTGGAAATCAGCGTGAAACAAAGCACATTTGATACGTATGGGACTTATACTTCATGCCCACACTTCCTAGATAGGCTACATGTTGAACAGTGGTGCTGTCTCAACAACTTTGGCAATGGTGGTGATAAGTTGCCACTGTGAGTGAGAGTGAGTGACAGATGATGCAATCCTCAGACAGCATTGACTTGGAGTGACACAAATTCACGTATTGAGTGAGACCAATGTTGGCAATGGTGGTGATAAGTCGCCATTTTGAGAGAAGATTAACTAGGAGTGATACAAACTCACACAGTGAGTGAGAGCCATGTGGCAATGCAGGTGAAAAGTTGCCATTCTGAATGAGAGTTGACAGACTGGCACATATTGACGGAGTGAGTGAGATCCATGTTGGCGATGGTGGTGATAAGCTGCCATTCTGAGTGAGAGTTGACTGGAAGTGGCGCATAATCACGCAGGGAGTGAGATCCATATTAGCGATGTTGGTGATAAGTCGCCATTCTGAGTGAGAACTGACTGGGAGTGGCACATAATCACACAATGAGTCAGATCCATGTTGGCGATGGTTGAGATAAGCCGTCATTCTGACTGAAAGTTGACAGGCAGTGGCACATACTCACGCAGTGAGTTAGATCTATGTTGGCGATGGTGGTGATAAGTCACCATGTTTGTGAGGGATGACAAGGGGTGGCACATACTCACGCAGTGAGTTAGATCAAGTTGGCGACTGTTGTGATAAATCACCATGCCATGTGAGACTGACACACAGTGGTGAAAGATGACGCAGTGAGTAATCACTCAGAAAGGAGTCACCATTGATGACCAATCATGGCGACAGATAACGACAATTTGCTGGGAATACTGTATGGGCCACAATATGGGCACTCTATGCTAGCTACCTGGGTTAGCCAAGGCAAGTCAACCTGATCTAGTTTAGATGGCAGTTTTGGCATATATTATTCTAACTTTGAAAGAGAATAACTCAGGGAATGCCTCGTAAAACTTTAAAATACACATTTTTTTCCGACAGCATGTTACCTGTTAAATAAGGGTAGCAAAGACACTATTTCAAAACTATTCTACTATAATACAGAGCTAACACAATGACTGACCAAAGTAGAGGCAACCCAGTAAACACCATACCAACATGCTACATAGATATTTGGTATAACTATGTATGGTTTCTACCAAATTGGTTTGAATTATGTTTTTTTTCCCCTTGGTATATGGACGTTCAAACGTTAAGGTTTAACGATGTTTTAGAAACATAGCTTCTAAGATATATTTTACTACATATTTTTATGTTTTTCTCCTACCAAAAAGCTACATAAATATTTTTTAAGAATAAGAAAAAAAATTATAATGCTCTCTATATTAAAATCATTTCCAGGTATGGGCTGGGATTGATCCCAGGACCCCTGGATTTGAAAAGCTTTCCTCTACAGCCTGAGGTAACCAGGAAATCAATATATCTGGCATCCCAAAGTATAACATAATCTCTTGGCTGTAAGTATAAGGGAATAAAATTGACTTAATGGACTTTTGACACACAAAGCCTCACCGGAATGTGTAGTACATTGGTAGGAATCAGATGTGAGAGGTTTAGGCTTGAAGGCTTCTCCTTGGTGGATATTTTACCAATGATTTTTCTTTTTTCCCCTTTTTAGGTAGGATTTTGGTAGGAAAAAATACATAGTTGGGACCAAGATTCCATGTAGATATACCTCTTGTAACCTCCATATAGGAAGTCATGTTTACTGGGAATACCTTCAATCTGATGGTTTCCGACAACTAGACCAATTTATTGGTAAAACTTGTAAAAACAAAATTCTTTTTCTCTGAATATAGCAATCAGAGATTCAGGTAATGATTTAGGAGAAACATTTAAAACCATCATTAATTAAGTACAGTGCAAAATTTTTATTTGTAGATTGGTTCAAATTTTATTCAAGATCTTAAACCTTTCCTCTACTAGTGATGTTATATACCAGACACTCTATTTTCTCTATAACATCTTTATGCTGTAGTTGATATACTTTATATTTCACTTGATGCCTCTACTTTCTGATTTCTATGTAGAACTAAGTGCATAGTATTGATAACACCTCCCTACAGTACTCTGCAATATCCATTGCTTGTATTCTCTGTGAGGTCAGTCTCATTTCATTGATTCCTTCTTATCCAGGTACATGGATTATTCTAGCAACTCATACTTTCAGTAAATCTTTGGAACACATTATGTCTTACCAAGATCCTATACCTATTGATACCAACTTAAAGGTACATTATGACCCCAGTGATTCTTATCCATATGATTACATTAGCATTACCTTTATCTGAATGTTTCCCTTTTGTAATATCTCACTTATAAGGTACAGCTTGTACTAAAGCAAAAAGACTCCCTTTTGTTGTGACATCTACATGCCAATAGAAAATACTCAAATCCAAACTTAAACAGGAAGATAGACAGGCAGAGCAACATGTAGAATCAGCCAAAGTTAGGGATGTGACATGAGGAATTAAATAGGACTTTATGGCATATGAACAATACCATAGAATAGCACTACACATATCATATTCCATGGGGGGATGGAATACAATCATATCTTTAATGTAATCAAGGTCGCTGGTCACAACTGATGACAAAACATTCGAAATCATTGTTTTTCCTCCCTTTAAAAGCAGTTTAAGCCTGTGAAGCTATGGCATAAATGTGATACCTCAGGCAACATTCTATGGTAATGGACATTTGCTTTTGTATCAAACCTCCAAAAGTATTACCCAATATAGACATATCAACAAACAGGTTAGCATGTTGTATACAGTGGCAAATTCAGATGGAAGGCAAGGCGGCACAAACTAAATCCAACCCCATGTAGCAAGCCCGCTTAGGGCCAATTCAGTTTTAGCTCAGATAAGCTGGTTCAAAGCGGGCAGAATACTATTCATGGTTTTAGGTTGGGCAAATGGTGGGTTTCCAGTCAGGGCCACATTGGGTTGCCCTAATATGGCAAACTGAACTAAGACTGTTGGGCTCCCAACAGTTTTTGTCCTCAGCAAGTTGTGTGGGCCACATAAGGCTAATTGATTTGGGCACAGAGTAGCTTCAAAATGGGCAAACACATTGGGCACAGATTGGTTTCAAGGTGGGCACCCCGAATCAGGCATAGATCAGTTCCAAAGATAATTCCCCAGACAGGGTTGAGGATGGGTTTGCACAAGACATACTGAGCTGTGAGTTCTGAACTTTGACACTAGATGACCCTACTATGTCTTATGTACAGCTTTCCCACCATGTCAGTATTGTTTTTCTTTAGTATGATATAACAGAAATAGGCTAATGAATCATATAAATCATAACAGTACACAAATTTTCTCAGAGTTTGGATCTACTGGCAAAATACATTTGAAATGTGCAAAGTTAGGTGATGTCAGCAGTTTTTAATGTGACTACACCATTCGTGTGGTAATCATTTTATATTGAAGTATGATACCCACTGGGAGGCACTATGAACTTGAAGCCTAGCATGTTACTGGACTAGGTCTGGTTGACATGCCTTGGCCAACTAAGTTTGAATTGATGGTTCTACTGTATTATGATGATGGGGAGAGTAATACAGTATGTTTAGTCTCTCTCCAACTATGGAGGCCAAGGGGAGGGGCTAGCACTTGGAGGCTAGCAGAGCATTTCAGGGCTCAAAACTTTAGAAAATGAGAAAAAAATAGATTTTCTATAATATCTATCCCAGATGGCGCCACCTGATCATAGTGGCCAGCCCACTTTCAGCCACACCAAAAACCCATGTTGACCCCAAAATGATAAATTTTGACCAGATGGCGCCATGTGATCAAAGTGGGCAGCCCACTTTCAGCCACACCAAAAACCCAAGTGAACCCAAACCTACTCTGAGACTGATCTGTGCCCATATTGGTTATCCCATTGTGGCCCACACACCTCACTGAGGACAGAAACTGTCAGCAGCCCATCAGTTAGCCCATTGCGGCCCACATTGGAAGCCACACCAAATAAAGTGTGGGCCACAGTAGGGCCATACCATCTTTGCTACCTGGGACACTAACATTGTAGAGGGTTTTAATGCCTGTTTTGAAATAACCTCTTGAATGACTGTCCTGCAACTCTTGAATTGTTAACTAATATATTCATCTGTTGCCTAGTCTGTGACGAATGAGGAACGACTGTACACGACTGAACATTTTCAACAAATTTACAGTTCCATCGATTACCCAACTCGAATGTACATATCTCACAGGATGACAGATATGATTCTTGATTGTATGTACAACGGAAAAGCTTGCACAACTGAGTAAGTTGTATTTTGTACCTACTGACTAAATTCTGTGTATCAAAAACTAGTTTTGAAGTTTAGAATTTATTTAAAGGTTTTCTTCTTTTTTTTCCTTTTAAAAGAAAAGAGGGGATTGGAAATGAATTTAGGCCACTCAGTAAAAATTGATAACAATTTTCACAGTTTTAAAATATTGATGATAACTTTACCTTTAAAAGGCATTTTGATTCACTTACAGATGGAATCAAGGGGCTTCAGGTCCTTATCAACTTCTTATCACTGAGTGAATAATATTGACTGTGTATTTCAGTGACTTTATTGAGTGGAATGATTCTGTAATGGGCAACTGCTTTACATTTAACTACGGCTGGTACTTGAATAAAACTTCTTTAGATTGGATTACAATACCCACTTTATACACCTATAGAACTGGTCCAAACTACGGTAAGTACCGTAATGATAAGTACAGTGCTTAGAAAATATTAAAATTTTGGCAGATCTGTTTAAAGCACATCAAGGGCTTTCATTAGGTATATAACACTTACAGATTTGAACCACATGTCCCCAGGGATACTGAGATTATTAACGGTAGGTGAATACGTCAGGCCAGGGGATGTAACTCAGAGGTAGAGCGGGCACTTATAAGGTGTCAGACCCGGGTTCGATTGCCAGTGTCTCCAGACGTTTTTACCGACCGCTACAAATATATAAGAGTTTATAAGTCCTATATAATTTCTATGTAATTCTATATAACTGTGAAATCTGTAATGTTTCTTAGGTATTTAGGGCTTAAATTTTGTATAGTAACCAAGGAATCTAAAAAAACATCTATTCATATGTTAGAAAAAAATCTAAAATCTGGATTTTGGAAAATGTGATAATTTTGACACTACACCACATGAGAAGCCTATATCTGGCTTCTAAAGGTGTGCCTTCAGTACTACTTAGTTACGATAGGTCACATATCAGTGTATACAGCACAGATGACTTGCTGGGAATGTAGAAATATGTATTATATTGATTTGAATTCATGTCTAAAGATGTAGAAGAATATAATTCTGAAATCTACATCTGTAGAACATAAATAAACCTTAGCTTTAGAATGTTCACATACCAAGCAAAACTTCATAGTCACAACCAGAAATTTTTGGCTTTTTAGACCGAGACCTCTTTAGACCTGGCCAGTCAGAATCTGATTTGCCAGATTAGAGCAACCCAATATGACCCTGGCTGAAATCCTATCACCATCTGTCAAACCTAAGTTTAAATACTGAAGGACTGAATTGTTTGAACCAGTTTATTGCAAAAACTTAATCGTCTGCAAGTGGGCTTGCTAAGATTGGTACTTGCACATCTACCTATCAATAAAGCTGGATGTAAAGATTGAAAGCAAAAATTATTTTTCAGTTGGATGGAGATTGAAATATTTGATTGTTTTTTTTCCTAACTAGGCCTCTCAGTGGAAATATACCTACAGGAAGAGGAATACATCGATCTTTTAACTGACATGGCAGGTATCAAGCTAGTGCTCCATAACCAGAAAACAGCTCCGTTTGCCGCAGACCATGGGATGTATCTTCACCCTGCTACATATAGTTCCATCACTGTGCAGAAGGTACAAAAAGAGACAGTGTATAATACATTTGTAAATTCCAGAGAGAAAAAACTTTGGGGAAAATATTTGTAAAGAAGTTTTTCTTATATGAAAGAAACATTTTGACTGTTTAGAAGGAAAACATTTCGAAACTGTTCTGAAAACCCTCTGTAAGCTAAGTTTGGTGCGTTCAAGCAGGGCAATGTATATATGCTAGACACAACATCATATTTTGTTGAATTTTGGAACCTCTCATTTTGAGTTCTTATGTTATTGTACTGGCAGGGGAAAAGATGATTCAAAAGTGAGATAATATATGGGCAAAAATGATAGTTTGAGGTCCTTTGGTGATGCCAATCAAAGGTAGGTCCATGTAGCTCATACCTAGCTTGGGTGTCAAGACAGCCCATGGTAAGCTTCACCTACTTATATTGTACAAAAAATAAATTCCAAAATAACAATGACATAGGATATGAATGTAACTCTAAGGTGGAGAACTGATTGTGTAGAAAGGTTGAACTATATCATGAACTTTCTTTTATTGAACCAACTTTAATTTTCAGACCAACATTTCCCGGCAGCCCTACCCATATCCAAGTAATTGTGTAACAATTACTGATGTGGAGGAAGCCAAGAAACTGGACGCCTTTGTCGAAATCATCAACACAAATTATGATGTTGCAGTAAGTTAAATGTTTAATTTTCATATTTGTCTTTGAACTCTCATACAATGTTCCATTTTATGCAAAGTTCCAGATTGCAGTCATAAATGTACAAAATTTGATCATATTACTAACATGTAAGTATGTTTAATGAGTTGTGAGCTTAACTTTTTGACTCTCTAATTGCTGATGATTAATGCATTTTACCATTTGGTCAGCATTATGCATTGATACAATGTCACAAATATCGCCCTATAAGAAGTTGATTGATGATTGGTGCTGTGGTGAAATAGTAATGTAGTGGTTCGGATTAATGTCTTGACTAGTTCGAAGTGAAAACCAGACAAGGTATCTCGGGTTAGTGCAACCGGCACATATTTATTGTGGTATATGTTTTACATCCACCTCGAAGTGTACTGCTTAGCTATAGTGCAAGCTCAGGTAAAGGTGGTCCGACTCCGTTGGCAGGTAGAGCCAGACTAACGCCTTCCCCGGCCCCAGGTAGGAGCTGGAGCGAGGCGGACAGTGCTGCCAACACCCCGCAGAGACCAGGGGTCGAGGAGACCTCTAGTGACTACCGGTGATGGGCGCACCGCTCGAAACGCCCTCTCAAGGGAGACGCTCACACTATATCACGATCTATGAGCCCCTACAGTAACAATACCATATTCATTCTGATAAACCCACCTGCTCTAATAAGCACATTCTCTTATTTCAGTGCCTTAAGTACACACCCCTGGTATCAAATCAGGCAAAAGAAGTGTAAAACTGAAAATATTAGGTCAAATGCATCCAATTTCTAGGCTTTGAGGGGGTGTGCTTATTGGAATTTTCTTTCTATTTCAACTTTTTGAGCTTCTAACAGCTCATTTTTGGCACCGGTGCACTTATCAGAAAGAATACGGTAATGCATAATGGGGTAATTGAACCTCTGCAGTCGGCATAATGTTTAAATCCCAGTAAACACACATTCGCAGATAGACGTAGAGATCTATGTAGCATTTTGGTGCCAACTACATAGATTTTCTTGGTATGTGGAGGTTAAAACGTTAAGGTTTAGTTCTAGATATGCTAGATACATAGATATCAGAAATATGTTTTCTACATTTTTTTCCTACCAAAATTCTACCAAAAAAGGGGGGAAGAAAAAAAAACACTTAAAAAAACTTTCATTCAAGTTCCAGACCCTCCACATGTGATTCCTTCTTGCTACTGCTGTACTACCAATTCTGATGAAGAAATGTCTGTAAAAAGTCAGTATAGCAAAGGTTTTCAAATCCAGGGATCCTGTGTTCAATCCCAGCCCAAACAAAAAACTATTTTTGATACAAGGAGCACGATAAAACCTTTTTTCGCTGTATTTGGTATGAGGAAAACATAGAAAAACATATTTGTGATATCTATGCATCTATAATGTATCTAATCCTTTATGTTTTAACCTCCACGTACCATGCAAAAAAAATCGTAATTCAGACCAACTTGGAAGTGACCAAACCTAGTTAAACCAAAATGCTATGTAGTATTTTGGTGTGGTATTTAGTGGGATGTAGCCCTGGTCTAGCATTATGGCAAACAATGTGCAAAAACTCCAACAAACCTTTAAAGCTATGGCTTCAAGGCTATGCATGGTGAAGCTCTTGTATGATAAATGGGCACATTTTTTTCAGGGTTGTATAAAGTCCTGTTACCAGGCACATGTGATTAAGGAATGTCAATGTGGAGACCCCAAACTCCCCATCAACACGATTGCAACAAGACAATTTGTCAACAAAACCACCATTTATGGGTCCTGTAATGATCTACAGAAAAGTAAGGAAGCTATGACAATACTCATTGAATTGAATTCATAATGTGACTGAGTCTGGCTATAGAATTGTATTGAAAGCCTGAGTCTTATTCTCCAAGGCCCGATCCATCATCAAAATAGCTTCATTAAGCTCCTCATCAAAATAAATTGAAGGCTTTTGGTCAAGGTAACATGAAATAAATACAGAGATCCACAGGAATGACTCCAAGCTGAATATTTTCTTTTTTAACCAATTGTTATAGTCTTAAAGGACTATTACACTCAGTTCTACCTGATAGAGGTGCAGTGGTGCAGTGGTAGAAGTATGGGAATGTGATGGCGAGGGTCACAAAAGGGGTTTTGTAAAGACCTGTAGGTAAAGTTGCTACCAAGCAACCCCCATAACAACCAAATGTGATGACAACCAAATAACATTTCTATCAATTATCACACCTAATATCACACTATATTGTCTCTGGGGTAGGAGTGCCTAAGATGGGCTGATTATAACATTTTCTCACATTCATTATGAATATATCATCCGATAGAAACCACAGCAATGAGGAAAATTGGATGAATATCTATGTACACAAATTATGCAGGGTCCCAGGTAGCAAAGGTGGTGTGGCCCTTCTATGGCCCACACTTTATTTGGTGTGGTTTCTGATGTGGGCCACAATGGGCTAACTGATGGGCTGCTGACAGTTTCTGTCCTCAGTGAGGTGCGTGGGCCACACTGGGATAACCAATATGGGCACAGATCAGTCTCAGAGTGGGTTTGGGTTCAATATTGGTTTTTGGTGTGGCTGAAAGTGGGCTGCCCACTTTGATCACATGGTGCCATCTGGTCAAAATTTATCATTTTGGGGTCAACATGGGTTTTTGGTGTGGCTGAAAGTGGGCTGACCACTTTGATCAGGTGGCGCCATCAGGGATAGATATTATAGAAAATCTATTTTTTCCTCATTTTCTAAAATTCTGAACCCTGAAAATGCTCTGCTAGCCTCCAGCCCCTCCCCTTGGCCTCCATAGTTGGAGGGAGACTAAACATACTGTATTACTCTCCCCATCATCATAATACAGTAGAACCATCAATTCAAACTTAGTTGCCCAAGGCATGTCAACCAGACCTAGTCCAGTAACATGCTAGCCTTCAAGTTCATAGTGCCTCCCAATGGGTAGCATACTTCAATATAAAATTATTACCACAGGAATGGTGTAGTCACATTAAAAACTGCTGACATCACCTAACTTTGCACATTTCAAATGTATTTTGCCAGTAGAGCCAAACTCTGAGAAAATTTGTGTACTGTTATGATTTATATGATTCATTAACCCATCCTCAACCCTGTCTGGGGAATTATCTTTGGAACTGATCTATGCCTGATTCGCGGTGCCCACCTTGAAACCAATCTGTGCCCAAAGTGTTTGCCCATTTTGAAGCTACTCTGTGCCCAAATCAGTTAGCCTTATGTGGCCCAAACAACTTGCTTAGGACAAAAACTGTCGGGAGCCCAACAGTCTCAGTTCAGTTTGCCCTATTAGGGCAACCCAATGTGGCCCTGACTGGAAACCCACCATTTGCCCAACCTAAAACCATGAATAGTATTCTGCCTGCTTTGAACCAGCTTATCTGAGCTAAAACTGAATTGGCCCTAAGCGGGCTTGCTACATGGGGTATTTCTCTATGAAGCGATTGTTTTGACTAACTCTAGTACCCTGACACCCTCTAGGGGTTAGTTAGTTCACAACATGTGAATGAACCAATCCTGAAGCTTATGAGTTATTCTATGTGTAGAATGGGGGTCCAATGAAATTAGAAAACTCAAGATGCTTTTTGAAAAAAATTATTTTTGGAACTTGTAGAATCTCTGTGAAATTTTCATGCTTTGGTCATAAAATTAACAATTTGTTGGCTTATCTGCACCGTTAGGATGGAATACTGTTTTGAGGAGTTGTGAAGAAATACTTAGTTTGGAGACATTTCCGTAAAACTGTCTATTCACATCTCCCTTCTTAGCTCTTGGTGACATAGGCCTAATTTTGCTCTCTAACCCTTTAATGGTTGTTAAGGCATCAATGCATCATGTCCATAGGTCTTCATGATGCAGCATTAGTGATTGACTCACTTGGATACAATCCATGAGAGATGTCTGATGCATTTTGATAATCAGGTAAGATTGATTCCTGGTCATATATAATCTCGAAGAAGTTTGCGATAGGTGGTTGACTGGTGTCACATTGTTGCTCAGCAGTCAAATCAGGGTTTTACCCATGCATTTGTTTTTGTTCCCAGTGGAGTGCCAGCAAAATGTGTCAGAGAAGTTTGCAGAAAACCTACTTAACTGTAACCACTGCAGAGTAGCCTGCTCGTAAGTAGAATTAATTGTATTTTGAGGTTATGTGAAAGGGGCGAAATAACTATAAATAAATATCTCAGCTTACACATGGACCCTTAAGCACTGCTGCACACCATGAATAACTAGACTGGCACAACAAATGTTCATCATAATTTTTGTAAATAGTCAGATAGGCTGAAACACACACTCAAACACTTAAATAAATAGGGTTCCATACCCAGTAAACACCATACCAAAATGCTACGTAGCATTTTGGTATAACTACGTTTGCTGTCTACCAATTTGGTTTCAATTACGTTTTTGAGGATGGTATATGGACGTTTAAACGTTAAGGTTTATCTACATTCTACAAACATAGCTTCTGACATACGTTTTACTACCTCCTTATACCTATAAAGACGTACTTCCAAAGTGTGATTGAACATATTTTTTCTTTGAATTTAAAAGTGTACTTCCAAAATGTAATTGAACATATTTTTTCTTTGAATTTAAAAGGAGTTTAAATCAAATCTAGAATGCTTTCAATTTAAAAAAAAATATAAAAAAAGGTTGGCATTGGAATAGAACCCACGACCCCTGGATTTGGAAAACTTTGCTCTACCGACTGAGCTAACCAGGCAATTAGATTCTGGCATAGATAGTACCACTAGTTTCTAACCAGGTGACACTGTGATTTATATGTTAAGTATGTAAATTTGCTCCTTTTCTGTCTAATCATTCAAAACACAGACATAGGTTATGGTGTTGTCTGCGTCAATATGTATGCATAGATTCAGTCTTCTACCCCCCCCCCTAATGTTTCATACACAAAAAGAAATTACTGAAGGTCACTCCTATGTCCTGTTGCATTTTCCCCAGACTTATATGCAGCCTGGTTGGCTGAGTCGGTAGGGCAGTGGACTAAAGGTTATGGGATCAAAACTGTAGCTAGCAAAACATATGAACATTGTTTGAAATGACTTAACTAGCAACTAAAACTCCCTTAGAATTTCTTTTGACTTCCATGTATGTGTTGGTACGTATATTCACATCCAAATACGTTTTTTTTAATACAACTATGTCTGTAGAATGTAAATAAACCTTAATGTTTGAACATTCATATACCAAGCAAAACTACGTAGTTGCCACCAAAATTCTGCCACCAACGAAGTTATGTTTACTTTAATCAAAGTGAATTGGGTGCAACCTCAGCCATTTGAAATGGTGTGGGGACTGCATTTCAACACTTTCTCAGGTTGGAATGAAGTTGAATGTTAAAAGATTGAATATTTTTACATTGCAGAAGCATTGTCTACACCCATTCACTATCATCTTCAAGATGGCCAAATAATGCATTCATGGTAAGATCCTCGCGTATAAGACGCGGCTTTTACACCAGAATCACCTTGTCTGTGTCCTATAGGATTCACCTGAGCTCATGGTGCGTCCTATAGGCGAGGATTTTCCACTGTTAAACAGTACTAAAATCCCAAAGATTTGACCATATGGGTGTCCTATGCACTTAAGCTTAATTCAGGGTGTGTCCTATACGCGAGGATTTAGAGTATTATCTAGATAATAAAATACAAAATTTTCAACGAATAGATTTCAATTTGTTCCCTTATATACTTGATAAACTTTTGCCTTATAAATAAGATTCAGTAAAAATAAGCATTAACCCCATTATCAGATTATTCGATAAAAACACGATGGCAAAACTTATTTCAATTGATTTCATTTAACATGCAATTACCATACTGTATGTACAGTTAGCCAAGACTTATCAGAGCATTATATTTCTCATCAAATCTCTATAGCAAACAAAACTGGAACAAATTGCATCTATCAGTCCTAAGTTTGCAAGTTACATGGAGAATGCTACATCTCCTCAGTAAGTGTAATTTTACCAATATATCAGAGTGCTATGTCAAAAGCGATTCATCTTTGGTATTTATGCCATGAAATGAAAATTTATAACTAAAAAAATATTGTTGGTATGAATCAAATTCAGCCAACTATACTACAAAGCTATTAATCTGTTATTGTATAGGCCAAAAAAAAGAAGGTATGTTTCCGGTAACATGGTCAAAAAAGTTGAGGCAGGTAGGTCGATTTTTTTTTTTTTTTTTTTAGAATCCAAGGCCTGATATAGTCTACTTTGCTAGGTTTTCACTGGTTATGGTAAGAAATGATGGTTTCCTCCATAGAACTTGACAAAATGATGGGAGAATAGATGTTTATGATTCGAATGTAAATTTTGAGATGAAAAATGTCAAAAATTTGGAAAAATTTGAAAAAAAAATCTTCAAAAAATCAGAAAATTATGAAAAAATCCTCAAAAAAATGCTGAGGTCGGCCCCTTTGGGCTGAGGACGGTCGGGTGACCGGAAACCCTTTTTTTTGGCCATATCAGAATTTACACAGTATTTATAGGCTGTGTAATACATGGAGAGAATTAAATGAATGTGGTGTACAAGGTGGCAATCTTGTACACCAGGGAGTTTAGTTCTCTATTTATTTCATGTTAAATTGATATCAAAGTGTTTAAATTCACTGAATTTAGCATCTAAAAAGCAGTGTGGATCGAGACATATTATGCCACTGGGGGTGTGGTGTACGGCCTTTCAATGTTAATTCTATGGGAACATGTTATTTGCACGAAATAAAAATGCTTGAGCAACCTCTTTTCCATGCTGTGGTTTTGTCTATTGTAGGAATAATATCCTCAAATTCAATATACATTTTGAAGAACTTAATTATGAATTGATCTATGAAACTCCAGCCTATACGGTATGTACATCTTTTGTTTTGACATTCTTTTGAAATCTGTGTGATTTCCTTTTATTCTATTCTATATCTGTTGAAATCGATGTATGTTAAGTCCTGTGTCGACACTCCGTTCAGACAACTTTTGTTGTCCGACAATTGAAATTTTTTTTTTTGTCGGCCGACTTTTGAAGTGCCATCCAACAAAATGACTTTTGTCAACTGACTTTTCATCACCCTATTTTGGTGATAATATCTACCATCATCAGAAATTGATTATAACTGTGATTTATTTTTGGTAATGGGTGATAAAAGTGGTTGTTGACAGAAATTTTCTGTTGTTTACAAATTCTGTCACCCTGTGGACACAAGCCTTGAGATAGCCAGCATAACTATACCTTCTGTTTCAGTCTGACTCCATCTATGGTGATGTTGGCGGTGTGTTTGGGTTGTGGCTCGGGATGTCCTTCATTGCTGTCTTTGAGCTAATCCAGTTAATACTGGACTCCGTGGCCTTATTCATCAGCATGATGTTAACCAGGAAGACGAGGAGAATTGAGAACAAGACATAGAATGATGCCACAAAATCAACCTTGTTGGTCTATATGTAATGACCAACCATTCAACCTACAGTGTGCTAACAACCCAGGTAGCAAAGGTGGTGTGGCCCTTTTGTGGCCCACACTTTATTTGGTGTGGCTTCCAATGTCGGCCATAATGGGCTAACTGATGGGCTGCTGACAGTTTCTGTTACACTATATTAAAAAAGGCATAATAAGATCACTGGTTATAGAATCCACATTTTTGACTGCTTCAAGCTATAGTACCCGTCGGGTACCAGACGGCCAGGAGCACAATGGTGGTGATTAAGAACAGTCCTTTCATCTTGGATTATGAAAAAGGTAGAATCTAATAGGTATCCAATACAATCCCCGGCCTAAGGGGCTTATTTCAAAATCCCTCATTACAGGGTCAGGGCAGGGTGAGACTGAGGTTGGAGGAATGGTGTGACTAGGGTGAGGGCGGGATAGATAAGGCTGAGAGAGGATGAATGGTTGGACTGGAGATGAGCAGCATGAGACTGAGTGTGGAGGAATGAGGGGATTGAGAATGAGGCAGCTACCCTCTAGTCATATAGAGGATGGCCTATTTGATGATAGACATTTTTCATAATAGTTTTTCTTAAATTCTTTCAGAATATCTGAATTTATAAGACTAAACTAGCTTCTTGATTAAGGTATAGAATGCACCAGAATGCACCATTTGATGTCTATATTTCAAAATTGTCTTGGGGGGCATGTCCCCAAACCCCCCAAGATGCATCACCAAATCTTGGGGCCCCTTTACAAACTCCTGGATCCACCCCTGCAGGTCCCATGGCAAAAATGTGCGCCCCCCCCCCCTTTCTCCAAATCCTGGATCCGCCATTGTTACAAATAATTTCAAAATCCCTCATTGCAAATACTCAATAAAGCCACTAAGCTGAATATGGCAGACTCAATTCGGGGAATACGATGCAAAAATATTCCATGGTCATTGACATTTGCTTATATATATATATAGCAAACTTCCACTATGCTTTACTGCTTACTGCTTCCTGTACTTTCTTTCTGTAATGTGCTGACCTGGAGTGTGTTGCTCCTATGGTAAAAAGAGCTGTCAGTAGGTACCCTCTTTTCAAAAGAAGTCATGCTCTGCTTCACCATTCAACTTGCACTCACCACATTAGTCTAAAAAGTCACCTGCCTTGTTTAAAACAGAGAAAGCTGCACTATCAGGTACCTACTCATGTCACACACTCTATAGTATATTATACTGACTGACTTCTCCCAACTAGGTACCTACTCAAATCCCCCTTTTTTAGCACCATACTTGAATGACCACTTGTGAGCAACAAAAGGGACAAGTTATAGCTGCATGAAAAGAAAGGAATGGAAACGAGGGCATTTTTAGCCAGCTCTTCCTTTTACTATAGGAGCAACACCCTCCAGGGGTGCATGCCTCACATGCAGAAGTAATGAGAGTTACTTATGTATTGTATCAAATGTTACTAAGTACATCATATTATTGTTTGATTATATCATGATTATTACCACTGTTTTCATAAATAACTGGAAGCCTTAAATCCACTTTGAAGGGGTTGATATAATTGGAGAACTAGATTGAAATTTTATATTAGCATCTTAGATGTATAAAATTCTAGTCCCATCAAGCTAAAATGGGCCATGGATACTGAACTTGCCGGTGGCCTAGGCACTCCAGATCGTACTCTGGTTCCAAAGAAATGGGAATTGAACATGTTTTATAGTCTCAATAGACCTCAATAGAGTGCCCTATTATCACCCCTATCATGAACAAGAAGACAAAAGAGTTTATATCAAAATAAAAGGTTTATTAACAATCATACATGTTCGTGAAAGTAAAGGAGCACTCAGCATGACTGTCTTTATCATATATAAACATGCATCTGACGCTTGATGTCCTTGTTTCAGAGGGGTCTTCTAGTCGTCAGGCTCAGTTCAAACCTGTAAAATATGTCCTCTATTAGTAAATATTATAACTGTATATGGTAGGTTAACATTAACTAAACAATCTTAGGGAAACATTGTATAATACCAGGTGAGCTAGAAAAGCACTTATATAGTTTTATCTCACGATTCAGGGCCATCAGCGTGCTTTTTTGGTCATAACCCCGTTCCGTTATAGGGATATAACCACACTTTCATAATTCATATATTTTTCTAAGACATCTTTGGTTCGAACCTGGACATGTTAATAGATTGGAGAAGGATACAAAGTCACCCTCGCCAAACATTTCTAGTTAAAACCGTTCAGGGTTCAACGGGGAGTTGATCCCCGGCCGCTTTGGCAGGAGACGAGCTCACTGACCACTATACCAAGCCGACCTATGATATAAAGCAATGTACATGAAGGATTTGAAAAAGTTTTCCGACATACCTGATGTTTACACACTTCGTTAGCATAGAATCCAATGGAGCCAGTGTATCGTAGGATATCGTAACTCGTGGCCTACGGCCACTCGTTACAATATGCTACGATACACTGACCTCGGTGCCCGATAGCCCATTCATTACTCTCTTAATATTCCCATCCAGATATCTGTCGATATTGCACACCCTGTAGGCTGTAACATGAATTTTTTAAGGCGTGCGGTTATCCATGGATAACCTGTGCCCGGTGTGGGTTATCCATGGATAACCGCATGCCTCTCATGTCCTTACATGTCATATGTTACATGTTAAAACCCAAGAAATCTTATGACCTGGACAGGGCTTGAACCTGCAGTCTCAGATCCCTAATCCAACACCCTATGCATTGCGCCACAGAGACTGACGTGTGATGGTCTGGGTTTGCTTGGTAAGCTTGTAGAGGTAGGCGGGACGAGTCCCGGTCCGGGCGTATATTTTTGTTCCCTACTGTCAAACATAGCCAAGTCTACACAGCCACTGAAGGAGGAGACGCGGTGGTCTAGTGGTTAGCGCATTGCGCTCAGCCGCGTGAGGTACGTGGATCGAGCCCCAGTCTGGGCGCACCTTTTAGCCGTGTGCGACGAGGTGTATTTTACACAAACATAACCGCGAGACGCATCTGTTTTTCGCCGTGTGTACTGTAGCTGTCCGCTGCCGGGCGACGAGGTGTATTGTACACAAACATAACCGCGAGACACATTCAAATCTTTAGCTGTCCGCTGCCATGCGACGAGGTGTGTGTACGCTATTTTTCGCCGTGTGCCACTGCCAAGCCTAGCCGCGACGGGCACTGTCGCTGTCTGCTGCTGGGCAACGAGGTGTATGTACCTGTGTACACACACTATGGCTTGCTTCGAGTCCCGGGGAGGAGGAATAATTTTTGTTTTCAACTTGAATTTATTGGTATTCTATTGATTATTTATTGGTTTCGTGGTATAAAATAAGTAGACAATGGATAAGTCATGACTCGTGTGTGTTAGCGAAGGCTAATAACACTCGGCCTATGGCCTCGTGTCATTATCCTTCACTAACACACACTCGTCATGACTTATCCATTGATTACTTGTTCACTAACACACACTCGTCATGAATTATCCATTGATTACTTGTTCAATATTTTGTACCATAATGTGGGCATACGCTAGGTGGATATCAGCACGACTTGGGGTGGTTATCAGCATGGTTTGAGACATGTCATATGTCAAATGTCACATGTTAAAACCTACGAGAATTTCATTGACTGAGGTAGATTCGAACCTGCAAAGGCTGGATCCGAATACCAAGTCAATGCCCATCAGGCCACACCATCAGACGTTCAAAGGAGCAGTAGAATTTGGTAAGGAGAACACCACAGTGGCCAGAGCTGCCTTACCCATAGCTGCAACAGCGACATACCATATTTCCCCGTGTATAAGCCCAGGCTTGTATTCGAACTACCTACCACCTAAACCTCGTTACTAAGTGGGAAATTGACCAGGCCGAAACACGAGGAGAAACGGTACTGCTGGATGCGTTCAAACCAAACCAGCAGCCGGGTGCCGAGGTGAGTGTATCGATAGTATATTGGTCAGCAAGTCGCGCTCCAAACCCCAGGTGCAGGCGTTTGCATCCAACCTTTTACCTCTATATAGAAGGTATGGAACAGTCAGCAGCTCATCGAGTCTTGGTCCCCGCATGGATTATTTTTCCAAATTGATTTTATTTATATTCTATTGATTATCTATCGACAATTCATTGATGAATCGTGTAATAAGGTATTGCTTGTATGATAGGATACGGATCCTCATTTGATATCCTACAATACAAACAATTTGGTGCCTGTTAGCTCATACATTACTTAGTTACTATAAAGTCAACAAGTGCATCCACAATCCTCATACATTGCGTTTATACCACGGCCTGGGATCCCCAATCCCACGATCATCACATATTACATTAATACATAGGAGAAACAGGAGGGACTGCTAATGATATACTAATCATACATCATGCCCAGTGGTCGTTTTATTGCAAGACTATTTCTCTGTGTGCATCTTTGATTTCTAAGACTTGGACCTCTAATTTACATTACAAATTGGCATTTTAGTGAGGGGTGTCTGTGCACCAAGGGTAAACCTATGGAGCCCTGGGAGTGGATGCTTGACATGCTCATGTAAGCAGGGGGGGCTAATGGAGCGCCATCTACTGTATTAGCCTGGTAAAACAAATGTATAGGGTTAGCCTGCAGTGTGCATGGATGAGGCCTATCCTTTAAATGTTGATAGTGGTTATAGCCACTATCAACATTTAAAGGATATGCCAAGCCAAACAACATGCAGACTATTACAAACATGTGGGCCTATTACAGGCAGTGGAGTCAAAACCAGCCATGCCCCTGTAGGAGTAGTAAAGTGGCATGGTCGCCACTAGCGCCATCTGCTGTATCTAAGCTGATGAAAGGGTCGTATACGGACAATAACATGATTGGGCCGAAAAAAAATTTCATGTGTTTCCAGTTACATAACTCAAAGACCTAGAGTCAGTAGGTCGGTTTTTTTTGGGTTTTTTTTTTAATTCTTTTTTTTAAATTTTGTATAGAAATGTATGGGCAAATCTATCTGATTATTTGAGATAGCCCAAGCCAGTTTGCAGGAACATGGAAAAATATGATAAATATGGAAACTATCCAAAGGATATGCCTATTGAAGCTATCAACTTGACACCCAAAGATTATATTCATGAAACATTAGGAAAAATACGAAAAAAAAATCTCAAAAGATTCTATGAAATTCTCAAAAAAAGAAAAAAAAGAAAAAGTTTAGGGTCGCCCTGTTTTGATAGGGTCGGTCGGGTAACTGGAAAGAAACCTTTTTTTTTTATTTGGCCTTGGTCAGTGCTACATAATGTACAGTCTTAACCCAGCAAATTGTCGTCATCTGTCGCCATGATTGGTCATCAATGGTGACTCCTTTTTGAGTGATAACTCATTCCGTCATCTTTCGCCACTGTGTGTTAGAATCACGTGGCATAGCAATTGCTATTCCTGGTGATCTTGTGCTATAACGACGTCGTGTTCCATCTAGCGACATGTGTGAGCCACTTCACACAGGTTGACAAGGACTCACGACAATTTGCTGGGAACCTTTTGAGGACAGAATAATGATTATGTGTTACAAGTATTCTAAAGTTACTGCAAGGTGCATGGTTTTGACATCAAGTCGATGTACACCTCAGTGCCCTGATAACTGCATCCCCTTGTATAATTTCTTCACCGTCACAAAATGAACGATACTGCCATGCTCTAAGCTGAGCCCTGCGCTCTTGAACTTGATAGATTGCAAAGGCATATCGAGTCCATAATGCAACTGAAACATATAGAAAAGAAAGAATTAATTGGTAAACCTGGCTTGGTAACCTATCGAGTTTTGGAAGATTTTAGTTTTCCTCTAAAAGATGAAGAAATGAATTTTTTTTTCACTGATCTTTTATTTGTGTGTCAGAAAAGTATTTATAATACAAACTACATCCCACAACCATTCGTAAATAATCAGCACTTCATTATCACATTCTACTTGTTCTCCCAAATTCATCTAAACACTAAACTTTGGATCAACATTTTCTCTGTTTTTCTGGTCAACTACTTTCAATACCTACCTCCATCATTTCGTTCAGCCATATTTGTGTTTTGTATGTAGTGTGGCCTCTTTTCTGCAAAACTAGAAATGGAAATAGTCTGTTTATTTAGCTGAGACTCCACTACGCGATTATCACAGAGAATCTGGAGAGCTATTCTCAGGAAAAGTAATACATACAGCATTTAAAGTGAGGCTGAGCAAATTGAGTGCCACTGGTTTTGGATACAGGGTGGACATTGCATATTTACTGTACTGAAAGCACCAAGGTCGTCAGACTGACTATACCCAAAACTACAACCTTAGGTACTCAGATTGAGCACCCAGGGTAGTCAACCTAATGGGTTTAGGTCAAGACACTCACCCAAGGTAGTCAAACTGATTACATAAGGTTGTTAGAGTGACAACCTTGGTGCTGACTCCCTTGGGTCCTCAATTTGAGTACCTAAAGCTGTAGATTTGGGTATCATCAACTTGAGCACCTAAAGTCCTCAGCGGTGAAGACCTTCAGTTGAAGACTGAAGGCCTGATCATCAAACATGAGTGGCACATAGCTGCCACCTTGTGAGTATGTTACATATTGTCAACAGAATGCCATAGACTCATACTGGGGAGAGGTATACTGAGGGAATTCACTACCTGTAAGGTGCTGCCCCCTGTCTATACCTCTTCCGACGACTATAGGTCCTCAATCTGACGAGTTTAAAGATCTGCAGGGTTTTCAGTGTGTGGTGTTTGTTTACATGGGGCTGTAACTACCTCTCTGGTCAATTGTCATTGATCATTAACTTCAAAGGAAGCAATTTCTGCTTTAAAACACTAATTGTGAGAATTTTAGTCAGGGTATATAAGTATTGATAAGACTTTCATTTAGATATTGAGATCTTGTAAGAATTGTCAAACACAGACATATCTTGTCATTCCTCATTGAGAGTGACAGCGAAATTGGCATTTGAAAACAACCAGACTTACAATTGATTGAGTTGACAATAGGTGCCTCATAGTTAAAATCTCGTAATATCAAAAGTTCATATACCTTAAGCATTGATCGGTCTACCTTTTCTGAGCATGTATGAAAACATTGTGTTGTATCATAAATGGCTGCACTTACCTTTTCCCCATAAAATATAATCCACAGTCCTAACTCACCGTACATTATGTTTCAGTGGCTCTAACTACTACAGGGGTAGACACTAACACTGGCCCGGTGGCCAATGGCCAGTAACTTTGGCTGCGGGCCAGTGATTTATCCTAGATTTTCCTTTAAATTGGCCACTTGGCCAGTAGAATATTTGAAAATATATTTTTTTAAAGTCGTTTTATTTGGAACAAAAAAAGGTACAAAATATATGAATATGATGTAGATGTTTTATCCTAGCTCCTACTCATTGTAGTGCTTACTCTAGGCCCGTTACTATATATGTACTGGACTGCTGGCCCGGTTGGCCAACGGCCCAAAATGTTAGTGTCTACCCCTGCTACTATGCAATGTGGCATGGCTTTGGATTAGGCCAAGTGATAGAAAAATGCAAAAAAAAACAAAAAAAACAGGAGGTGTCAGGACACACGGGACCCAGCATATTGTCGTCATGTGTCGCCATGATTGCTCATCAATGGTGACTCCTTTTTGAGTGATAACTCATTCCGTCATCTTTCGCCACTGTGTGTTAGACTCACGTGGCATAGAAATTGCTATTCCTGGTGATCTTGTGCTATAACGACGTCATGTTCCATCTAGCGACATGTGTGAGCCACTTCACACAGGTTGATGAGGACTCACGACAATTTGCTGGGGAGATGTGTTTGGCAACAGGACAAAAAGAATCAGTCCAGTTGCATCCATTAGTTTCCTGTATAGAACTATTCAATCACCTGCAGTCGTCATCATTTCTGAACTTTTACCAGTATCATTTTTTTTTTATCTCGTTCATGGCTCATGGTAAAATCCAGCATATAATCCACTATAGTGGCAATTTTCAGAATTTTCATAAAAGGTTCTGCTAAAGATGGTCATTTTTGATAAAAATTCCTCACATCAAGGGTAAATTTCAAGATAAAAAACTTAACCGTGCACATTTTTACCAAAATCCTCCCACAAAGGATAAGAGTTGTCAGAGGCCCAGCCGCACACCCCCGTCAGAAGAAATTCAAGTGCCCTCCCCCCTCCCCGGGGGATCCAAGCCCAGGTAGCAACTTGGATACATTGGGCCAATGTCGGCTTATATTGGGCCAACGTCGGCTTATATTGGGCCAACGTCGGCTTATATTGGGCCAACGGCGGCTTATATTGGGCCAACGTCGGCTTATATTGGGCCAACGTCGGCTTATATTGGGCCAACGTCGGCTTATATTGGGCCAAGCATGGACAAGCATGGCCCTATGCTCCATTGCTAATTGGGAGTAGTCTAGTCCCAATATTAGAGAAGAAATCAACAAAAGGGAGTAGGCCTACATTGCCTATGTACTTTAACCATTTGGCTTGTCTTAGCAACCAGAGTTCTGCTCCCTAGAATACAGTTCAGAGGAGTAGAGTTGTTCACTGACTAAAACCTTGGCAAAAAGCTGTGGATAATAACATAGTTGCAGGTGTGGCGGTAAACGACCCCCCCCCCTTCCCCACCTAGACGAGGCAAGCGACTGTTTCACAGGCTTGTTTGAACTACCCTAATACATCGCGTATAAGGCGTGTCTTAATGGCAGATTTTTCTACCAATGAAGTGTCTCGTCACTTGCTACCATATGACTCATTTTCTTCATCTTATCTATTTTATAACTTCTCACTTTATAGCCTGTATTATGTGCGCGATATAAAATCAAGATGTGCGCGATATAAGCCTCATTGAAGTTACTATTGATTTTAATGGGAATATACTAGAAAAAACAGTAGAAACACCGAGTTTGACCGCATTTAGTACCTGCGCTTGTCACCAGTGAGGATTCATTTTCAGTGAAAATTGACATGCACCCCTGCTAAAAATGGAGACATTCACGAATGCCTTCATGCTTTTTTGACACTTTTTGACCGCCGCCCCTCCCCCCCATTGAGATGTTTCCTCATCCAACACTTGACTCCCCCTCCCCCTCCTCCTCAACTCAAAACCAAGCACATGTAAAATTACGCTGGGCATCTGCGGTCTGTATAACTACCCAGGGTTAGGGTTTGGGTTAGGGTCATATTAAACACTCTCCCCCACATATTCTGATAACCTATCAGTGATAATATCTGCTGGGAGAGTGTGCTCACTCATGCACATCCAACAGTTTCCAACAAGTTGGCCAAGGCTTCCACCTGCCCCATATGTAGTGGGAGAGAAGCGGGAGCGGAATCCAGGGGTAGGTTTCCAGCCTAATGTACAATTAACTGTAATATCATGAACCACATATACGGCACATTGCTAGTGATAGGAAAATCAGCCAGGTGGCTCAAGTAGTCGGGGGTAACCCTATAATAAAATCTCTTTGTATGGTTTACTTTGATGGTCTCATAGTCATGTACTATCTGTAGATATTCTGTAAAATCTATATCTATGGATGGCAAAAACCTTTAACTTTTAATAGATAAACATATTATAAATCCAAAACTTTAGATACAATAGAAATAAAACTTTCAGATTTCAATAAGAGACAACATGTCACCCACATTGAGTACACCCATCTCATTATCAAGCTAATCCTCTCCCCTCACACCTAAAACAAAAGGGAGGTACTTAGGGTGATTAAGATAAAAGGCAGGGTACAGCTTATCTCCCCTATCAGTCTTATCAGTGACCATGTTTTATGGTGGATGAGGGTAAAGATAAGAGATTACCCATAATTCCCTGACACAATCCAAGATGGTGTCGGGGGGGGGCTAAAAACAAAAATGGCGACCTCCATAGAGGGATAGCTATGTGACATGTGACATACTTGTGAATATACGCCTCATAGACTCTATGATAGAGCACTTAGAATTATCGCAATTGACCCATTAAGTGTTATGTGATACCGTAATTTGCATGCCTTTTCACTATAACACTATGACTAATGAGGGCTCCATTAGAATAGATACAATCAATGTTACAATGGAGAGTTTCAATGTCGACAACCCCCACTCACATTATGCTATGGGACAAAAGGTTGGGCCTCTTTTGGCAGGGGGGGGCAAGGGGAAGGGTCATATGCCCCTTTTTTTCCCAGTAAATTTTGACGTTTCCGGATACTACCACTGTCCCATTATAGACCATACAATTCTGATCCAATTCAGCGGTCAATGACAGTGGCGGATCCAGGATTTGGAAAAGGAGGGGGCGCGGCCCAAAAGGAGAGGGCGTCCCCCCTATTTTTGGACAAATTTTGGGGTCCAAAATATGTAGTTAAACTATTAAGTACTGGGCAAAAGGGGGGTGGGTGTGCCCCCGCGCCCCCCTCTAAATCCGCCACTGAATGATGCTCGTAGAGCTTCCCAAAATGTACTATTCTACCACTAAACTCTTCACAATTTTGAATAGGGTGGGACCAAAATTGGTCAATGGTCGTGAGGGGAAAATAAGCAGATTCCATCAATTGGTAGTTTTGGGGTCCGGATCTGTATTAACAAAAAATATTGTGTCTGAAGTTGCTTGAGAATGCACCATTTGCATTGCAGTCTAGATTTTCCTTTTTTGGGGCTACGTTTCAATAGATTTTATGAAACCCTCCGAGGGAATCTGCCTATAGTTAGTCCATTTGCCATTATAGCTGGTGAAAAATGCCCACAGCCCATGTAGCAAGCCCGCTCGGGGCCAAATTGGTTTTACCCGGGATAAGGTGGTTCAAAGTGGGCAATATTCAGTACATGGGTTTTAGGTTCGGCAGATGCTGGGTTTCCAGTCAGGGCCACACAGGGCAGCGCAAATCGGGCAAACCCACTTGAGCCCGTTGGGCTCCCAACGGGTTTTGTCCTCAGCATACGGTCTGGGCCACATTGGGCCGCCCGATTTGGGCACTGGTCAGCTTTAAAATGGGCAACCACATTGGGCCCAGGATGGTTTCAAAATGGGCATCCCAAGATGGGTACTTAGCTGCATAAAGTCTTCCCAGTCAGGGGTGAGAGTGGGTTTGGACAGGGCAGCCTCATCTTCTGAACTGTTCTAAACTCTGTGATGAGTGTTCCCCCTCCCTCTCTCTTTTTTGTTCGTCCCATCCCTATCCATCCCCTACCCCTTCCATCTCCTCCTCATTCCACTCAACCTGCCCTGCCCTTTCCCCCTCTCACCCCGCTCTGCCCTGCCCTTCTGTCACCCTGCCCTCCCTAGCCCACTTAAAAGGGTCTATTTCTCCTCTTTCCTATCCCCTCAGGATGTGTGTGGTGCACATATGCACAGGCACTGACACAATCCTCTGTGAATTTGTGTAATGAGGATCTCGCCATGAATATGACCTTAGCTGTCGAAATGGCGTTAAACATATATTACTTACTCACTCTCACTCCCAGCCCTCACCCTGCCTTGCCCTGCCCTGCTGTCACCCTGCCCTGCCCTGCTCTCGCCCTGCCCTGCCCTGCTCTCACCCTGCCCTGCCTTACTCTCATCCTGCCCTGCCCTCCTCTCACCCTGCCCTGCCCTGCTCTCACCCTGCCCTGACCTGCTCTCGCCCTGCCATGCCCAGCTCTCACCCTGCCATGCCCTACTCTCACCCTGCACTGCCCTGGAATCTCCTTCGCTCACATGCCCTGCCCTGCCCTGCCCTGCTCTCACCCTGCCCTGCCCTGCACTTACCCTGCCCTGCTCTCACCCTGCCCTGCCCTCTCACCCTGCCCAGGAGGGTGTTGCGAAAGGACAGGAATTCAATTCTGTCAGAGGTGCTATTCCCAAATGGGAACTGACTACCCCCAAGCAATGACTTCTCCCCTGTATTGCAGCAAGGTAATAGGTTAGGGAATTGATTCATAAGTTTTAATGAATCGGGGAATGGTTCCCAGTATGACTCACACTAAGAGGATTAATTCTGAGTGTAAGGTGAGAAGTTTGTTCTGAGCAGCAGAACAGCCAGGACCTGGAAGCTGAGTTATGTCAGTGAGAATGTGATTCTGATTCTTTTCGCAATAGCCTCCTGTCCTACTCTCACCCTGCACTGCCCTGGCATCTCCTTTGCTCACATGCCCTGCCCTGCTCTCACCCTGCCCTGCCCTGCCCTCATCTCACCCTGGCTTGCCCTCTTCTCACCCTGCCCTGCCCTCCTCTCACCCTGCCCTGCCCTCCCCCCTCCCTTCCCTCCACCACTGCTGTAGGACACTTTCCCTATACCATTAATACACAGGTAGGTTCATAGTAGGGATCCAGATATTTCATGTAAAAGGCAACACTGACTAGTCCTGGAAAGAACAGCTTCATGTCTTTCTTTGTACTAGTAGGCTTGCAAGGTGTATTTGTGGTGTGGGGGCAAACAGGTCCCACACTTGGGCAGGTATAAGAGGACTATATATAGAGGCAATTGAGAAACCAAAAATATCCCCTGCCACTGTAGGCCAGTCCATGGCAGACTCACTACAAAGTGGTTTCACAGCACTCCAGGCAGAATTCTACTACCCATACCAAACTTATTTCTTTTAGACATAGGACAACTGATATAGACTACTAAATCAGATATGAAGTAATAATGTGCAGACTTTCTCATAGTCTGGAAATACTTAGATGTTTCTAGTCAAAAGTGCAAATCAAGGTCATCTGAGTAGTAGTGGAATGGCAACACCATTTCTATTGCACTGAACTTGGAACAAGAGCAGATATGCAGAGGTACAGTCATTATGAACTTGAAGGCTCTCTTCTCTACTCCTACATAGGGAATTAGTGGGGGAAGATTGAGGCCAGAATGTCACTTTAATGAATCAAAGTGCCTTGTGTTGGCTGAATGAGTTTGATTCAAATGAATGGTACTGCTCTGCCTTTCCACTTGGGTAGATATTGCATTTACTGCTTTGGTGATGGGGGGGGGGGGGTTAGATTAGCTCAAGGATTTGTTGCTTATTGACTTTTTAAAAAAAAGAAAAGATTTTGGATAAATTTCTCAAAAAGAATTTTTAACATGTCACCACTAATTTTTCATCAAATCGGGCAGCCCACTTTAGGCCACACCAAAAACCCATGTTAAACTCACTTTGAGCCCAAATCAGTGAGCCCAATTTCAAACAGATCTGTGCCCGAATCGGTTAGCCCAGTGTGGCCCAGACCCTTTGCTGAGGACAAAACCCATCGGGCGCCCACTGTGTTAACCCAGTGTGGCCCACATCAGGAGCCCGCTCTGGCCCAGACTCGGGCCACACCATTTTTGCTACCTGGGAGAATTGAATGTGTGTGTAGGACTAAATCAAACTTAATCCTATTATAATGAAATATTAAAACATTGATAGGAAACACTCACACGGTTAACACGTAGCTGTCAGCCAAGTTTATTTGGAAGGTCGTTAACAGGAATGTCGTATGATCGTGACCTGATATTACCGTAATTGCTTGTTAGAGCAGACCTGCGCTTTAAACTTTCAAGAACCTGTTACCCCATGTGGTAATACAGGACCTGCGCTCATTTAAGGTCATTTACACAATATTTATTTAGGTTCATTTAAAGAGGCATTCTTATGTTTCTAACCATGTGCTCAAACAAGACCAGTACTCATTAGATAACCCCGCGCTTGAACACGGGAGTATGGTATGTTAGTATCAAGCAAGAACGCCAGGTGGCGGACCTGTCGGCATTCTGCCAGGCATGCGTCTGACCAGCGTCTTTCCCGGTCACAAGGGCAAACAGACAACGCGGGGCAGACGCAGTTTTCTCAATCTACCTGGGTTTCTACTGGATTCTGTGAATATTGTCGACATAATTCAGGTAAGTTGGATCTATTATCAATACCCTGGTACCGGTATCCTATCTATTGAGTCTAAGATAAACGATGAGCTCTCGGGGATGGGGGTCAACTGCGGGAGTCAATAGGTTTTAAATCTGCGTTTTCACAAATGAGCCCTGAACCAGGGGCCCTGGAACCAGGGGCCCTGTCCAAGCCCTGTATTGGCGACGTCGTCTTTGAGTAAATGTCGGCGCAGATAGGGGCCCGGATGTTGTGTTCCCTATACATATTTCCCCATCATTTCCCATATTCTAAGCGGGATATTATCATTTCTCACTAAACCACACAGGAGTTTGAGGTGGTTGCTACAAAAATACTCAAAATTTCCCAGAAGGGGACATTTATTGAAACTATTCAAACCTTAGACAAACCCTGTGAGAGGCACTGGCTCTTAAATATGGCCACTTTACCCTCCCCCCCCACCCCCACCTCATAACACAAAGGAGAACATTTCTCCCCCGGGTTCCTCCCCCTCCAACACATCAACAAGGATCCCGATATCTTTGAAATTCTCCATTAAATCAGGGTGGTGGTTTTTGTGATATATAAAGAGGAATCTTGCTGGGGACATTTTTCTGAAAAGTAGACGGGCTTCCCTAGCCCACTTATAAGGGATTATATCTCCTCTTTCCAGGGATGTTTTTCAGAAAAGTAGACTCTTTCTACAGATATTTTGCTGAGAAAGTACCATTGCCAAATTCCATCGTGTGTTCGGTCGAGAACCCCAACTGCCTGGTAGGTACACTCTGGCTCTAACTATGGGGCACTCATACATCTTGAGTCATACACACATTATAATCAGAAATGGCACATTATAATGTGTAAATATATATGGCCCATAGGCAGATTTTTCTTACTTGGCAGATAGCTGGGTGGAAACTACTAAGGCTACAGAAATGGCAGCAGGATCGGATCCAGGATTTTGAAAAGGGGGGGGGGCGCCCCTCATTTAACCAATAATTTTGTCTAAATTCTAGGATAAAAAGAGTTAGGTAAACTCTTAAGTACAGGGAAAAAGGTGAGCGCCTCTAAATCCACCACTGGGCAGACCCCTCATTACAAAAATACTAGTGGCTTCGCCACTATAGGGTTTGAGGCATTAGCATTGGACCTGGATCAATAGTTTCCATGACAGGTTCAGCCAGCTACGACTGGAGATGGGTCAAATCTTAAATAGCTGGCTACATTACTGGGTGATTGTACCGCCTGCTGGCTAAGAAGCCACCACAGCAGTGACTCAATAAGGGATCCTGTATGACAACCCTCCCTGTGAATAATTATAGTGGGTAGCCTTAGCTGCTGTCCTCTGCACTCCTTTGCTCAAATGTACCTAATCTGGGCTCTTTACACTAATACCTATAACCCTGTGGCCAGCGCCTTTGGCTCTGGGATGGCATTTTTTTTCTAAAGAATAAGATATCATTTGGAAAAGTGTGGTGTTTCACCTAAGAATTGAGCATTACGTCCACACATGGCCCAACTATGTAGTTATAGTATGCAGTGGTGTAGATAGAGCACTAGGCCTTACAAAGCTGTCAAACCTGTCATACCCAACCCTCACCATCCATGGCTTTCTAATAAAATTACAAAGGATATCACATCTAGCTGAAACCTCAGGCTTACTATTAAGAAAGAATAACAGAGCGTACATTGTTGGCCCAGGGCTATTGGAGCCGGGTTTTCAGTCAGATCCACAAATTTGTAATCACCAACTTTAGGGTGTAATCATTCACTGATATACTGTTAGTTTACACATTTTTCAAAAGCCAAAGAAAAGTTTCAAATCTCATCTATCAGACAACATTTTGTCCTTTATGGTGAGTGATGTCTTTCTCTACGAAAAAAGCTGCTATACTTAGCATGTTACTGGACTAGGTCTGGATGACATGCCTTGGCCAACTAAGTTTGAATTGATGGTTCTACTGTATCATGATAATGGGGGGAGTAATACAGTATCTTTAGTCTCCCTCCAACTATGGAGGCCAAGGGGAGGGGCTAGCACCTGGAGGCTAGCAGAGCATTTTCAGGGTACAAAACTTTAGAAAATGAGGAAAAAATAGATTTTCTATAATATCCATCCCAGATGGCGCCACCTGATCAAAGTGGCCAGCCCACTTTCAGCCACTTCAAAAACCCATGTTGAACCCAAACCCACTCTGAGATTTGTAGATTTGCCCGGGTAGATTTGCTACTTCCAGCAACTGGGACGCTGCACGCTGCCCTCTGCCCAACTAGGCTCACAGGTGGAGTCCACTTGATGGGACATTACATGTCACTCACTACCCAGCAAACAAAAAAAAACCGTTAAATCACCTCAAAATAATGTTTCCTGAAGGCTTGAAAAACGTTTTCAACAAACGGAAATAAACGTTTGATTAGCATCAAAACGTGGACTCTAAATAACGTACAAAAATGTTATAGGTAAACGTTTTTTGTGGAACGTTTAAAACGTTTTATTCTGACACCTATCACCCCTATAGCAGCCCTCCAAACTCCCCAATATATATATGCTTTTCTGGATAGCATTACCTTTTGTATAGATTCATCCACATTATTATCTTACGGGGTGTTTCTTTATTAAAACAGGGTATACAAATCATGCCCAAAGACATCATGGTACAGCGTATCTCCAAGTACATGTTCAGCCAGAACGAGTTGTCTGGCCATTTCAGATTGCACATACTTATATCTTTCAAATTTCCAGAAAAAGGTGTTTGTTAACAATATCTTAATATTCAGATAACACAATTGAATCAAATGATTAATTAGTATGTAGCTGTTCAATCAAATGTTAGTTTGATACTGCAGTGAAACTTGGTTATAACAAACTTCCTTATAACGAAATTTGGTTACAACAAACAAAAATGCCCAATCACAAACCTCTCCTATACATCTCTATAGTAAATAAACTTGGTTAGAACGAAGTGCTATTGACAAGAACCTGTTTATTACGAAGTGATTTTGACAATCAAGGTTGAAGAAAATGTTGAATGAATTCAATGCTTGGCCAGTGGAGAACCTCTATCCCATCCCTTGACCATCCGACTGCCACCCATGGTTCAATTGGGGCGGATGGGGATCACCTCCCCCCCCCTGTTTCTCCCCACCTCCCCTACCTCTACTGCCGCCCATAGTTCAATAGAGGCGGGTGGGGATGTCCTATCACCTCCCCCCCTGTTTCTCCCCACCTCCCCTACCTCTACTGCCACCCATAGTTCAATAGAGGCGGATAGGGATGTCCTATCACCTCCCCCCCTGTTTCTCCCGACCTTCCCTACCTCTACTGCCACCCATAGATCAATAGAGGCGGATGGGGATGTCCACTCACCTCCCCCCCTGTTTCTCCCCACCTCCCCTACCTCTACTGCCGCCCATAGTTCAATAGAGGCGGATGGGGATATACACTCACCCCCCTCCCCTGTTTCTCCCCACCTTCCCTACCTCTACTGCCGCCCATAGTTCAATAGAGGCGGATGGGAATCACCCCCCTCCCCTGTTTCTCCCCACCTTCCCTACCTCTACTGCCACCCATAGTTCAATAGAGGCGGGTGGGGATGTCCTATCACCTCCCCCCCCTATTTCTCCCCACCTCCCCTACCTCTACTGCCACCCATAGTTCAATAGAGGCGGATGGGGATGTCCACTCACCTCCCCCCCTGTTTCTCCCCACCTCCCCTACCTCTACTGCCGCCCATAGTTCAATAGAGGCGGATGGGGATATACACTCACCCCCCTCCCCTGTTTCTCCCCACCTTCCCTACCTCTACTGCCACCCATAGTTCAATAGAGGCGGGTGGGGATGTCCTATCACCTCCCCCCCCCTGTTTCTCCCCACCTCCCCTACCTCTACTGCCGCCCATAGTTCAATAGAGGCGGATGGGGATATCCACTCACCCCCCTCCCCTGTTTCTCCCCACCTCCCCTACCTCTACTGCCGCCCATAGTTCAATAGAGGCGGATGGGGATATCCACTCACCCCCCTCCTCTGTTTCTCTCCACCTCCCCTACCTCTACTGCTGCCCATAGTTCAATAGAGGCGGATGGGGATATCCACTCACCCCCCTCCCCTGTTTCTCCCCACCTCCCCTACCTCTACTGCCGCCCATAGTTCAATAGAGGCGGATGGGGATATACACTCACCCCCCTCCCCTGTTTCTCCCCACCTTCCCTACCTCTACTGCCGCCCATAGTTCAATAGAGGCGGATGGGGATCACCCCCCTCCCCTGTTTCTCCCCACCTTCCCTACCTCTACTGCCACCCATAGTTCAATAGAGGCGGATGTGGATGTCCTATCACCTCCCCCCCCCTGTTTCTCCCGACCTTCCCTACCTCTACTGCCACCCATTGTTCAATAGAGGCGGATGGGGAAGTCCTATCACCTCCCCCCCCTGTTTCTCCCGACCTTTTTCTACCTCTACTGCCGCCCATAGTGAAAAAAAGGTGAAAAGGTGAAAAAAAAATGTTCGGCTCATTAAAAGTTATTATTGTATATTCCCTGTAAACACTACGTAATTCCAACATAGTTCTTAGGTGTATTTAAGTTTGTTCTCTACCAAACCAGTGATAGAGGTTGCAACTATGTAGCTCTTGGTTTGGGCAATCTAGGAATTTTTACAATGATGTTTATAAATACAATCCATAAAGATGCATGGTATGTTTAAGTAGCCCTGAATCCATTTCTAAATACATGTTTGTTGATTGGCATTTCCAAATATTCAGACAATTACTGCTGTAGTGGTCAGTGGAAAATGTCATGGAGAAACCGGGACTCGAACCCAGGACCCTCCAACTTCGAAGTGGAAGCTCTACCCCTGAGCTACTTCCCCTGGCCTGACATTCTCTACCTTCCAACTACACCTGGGTCATTATGATACACACACTAGGGGGCAGTGATTACCTGGTACCGAGCTCTCTAGAGATCCCCTTCGCGAGGCTGGACCACTCGGTATCTCCACCAAGTACGGGAAATTACTGCCCCTACACTCCTCCCCATCAGCTTCAAGCACCATCCACTAGCACCCGGCATTCCCCCTCAATCCAGTTACCTGGGAGTTGAGGCTTTATCAAGCAGTGTTGGGGCACTCCTGACTTCCCAGTGGATGTACTGGTGCAAGTACCGGATTGGTCGAAGCGTCATCTGTATCATATTGGCCCAGTTCCCGAGTCCTCAATCCATGAATATAACATGGTTATCGCGTTTAGGCACTGATTCAAGTTCCTTACACAAGGAGCACGGCCCTATGATCGTACAACCATCGCGGCATGCTGATGGCTGCAAAGGTGAACCATATCCTGACGCAACTATGGCACGTGAAAAAGAAAGCTGGCGATGGTAGACACTAACATTTTTAGTGACTGGCCACCCGGGCCAGTAGCCTCAGAAATCTATTGGCCCGCTGCCAAAGCTTTTGGCCCGGAATTTATAGCTGGAAACCCCTGTTTTATAATTGAATGAAAAATAATTTGAAACTCTAATATGGGCACTTTATTAGCACTATTCACCTACAATATTTTTTTTTCCATGCCCCTAGTACAAAGAAAACCTCATCAAAAGTACCATAGTTTCAAAGTTTAGAGTTTAATGGAAAAAAGCCCACTGTCTACCCCTGTAAGTACACTTTGAAGGTTTAGAGGGGATCAGGGATTTCTTACCTGCGTTTAGACGAGTAGGAATACTGTCACATACATCTCATTTTTGTCAATACTCATTTATGACAATTTTTGGTCTTGATATTCCGATTTTTCACCGATTTTATGATGCACTAGAGAATCGGTTCATCTGAAAATGACTCGTAATGTGCTACAAAGGCCGCCTACATAAAGGACTTTGTCTCTTTTGTCTCTCACACCTACAAAGGTGCGACCTGGTTGAGCAGTTCATCCCTAAACCCATGTAATTGAGGTTATAGACTTAGTTAACTCAAAAAGAGTTATAGGAGACACCTATTGTTGCCCTCATTTTCAGTCATTTTGGTGGTGCGAATAAGTTTAAAAAAAGATGGAAATTTTATGTATAAGAGGCAGAATTACTTAATGAATTTGTAGCAGTTTTGGCAGGAGTTATGCCAATAGAAGCTTGGTGGTGCCAATAACCTGGGTGAGGGAGTGCTGATGTCAGACCACAAGCTAGACTTGCTCAAGGCTATTGATTAGGTAATTTTTCTACTCTATTCAATTCACCAGATAAACCTTGATAAAAAAAATCACAGTTAACAATTAGAAAACTGAGATGATCCATGAACTATGATAAATATAAATATGATTTTGGTCATAAATCATTACAATTTCAGTTGTAAAGAATGGAAACAATCAAACTTTTGGCATGGCTTAAGCTGGCATCTGTACTGTAATGGATGAATAGGGTTTTCAGTCACCAGATTTAGCAGGTTCACTGCAATGCCCTGACTACATTCCTCTGTGAAACCAATATCTGTAGTCAAAGTTACATTGGGAATATATATAAGAAATTGAGCACAAGGCTACATGGATAGAAATGCCACTTTATTATAGGAATTACCAGAAATATCAAATGCACTGAAAATGAAGTATACATAGTATTCACGCTAAGCCAGTTCTGCTTAGACACACACAAAATGTACAACCTCCTTTGGGCTTATCTGTCATAAACGAGCTATTCATGATTTTAATTAAGATTTGACCCAAAAGAAGAAGGATAGTTCATTAGATACCTTTGGTCATATATCTATAATGTAATCAAATATGAAATGCATTCTGAACATAGGCAAGGTACTTTGGGTTTATCAGCTGTCATAAGCTGACTCAAACACAATTAGATACTTAAAAACTTTGTACAGCAAGGATGCAAGAATATTATGTATCAGAGTAGATAAATCCAGTATGGCGGAAGAACTACATACATCAGAGAAGAATATCTATAGATTCATATCCGGATATCTACAAACTCAGCTAAGGAGTTTCCAAAAGTGCACTCCAAGGTTGAAACCCTTCTTGTGTGAAGTCCACCAAAAGACAACATCCATTATTCGAAATGTCTTGTGCATGACACATTCCAGTTTAAATAGTTTTGAAGCTTTCTCATTTAATGCGCTACAGGACCAATCCAACTCCAGCCAAAAGCCAATCCTACCTGTCGATAGCCTGGGAAAATGTCAGTCATTCGACTGGATACACATTGCCCACTATTATTGAATATCTTTTGGTTTTGGGCTTTTCAGAAAATTCACCATTATCGTCGCCCCCTTTGATCTCGATAATCTGTATGAAGGTGCATGTGGCGTTGGATTTCAAAATGTTTGAAATCAAAGCTCAAGATAAGGTCCCGCTAATTCCATAGTAGGTCAGGCTAGATTGATTAAGCCTTCAACCAACCTGACTTGACTTGCGCCATCTTGCGGAGGTCTTGTGTTTTGTCACATAGCTGATATATTTCTCGCTGTATTTTTTAGATACAGGTGCTTAAAAACTTGCTGATGAGGCATCAGTGTGTTATCGTCCTTTGATATGCACAGCCATTGAAATTGAATCCCACTGGGTGCAGTAACAGAGGCACTGACAATAGATGAAAGCGTAGATAAAGAAGTATGAAGATTCAGTCTCAGAAGGAGTTTTTTTCTGGTATTCGGATCATCACCTGAAAACATGGATTGTCAATTATCAAGTTTGCATTTAGTGAAAATTTGAAGGTTTCACTAGGCTAATGTAGATCTATAGCAAAGTTAGTATCCTCAATAAAATGACCTGGGGGTAGTAATTGCACTTATCTGGCTCCCCCCCCCTAAAAAAATAGGGAAAAAACAGATTTTAACATTCAATTTATAGAGCATATTTTGCCTTCTAAATAGAAAGTATCAGAAATTAATGGTTCAGAAGATGTAATTCTTGCCCGGTTACTCATTTTGTTTGGTAGTCATTTTAAAATCTATGAATCAATAACAAACATGTTACTAGGAATCAGTGTACTTACTGTTTTAACGTGACAATATTCCTCAATACCAAGAATTCCTCTGTAATGAGAGAATGAATCACACATTAATTTATATATCAAAAAGTATTTTGTTTTGAGGCCACCCTTAAAAATATGTCCTGTGCAGAGGCCTGGTGGATTCTTTTTTGTGAGAATCTGAAAACAAATTCAGTCCATCAGCATAAGAATTTAGGTTCCCAATCATTAAATCTTACAGCGTGATGGCAAATTCATGCCGTCCCCAATTGCAATGTTCATGACAAATAAAAATATTTTCCTTAAAAAAATTGTTTCCTCCCTCCCTCATGGGTCTGAGGAATCCCACCCTCTGGACAGGAAACAGACATATTTTTAAGGGTGGCCTGCTTTAGCCATTTTGGGTCTTAATGATACTCAACTAGAATTTCACTATATACAGACCAGTTTGTCCAAATCATTTACAAATTAAGACACATATGTATTTCCAACTTGTTAAGAACATCCCATGACCTGAGAGGAAGGAAGGTGAGCATTCTAAGGGGATTGGACACCACTTGGCTAATGTTACTGCAGGTGGCAGCACTGAGGAGTCTGTCCTACAGTAGACCCTGTGTTTATTACAACCCTACAACCATGTATTTTGTCATAGCTGCATATAGGTGCAGTGGTACAGGTGTGCATTGCACCAGGAGTATAGAGGTTTCATCTAGTATGCAAACCTGACAACAACATAATTATCTCAACACAATCACCTGTGACTATGGATTCAGCTCAACATAACTTGGACTGAAGACCTATGTGGGAATATTAGGTGTGTGTCTACCGGGGAAAAAAACCCAACAGCCCACTAGCTCAGGCACTGAGACAGTAGAGTTGAGCTCCATATCTCAGGGAAGCGGGTTCAAGTCACCATACGTCCACTAGGTCAATACTATTTTTTGTTAGAAATGTCACAACATCACCTCTGCTTTGAATATCATAGTTTCTTTGAGCAGCTATCTATTACACCTTATTTTATAGATATTGATAGCAATTTATTAACCTAGTCCACACCACAGCACCATCTGGTGTTTCACCCATACCAACAGGGACTACTTCCAGTGCCCTTCCCATCATAGGGCAGGAGACCAGAGTCTAGGACGCTAGTACTTAACTCTGGGACAGTATGACTCTTTGCCATCCAAGCCAAAGCTCCCACCAGTGAATAATGCTGCTGTTGCTTATATCACTCCAGAATCTTTGTGTATTTGATTTTTTTCAAGACTTACTGTTCCTTGCCTGTACCCGACATTTTGTATCCACCAAATGGGGCATTTGGTCGCTTCTCGTTATACGCATTAATCCTGTTCGCAAAAGAAAAGGAAACAGTTCAGCGGTGACTAATGATGACACATGATTACTCAGAAATATCAGAGTGCCATAGACCTTGATCATTTCTCAAAAATTGCATGAGTGCCAAGCAGCCAAGTACCACACTGACACCATATTATAGGAGAATGCAGTGAATTACTTGCTGCAGTATCCACGGAATGTTAACCTTTAGGCATCCGAGTGGCCCAAAAATGGCCAAATCATAACAGCAGGGTTGATGCCACCTGGTAGGTTGTGGTGGAATCAAAGATATGTTGCCATCTTGCATCAGGCAATATATGTAAAATGAAAATAAAAAGCAAGATGTATGCTACACACATACCAGACTGTGCCTGCATGGAGGTGGTTGGCGATGATGAGGGCCTTGTTTATGTCTGAGGTGAAGACGGCCCCGGCCAGTCCATATTGAGTCTTATTTGCTCTCATTAGGACCTCCTCCAGTGTCTTAAACCGTAGCAGCTGCATTACCGGGCCACAGATCTGTAATTGGGGACATGAGCTGTATGTAATTGACAGATCTATAAAGCTTTTGGGATGGCAGGTTACATAAGTGTACATATGACGGAAAATCTTTTTGGCCCTGAAGACCATTTTGAGGTCCATTGGTTTAAAGGCCGAATCCCACAACGCGAAAAAATGGCCTAATATCCTTGTGATTTAAGATTGTAGTGATCCTTAGCTGATATTAGAATGTTAATATCGTCTAAGGAAGCCTATAGCGGCTAAGGAGTCTTGTCAAAAGGCTGCCTTTTGTGCTGTGGTACACATCAAGACATTTAGATATTTTTTGTCACAGACTCTTAAAATCTCTGTGAATCACTTGCTTGTCTGGGTTTCTCAGCCAAAGTGTAGAATTCACAGTGATTTATTGCTAAACAATGGCAATAAAATCATATTCACAAGGATTCAGTGCCCAATGTTGGCAATAGAATGAAAATCAGAGATCTACTGTCCAATATCGACAAGAGAATCAAAATCACAGAGATGTTTCATCCAATATCGGCTATCAGTGAGATTTGAATATGGTAAAGGATGGTAGGATAACCTTGCGATTTACAATAATGACAGTACCTTAGGTTTGCTGATTTCTCAATTCACATAGATTTTAGACTCATTTTTCACGTAGTGGGATTTGGCCTTAAGGGTTCCTCAGCTCCTCTTCCCCTATTCCTTGCATTCGCTTTAGTGGTGTGGAGAAGGTTTATTAGCTTCATAGTGTTCCACTTGAATCATTCAAAACTGTGGCTAATTTGATAAGATCTAGCAAGATGAAATGATAGTTCATGGCTATGATTAACCCACCTCTACTTTTGCTATGTGCATGTCGTCCGTGACACTGGAGAACACAGTGGGTTCTATGAAGAAACCCTTTCGACCATTACACCGGTTCCCGCCACACTCCAGGCGGGCACCCTGTGCACGGCCTGTCGCTATCAAGTCCATGATCCTCTGTGTGTGTTCAGCATCTATCTACAACAAGAACATACAGATACAGGTTTATGAACATTGCTCCAAAACCAAGTGTGATTTTGCACAACTAAGCCTCGAAACTAAGCTTCATAGGACATGGCTGAGTGGAACAGGCTGCTCGGAAGTAGCCTCTATAAGTGACTGTTTAGAGGTGCGCACATTGCCATAGATTTGATATCAGTGATTTTGCATGTCAATTCACCTATTTTCAATTCCCCAAAACCCTTACTGCCTTTGTGCACTCTTAAGCTCCAAGCAGTTTCTGTTATTGATAACTTGGGTAAATGAGTGTTTAGAGGTGCACACATTGCCATAGATTTGATATCAGTGATTTTGCAGCAGGATGCAACTTGTTACATCGGTCTATGCCCTGGGGGCATTCAGTGCCGCCCCCTGTGGTGACGCGTATATTTTCGGGACTGCTGCACAGAATTATGCATGCCCTGAGGGCATATTGCTGGCCTTCTAGAAATCAGCAATTTACCAATGCTAGTATATGCCCTCAGGGCATCGTGTATCGGCCCTCAGGGCATAGGCATACACAGGACCATTCCTGACCTCTAGATCTAGACGTTCTGGCATTGACCAGAAAAACATGCACATGCCCTCAGGGCAACATACCCTCAGGGCATATTTCTTGCTTCTTTAAAGCATGATTGACCAAAGCATGCCCTCCAGGCATGTGGTACAATCCCACAAGTTGTAGGCTAGCTACAAGAAGGGCCAAAGTATGGATACCCCCCAGGGCATATATCTTCCTTCTCCCGCGTTCCTTCTACAGTCTACAAATGTTACTCCTCAGGGCATAAAGTTGATGATAAATGAAGCGGTATTAAACAAGGTTATGCCCTTGGGACATCCATGCATGCCCTCAGGGAATATTGGACTTTAAGCTAATCAGGGGGGAATTAGGAGCCTACTAGGCTGGGGCACTTTCCAACCTTCGACTCATATGACTATCAGTGCATTCCCTGGGGGCATCATCACACATCATCCATATTATGGATGCCCCACGGGCATGGTACAGAGAACAATGGGGGACAATGCCCCCAGGGCATTCATAGTAAGGATAATCGTACATGCATAAAAAAAAATTGACGATGCCCTGGGGGCATCCATGTACTAAACGATCCCCTCAGGGCATATTTCAATACCCTATATAGGCCTACATGTCCTGGGAGCATCATCCTTACCATGGATGCCCTTAGGGCATTTTCCCAGACTTGCCATGGGGAGTGTGGGAAAGTGCACGCCTCAGCCGCTGCTGTCCGCATAATTTTTGCATCACTTCCACGCGGCAATCAGTATGTCCCTAGGGCATAGTCCGATGTAACAAGTTGCATCCTGTGATTTTGCATGTCAATTCACGTATTTTCAATTCCCCAAAACTCCTGCCTTTGTGCACTCTTAAGCTTCAAGCAGTTTCTTTTATTGATAACTTGGGGAAATGAGTGTCATTAGATACATGACATAATGCCATACTATGGAAAGCTATAAGAGGAAATAACATTCACATAGGATGGAAGAAAATACAGTCTTCTTTTACTATGGTGACTCCATGTTTCAACATTGAGTGATCTGAGTCTCGAGTTGCCAATATTGAGACGATACTCAGTCAGGCTTGAAGCCTGATGCTCTTTGACGTCACATTATAATGAAAAGGCATACCTAATGAAAAGTCATACCTGAGAACCAGAGTCGGTGTTGGGGTCAAATGGGTCTCCAACTTTCCTTGCCTTGGCCTTCTCCACACACCGTTTTACAAACTGATCATAGATGTCTTGATGCACAAAGGTCCTGGAGCCGGCTGAGCAGCTCTGTCCCATGTTCTCAAATACTGCTACGTGTGCCTTCTCTGCCGCCTCCTCCACTGTCCAACAAAAACAAATGACCTTTCTTATTCAAAGTTCTTATTCAAGTCACCTCTCCATAAAGATGCCCCCAGATATGCCTCTCAGGAATTTCTATTGGCATACATGCCAACACTCCCGGATTGGCCGGGAGACTCCCAGATTTTGACCATTTTTTAGGGTTTCTCTTGGATTAACTTTCTCCCCTAAATTTTCCCGGATTTTCAGACTTCTCCCGAATTTTGATAGGTCTAGGCACTTTAAACTTTAAAAAAGCTCCTGGATTTGATGTGTCTAGGCTTCATCAACGCAAGAAAATGCACCAAAATGTTCTATTTCTTGTCTTGATTTTTAGAAAATTTTCGGGGAAATGAGTTCAAAGATATCCTGGATTAACGTTATCTCCCGTGTATAAGCGCGTAATATACGGGGGGTTTAAGTGCTAATTGCATCCACAAGGGGGACTCTAAGACCTTTCTTTTGACATGTTACATGCCCCCTTAGCCATAATAGGATATATGGGGGCCCGGGGGGGGCTCCATGGGGCCCAAGATACACATAGGTCTTTAAATTTTGAAGATTCATTTAGTAGAATAAAAATTGTGAATTTTTCATTTTTTTTGACAATTTTCCAAAACACTAGGTGTGCTTATATGCGGGCTGCGCCTTATACACGGGAGATTACGGTAGTTGTCTTTCGACATTCATAGCATGGACCTCAGGATTTCTGAGGGTCTCCCAGTTTTCGGGCCTAAAATGTTGGTATGTATGTATTGGCAGGGTTTTTAAACTATAGAACAGTGGCAAATTAAATGAAATTTGAATTCACATGAGAACCACCTTTACTGGTTTAACAGAAAATCCCGATTTCTCCACATTTTTCCAAGGTCACAATGACAATAACACTGTAGTAGTAACTATCTCTTTATAGTCTTGCAAGTTTTCAGTTGCAGTCATACACATTTCATGTATCTTCACTAATGTATATTTGAGGGATTTGCAATGTCTGAATGTAGAAAGAAGTCTCAAGATGTACTCAATCTTTGGTGCTGTCTCTCAATGACATATATATTACTAATTGATATAAAAGAGATGTGCTCACGGTCAGCGTCAGGGAAGACAATGTTGGGGCTCTTGCCGCTCAGCTCCAGGTGTAGATGTTTGAGGTTACTGCCTCCTGCCGCTATCTGTATGTAGTGCCCTACCTGTGTGAGTTATAGGATGTAGACAATTAGTGCTTGTAAGATGGACACAAGCGTATTTTACACTATGTTGAAACACTGAAATTTAGAGCTTGTATTACTGTAAATTCTCTCATATAAGCAGCACCCCGACTTTAGAGAGAACTATAAGCCTCATCTGTTGCTAGAAAATTATATTTCATATTGTAAACTCAACCCTACCCAGTAGTTTTAACCCCCCATTATGACTGGTAAATACATAATGATATTAACAAGAAAGTGATAAGATAAATACTTGCTATGTTAAGTACTTCAGTATTTTTAACAATACTGAAATATGAAATATGAATAATGTAATTTGTTATAGATTATAGATAAAACTGTTAATTCCTTTTGCTAAAGTGCACAAAAATCAGAATAAGGCCCATCATGGCTGCCTATGAGACTACCTGAAAAGGCGAATGGCAGCCACCTGAGATTTGCATGTGTTGTTAACAATACGTGCTTGGATACCATCCAGAAAATCATATAGCAAATAAAGGAAATTGTTCTAAAAAGAAAAAAAAGGCCTGACCTCAGCCAATTTTGGCGAAATGTAGCCAATGTTATATGGTATCCAATCTGTGCATATACATAGTCAGTTATCATTTTAGTTTTATGTCATAATGCACTTGCCAATTTTGCATAGGTCTGATTGGGATGTAATTAGACTTCAGTTAGGGGTTTTCATGATGTTAATAAATACACAAATTGCCTTGAAGCTTGAGTATTTTTGCATCATTTTCCCCAACATGATGCATATCTCCTTCAGCTTTTTTGGATACAGGGCAGAAGCTCTTTGCTGAGAGCAATACAAAACTATGGTACTTTTCAATACCACTCTAACCCTGACATTTATTCATGATAATGCTTTTTGGCTGCCTGGCCAGTAGAGTAATTAAAGCAGTCTTCTCACGTCTGTAGATCCTGTGAAGGTGACCATATCTATGTCCATGTGGGCCGCTACAGCTTGTCCTGCCGCTGGTCCTAAACCTGGCACCACGTTAACGACACCTGGCGGGAAACCAGACTGCAACAGGAAGTGGTCACACACTGAGATTACATGCTGGGAATACCAGGGTATGAGATCCATATCATTATGAATAACCACTGCAGCGCTCATAGATGAGATCCATCATTATGAATAACCACCCCGGCGCTCATAGATGAGATCCATCATTATGAATAACCACCCCGGCGCTCATAGATGAGATCCATCATTATGAATAACCACCCCGGCGCTCATAGATGAGATCCATCATTATGAATAACCACCTCGGCACTCATAGATGAGATCCATCATTATGAATAAGCACCCCAGTGCTCATAGATGAGATCCATATCATTATGAATAACCATCCCGGCGCTCATAGATTTGGCAATTACCCCAAAGCCCATATACGGGACATGCGCAAATTGTACAGTTTAGTGTTACTTAGTATTTCATAATCCCCACTCTTAGACAAGACCATATCGTTCAACATTAGAGCACACATGTTCAAAAAAATCTTAGACAAATCTAGGTGTCAAGTAGTCACCCCTTGAAATAGTTGTATCAGGTATACTGGACATAGTATCAGGTATTTTGCTCTGGCATCGTTTCTGAAGGTTTTATCAGCAAACTGTAATTATCTGTTGTTCTGGCTGTAATGAAAGATTCATTTTGATAAATCTCCTCATAACTATTACGGTTATCACCCACCTCCTTACATAGTTGTGCCAGGTATAGCGCAGTAAGTGGAGTCTGTTCTGCCGGTTTTACTACTACCGAGTTCCCGGCTGCTACCGCACAGCCCAGTTTAATACAGCACAATAACAAGGGATAAGTCCACTGGAAATAGATTATCAAATCATCCATTTAATAATCGTACAGAGATGTCAGACCTTCAGAGGTCTGTCTGTTTTCAGATGTTCAAACTTTCCTAAAAATCAGACATCTCAGAGGCTTCTTCCAAATTGTGATCATGATATGGATAGAGAGAATTACATAAATCATAGATACACCCTTACAACATGCCCTTCTACTTCTAGGGAACCTAAGGCTGAGCATAATTCAGGCTTCAGCAGGTGGAATTAAACATGCCTTGTGCTGCCCTCTAGCTTTTTCTAGACAAACCACCTGTCAGAGATAAGAGGATCTCTGAAATCTCATTTCAGAGGACATGAATCCAAGCTGGCTGCTGATTGGCTGAAATTCTGATGCAGTGTTTTTAATTGTATTTCTATGACCATCCACTCCAGAGAGGTTTTAATGGTTTTGAAGGAGGGGAATAGATTGAAATGAAGACAAAAGGGTGCTTTTTATAGCATAATACATTGGTAGAATGGGTGTTTGCTAACACCAAAAATTTTTCAGAGGTTGAGCCCATACCCAACTGACATCTCTGATCATTATTATTACTATATTTCCGCAAATCTTTCCAATTTTTTAGCAAATTACCTATGTTTTCATCATTTTTAGTTTTTCGCATCAGGAAAATCTATTATTTCTCAGGATTTTTTAGGATAATTCCACAATGTCTCCATAAGAGAAATCTGCAAGCTAGGTTGTTCCTGTGCCATGAACAATCAAACTTCCGGTATTACTTTTCAATCCTTATTTTTCCCTGTATTTTCCTACACCCACAAGAGGATTACCCTAGTTTTCAAAAGAAAATATTTTTCCCCAGAAGATTGTTTAATTCCAGGCATTAATTACTCTAATCTTAATCAAATATCCAATGGAAGCATTTTCTTAGATTGTCAGATCAGTACATTATACTGATATTGTTTTTAAAACATTAAAAAATTAAACATTAAAACAATAAACCTTGTTCATAGAAAAGGAACATATCTTTTATGCCACATTCTATCAAATCGCAAAGGTTTTTGTCAAAACTTAGAAAATGTATTAAGTTGTCAATAAGTAGAAATGTAGTACTTACTGGTAGGATAATTCCTACGACACCACGGGGTTCGTGGCGCGTGTAACACAGAAAGTCGCCGTCTACCATGGAAGGAAAAGTGCAAACTATGTAGTCACATTCTGTAACATCAAATCATAAATCTACCTATAGATTTAATACTGCAGTTTGAGACTAGTCAAAAATTAGGGTAGTGAAAATATATCCTCCAGAAAACACTTCCTTTCCCATCTTACTTTAAATCACCCAACAACAAAAATAGATATGGACATTTTCATATTTGATATTATTGAGGCCTGATTGCATTTTACAAGTTTAAGCAGCATTGGCAGTTGAAATACATGTATGGGAATGTCATACTCAACCAATTGGAATGGTTTTTCCCATAATCTTGTCCGTCCAGCCAGCGAAATGCCGAAGGTAATATATGGCTTTGTGAAGATCACTGTTGTATGTATCACGGAAAGGCTTGCCACAGTTTAGTGTTTCTAAACTCTACAAAGAAAATTGGAGAACAAGTTTATTCAAATACAGGGTTCCCTTGTGTTAAATAAAAGACAAGTCTCCCCTGAGGACATTCACAAATTATTTCTAGTGATGGCTTTTTTCCCCTAGAATTAGGTTTATGATCGATAAAGTACAGAAGCATTTGTAATTGCTGTTCTGAATGAGACTTTGGTCTGAATTTAAGTTTAAACATTGGTAAGTCATTATCTGCAGTGTTATAGTTTACGCAGGGAAAAGAATCAGTTTTGACCAGAAAGTGTCAGGGAATTGTGCTGCGGGACTATTGGGGTAACCATGAAATATGTTCAAACTCACAATTTCTTCACTCCTAGTGGCTGACCATCAGTATACTTGGGAACATACTTTCAGTTCAGAGAGGTTGTCATGATCTGTTTATATATTTGTTTGTATTTGTATTGGGAAATGTTACAGACAGAAGAGTAGGCTAGGGTTCCTATGAAGACCAACAGAGGGACAACAACGCCAGTTTTAAAATTCTGGCTAGTCCCATACATCACACACTACACTCCAGTAGAGGGTGGCGCTGTAAGCAGTACGTATCAAGCCAGTAACTTTTTCGTAACAGAATCATAAAATGTCAGTGGTTTCTTACCGCTACGTATAACTTGTCTCGTTCTAGGAGGTCTGCTAATTTACACAACAACCTCCCTCTGGCTGACGCGTCCAACCGTCGCCATGGCGACCCAGGTTTCATGGCAAACCGAGCAGCAGCCACCGCCCGGTCCACGTCCATCTTGAATAAGGCAGAAAAGGCAGTTATGTTAGAAAGGTGAGAAAATCAAGTAATGCCTATAGACTTCATAGATGATTTTCAGCTGTAGTGCAAAAGTTCCAGACAGATGAATGACTGTGAAATACATTTCTCTCGACTCACCTTAAAGAGCTCCAGCAAGACCAAAGCCCGAATGAGAGACTTGGAGGTTAAAGGGTTAAAGCAACAGGTAGTACAGGTGATATATAATGTGATATGTGGGGGTTTAGAGGGTTAAAATGACAGGTAGTACAGGTGAGGTATAATGTGACATGTGGGGGTTAGAGGGTTAAAATGACAGGTAGTACAGGTGAGATATAATGTGATATGTGGGGGTTTAGATGGTTAAAATGACAGGTAGTACAGGTGAGGTATAATGTGATATGTGGGGGTAAAGGGTTAAAATGACAGGTAGTACAGGTGAGGTATAATGTGATATGTGGGGGTTAAAGGGTTAAAATGACAGGTAGTACAGGTGATGTATAATGTGATATGTGGGAGTTAAAGGGTTAAAATGACAGGTAGTACAGGTGATGTATAATGTGATATGTGGGGGTTTAGAGGGTTAAAATGACAGGTAGTACAGGTGATGTATAATGTGATATGTGGGGTTAAAGGGTTAAAATGACAGGTAGTACAGGTGAGTTATAATGTGATATGTGGGGGTTAAAGGGTTAAAATGACAGGTAGTACAGGTGAGGTATAATGTGATATGTGGGGGTAAAGGGTTAAAATGACAGGAAGTACAGGTGATGTATAATGTGATAGGTGGGGGTTAGAGGGTTAAAATAACAGGTAGTACAGGTGAGGTATAATGTGATATGTGGGGGTTAAAGGGTTAAAATGACAGGTAGTACAGGTGATATATAATGTGATATGTGGGGGTTAAAGGGTTAAAATGACAGGTAGGACAGGTGAGGTATAATGTGATATGTGGGGGTTAGAGGGTTAAAATGACAGGTAGGACAGGTGATGTATAATGTGATATGTGGGAGTTTAGAGAGTTAAAATGACAGGTAGTACAGGTGAGGTATAATGTGATATGTGGGGGTTAAAGGGTTAAAATGACAGGTAGTACATGTGAGATATAATGTGATATGTGGGGGGTTAGAGGGTTAAAATGACAGGTAGTACAGGTGATGTATAATGTGATATGTGGGAGTTTAGAGGGTTAAAATGACAGGTAGTACAGATGAGGTATAATGTGATATGTGGGGGTTAGAGGGTTAAAATGACAGGTAGTACAGGTGATGTATAATGTGATATGTGGGAGTTTAGAGGGTTAAAATGACAGGTAGTACAGGTGAGGTATAATGTGATATGTGGGGGTTAAATGGTTAAAATGACAGGTAGTACAGGTGAGGTATAATGTGATATGTGGGGGTTTAGATGGTTAAAATGACAGGTATTACAGGTGAGATATAATGTGATATGTGGGGGTTTAGAGGGTTAAAATGACAGGTAGTACAGGTGAGGTATAATGTGATATGTGGGGGTTAAAGGGTTAAAATGACAGGTAGTACAGGTGAGGTATAATGTGATATGTGGGGGTTTAGATGGTTAAAATGACAGGTAGTACAGGTGAGGTATAATGTGATATGTGGGGGTTAGAGGGTTAAAATGACAGGTAGTACAGGTGAGGTATAATTTGATATGTGGGGGTTAAAGGGTTAAAATGACAGGTAGTACAGGTGAGTTATTATGTAATATGTGGGGGTTAAAGGGTTAAAATGACAGGTAGTACAGGTGAGTTATAATGTGATATGTGGGGGGTTGAAGGGTTAAAATGACAGGTAGTACAGGTGAGTTATATTCTGATATGTGGGGGTTAGAGGGTTAAAATGACAGGTAGTACAGGTGAGTTATAATGTGATATGTGGGGGTTAAAGGGTTAAAATGACAGGTAGTACAGGTGAGATATAATGTGATATGTGGGGGGTTAGAGGGTTAAAATGACAGGTAGTACAGGTGAGTTATAATTTGATATGTGGGGGTTAAAGGGTTAAAATGACAGGTAGTACAGGTGAGTTATAATTTGATATGTGGGGGTTAAAGGGTTAAAATGACAGGTAGTACAGGTGAGTTATTATGTAATATGTGGGGATTAAAGGGTTAAAATGACAGGTAGTACAGGTGAGTTATAATGTGATATGTGGGGGTTTAGAGGGTTAAAATGACAGGTAGTACAGGTGAGGCATAATGTGATATGTGGGGGTTAAAGGGTTAAAATGACAGGTAGTACAGGTGAGGTATAATGTGATATTTGGGGGTTTAGAGGGTTAAAATGACAGGTAGTACAGGTGAGGTATAATTTGATATGTGGGAGTTTAGAGGGTTAAAATGATAGGTAGTACAGGTGAGGTATAATTTGATATGTGGGAGTTTAGAGGGTTAAAATGACAGGTAGTACAGGTGAGGTATAATTTGATATGTGGCGGTTAAAGGGTTAAAATGACAGGTAGTACAGTTGAGGTATAATGTGATATGTGGAGGTTAAAGGGTTAAAATGACAGGTAGTACAGGTGAGGTATAATGTGATATGTGGGGGTTAAAGGGTTAAAGTGACAGGTAGTACAGGTGAGGTATAATGTAATATGTAGAGGGTAAACATAGGAGGCTGAAATGGTGGCCCAGATGGCAGAACGGCCAGACCGAATTCTGGTATTTAACTTTAGACCCAATAAAACCTTTTTTTTTTAAAAAAAAAAGGGGGGGGGCTAGCACAGCGATTTTCAACATGGGTACCTACCAAAAGAATGTGCACAAATGTGCGGGACTCAGCAAAAGATTTGCGACGACCTGATTGGTCGAGGGGTGGTCATGTGACTTGCTAACGCAGGTACATCTTACCCGTGCTAGCCGCCCTTTAAAGTGACAGGTGAGTTTGTAATGCATGTACAGCAGCTGTGTCAGCGTGGTGTGGTGTATCCATACTAGTGTTTTCCTTCCTCCCACTCCACACGTCTCAGCCAAGATAACAAGTCAGGAACACAGGGGACAAACACAACAGGAGGCAAGGGGAGGGGGGTGTTGATGGAAGGGCACTACTGCAGAAAAACTGAAAGATGCACTGCTTGAAAACACAAGGATCCCACACCCATGTAGCAAGCCCGCTCGGGGCCAAATTGGTTTTACCCAGGATAAGGTGGTTCAAAGCGGGCAGTATTCAGTACATGGGTTTTAGGTTCGGCAGATGCTGGGTTTCCAGTCAGGGCCACACAGGGCAGCCCAAATCGGGCAAACCCACTTGAGCCCGTTGGGCTCCCAACGGGTTTTGTCCTCAGCATACGGTCTGGGCCACATTGGGCCGCCCGATTTGGGCACTGGTCAGCTTTAAAATGGGCAACCACATTGGGCCCAGGATGGTTTCAAAATGGGCATCTCAAGATGGGTACTTAGCTGCATAAAGTCTTCCCAGTCTGGGGTGAGAGTGGGTTTGGACAGGGCAGCCTCATCTTCTGAACTGTTCTAAACTCTGTGATGAGTGTTCCCCCACCCTCTCTCTTTTTTGTTCGTCCCTCCCCTATCCATCCCCTACCCCTTCCATCTCCTCCTCATTCCACTCAACCTGCCCTGCCCTTTCCCCCTCTCACCCCGCTCTGCCCTGCCCTTCTGTCACCCTGCCCTCCCTGGGCCTCCCTAGCCCACTTAAAAGGGTCTATTTCTCCTCTTTCCTATCCCCTCAGGATGTGTGTGGTGCACATATGCGCAGGCACTGACACATTCCTCTGTGAATTTGTGTAATGAGGATCTCACCATGAATATGACCTTAGCTGTCGAAATGGTGTTAAACATCTATTACTCACTCACTCTCACTCCCAGCCCTCACCCTGCCTTGCCCTGCCCTGCTCTCACCCTGCCCTGCCCTGCTCTCACCCTGCCCTGCCCTGCTCTCGCCCTGCCCTGCCCTACTCTCATCCTGCCCTGCCCTCCTCTCATTCTGCCCTGCCCTGCTCTCACCCTTGCCCTGCCCTGCTCTCACCCTGCCCTGCCCTGCTCTCGCCCTGCCCTGCCCTGCTCTCGCCCTGCCCTGCCCTACTCTCATCCTGCCCTGCCCTCCTTTCACTCTGCCCTGCCCTGCTCTCACCCTTGCCCTGCCCTGCTCTCGCCCTGCCCTGCCCTGCTCTTGCCCTGCCATGCCCAGCTCTCACCCTGCCATGCCCTACTCTCACCCTGCACTGTCCTGGCATCTCCTTTGCTCACATGCCCTGCCCTGCTCTCACCCTGCCCTGCCCTGCCCTCATCTCACCCTGCCTTGGCCTCTTCTCACCCTGCCCTGCCCTCCTCTCACCCTGCCCTGCCCTCCCCCCTCCCTTCCCTCCACCACTGCTGTAGGACACTTTCCCTATACCATTAATACACAGGTAGGTTCATAGTAGGGATCCAGATATTTCATGTAAAAGGCAACACTGACTAGTCCTGGAAAGAACAGCTTCATGTCTTTCTTTGTACTAGTAGGCTTGCAAGGTGTATTTGTGGTGTGGGGGCAAACAGGTCCCACACTTGGCCAGGTATAAGAGGACTATATATAGAGGCAATTGAGAAACCAAAAATATCCCCTGCCCCTGTAGGCCAGTCCATGGCAGACTCACTACAAAGTGGTTTCACAGCACTCCAGGCAGAATTCTACTACCCATACCAAACTTATTTCTTTTAGACATAGGACAACTGGAATAGACTACTAAATCAGATATGAAGTAATAATGTGCAGACTTTCTCATAGTCTGGAAATACTTAGATATTTCTAGTCAAAAGTGCAAATCAAGGTCATCTGAGTAGTAGTGGAATGGCAACACCATTTCTATTGCACTGAACTTGGAACAAGAGCAGATATGCAGAGGTACAGTCATTATGAACTTGAAGGCTCTCTTCTCTACTCCTACATAGGGAATTAGTAGGGGAAGATTGAGGCCAGAATGTCACTTTAATGAATCAAAGTGCCTTGTGTTGGCTGAATGTGTTTGATTCAAATGAATGGTACTGCTCTGCCTTTCCACTTGGGTAGATATTGCATTTACTGCTTTGGTGATGGGGGGGGGGGTTATATTAGCTCAAGGATTTGTTGCTTATTGACCTTTAAAAAAAAAAGAAAAGATTTTGGAAAAATTTCTCAAAAAGAATTTTTAACATGTCACCACTAATTTTTCATCAAATCGGGCAGCCCACTTTAGGCCACACCCAAAACCCATGTTAAACTCACTTTGAGCCCAAATCGGTGAGCCCAATTTCAAACAGATCTGTGCCCGAATCGGTTAGCCCAGTGTGGCCCAGACCCTTTGCTGAGGACAAAACCCATCGGGCGCCCACTATGTTAACCCAGTGTGGCCCACATCAGGAGCCCGCTCTGGCCCAGACTCGGGCCACACCATTTTTGCTACCTGGGCATGGGACAGTGTGAGAGACTGGCCCTGACTGGGAACTATAACTATCCGTGGCCAGAGTTAAGATGAACCTTTTCCACTGACACCTTGCATTATAAAGTCCCAGTCTTGGTTTTTTTTTCCATTTCTTGGCCTTAACCTTCAAGAGCTGAATGATGCTAGTATTTACCGTTGTTTGTCATATCAATGGTGAGTAACTCACCACAATGTATACCATGCATCATGCAAACGCTCCTAGTTTGATACACCCCGGAAAGGTTGGCATGATGCACCGATACAGCACAGGTAAAAATAGCCTCATTAGCACTGCATTGGTGCATCATAACGACCAATATCATGTGCCGCGTCAAGAGTTACGGTGGACTTCTTTCCCTGACACCTTGTGGTATATATTCTTAGTTTTGGCACATATTCTATTTTCCAGCTTTAAAATAGGCTACAGCACAGACACATAGTGCCTACCTCAGTACAGGCCTGGACCTTGGCGAGGGTGTCCCCGGTGGCAGGGTTGATGACCGGTGAGGTCTGCAGCTCATACGAGTTCTGCCATTTATTGTAGATGAACACCTGAAAATACAAAATAAAAATGCTTGGTCATCACAATGCATGAATGCAGCTCTGGCGAGTAACTCGCCAGGACTGCATTCATGCATCATGCTGACCCTGAAGGACTGATCCACTCCCAGAGTGGATATGGCAGTATTTATAACTCTTTAAATGGCCGCTGATGCAGGAGTGCATCATGCCCATAGGTCAGCATGATGCACCAATGAAGTGGTGATGATTCTGCTCACCAGCACTTCATTGGTGCATCATGACCATAGGTAGGCATGATGCACCAATGAAGTGATGATGATTCTGCTCACCAGCACTTCATTGGTGCATCATGCCGACCTATGGGCATGATGCACTCCTGCATCAGCGGCCATTCAAATGGTAATAGAAGAATGATGCTAATATCTTTGGTAGTACTGTGCACTCCTTGAGGGGTTAAACATTATGACACCTGTCAATACAAAATAAAAAGATGAGAGACAACTCTAGAAATTACTGTGATATTGGGTACCCAGGTTTGTTTTACATATAAACAGGGGGAGTGGAGAGTAAGCACAAGATGTTCCCTGTTTTACAGTAGTATGAATAGGCAGAGTACCCCCAATGGGCGAAATGGTATTGATTAAATATTCAGGAATAAAAACTTCATTTTTGTCATTGACCCTGAAAATCCTGCTTAGCTTGGTTGTGTTTATTGATAAATGTATTTATTTATCTCTACATAGAAATTGTATTGAATCAATGCTGATGTAACATTTGGGAAGTTTGGCTGTAAACCGTTGATTGCAAGGTTGAAATAGGTTGAATGTGAAATGTGAAAGTTTACATACATTCACCAAATATCAGTGATTCAACAACTATACACACCAGTGCTGATGGTACAGAACATTGAGTGAGCATTGACAGTGATTGTCACTTTTTCAATGATGCCATATCAATCCTGTCCAATCTAGAATATTCAAACATCTGATCGGCAGTAGAAAAATTAATATTGAAATATTATTCTGATTCAACATTGTCATTTTAACCTTTGATTGAATGTTGATATATCAACATTGGTCAACATTGAATCAGTTATCAATGTTGAAACAATAATGGCTCTAAATAGTTGATCAATGCAAGGTTGAAATACGGTTGAATATGAATTTTTGCATAAGGCCTGAAATAAAAAAGCTGTTGCGTACAGGTAACAGGGTCGAAAAAATTAGGGTAGGTAGGGATTTTTTTCTATTTTGAAAATTTTTTTAAGGCTGGCTGTAAATTTTTGCGCCTAGGCGACACGAATTTTACGTCCAGGATCGTAGAAATACATCCCTCACAGAAAACATGCCGCTGCCTAAAACTCGTCATTATAGAGGAGTTTAGGGTAGCCAAGGTCAATTGACCACCTACACTCGTCATACTGACGATAGAAAGTCGTCATACTGACGACTTAGGTGGTCAGGATGACGACCTAAAGTCGTCACTTTGACGACCTAAAGCTGTAGTTTTAGGTATCGTCAACCTGAGGACTTAAAGTCGTCTGCACTGACTAGTTTCGTGCCTCTCAGTTTTTCAGTGCTGTCTCGACAATTGCCAATATTTCCTGTACCAATAGACTCATATACTAAAGGAATTATAAATATTTTAGTTTATTCAGGAAAATTTCAGTTTGCTTGTGACCCCCTAAATTGTTGGTCAAATTTGAACCAGCTGGATTGTGTCTACTCCCTTTAATGGAGAGAAAAAGGAATAATACTGTAAAACCTCATATATAAGGCACGGCTTTTATTTTATGTGAATAACTTCTTCCCATAGAGATAGCATTGCAGGGCCGATAGCCACACCCACAGTGGTGTAACATGTGCCAATCCACAACAGTGGCCGATCCACCACTGCAGCCTCGTTCCGGGCGCATGTAAACATTCAAAATGGTGGACCGCCACTCATACGGGGCACTATGGTAACGGATTTTGTTAATTTTTCCTTATTTAAACCCTCTAAAAACATAAAATTAATAGAGAAATAAACTCCCCTGTGTCCTTGGTGGCCGATCCACCCCTTGTGGTGGATCGACCACCTCGTATACCACGGTCGTTTAGTTCTATCTATATATGTGAAGGTGGACTCCTATTGCACCTTAATTAGCAGGCGATCCTACTATGTGGAAAAGGCCTTGGCTGCAAAATTTAGGCTCTACTGTGCAGAGAAGTTGTGGTTAGGTATGGGGTGTGCCTTATAGGCAGAGTTTTTAATCTAGAGAACAGGACTAAGATTATCAAATTTGGGCCCAGGTGTACTCTCTAGAGGTGCGCCTACCCAGTAAACACAACTTTGTATATATGGACGTTGTAAGAGGTATATCTACATAGAATTTTGGTTGCAACTACGTATTTTTGCTTGGTATGTGGACGTTCAAACGTTAAGGTTTATCTACGTTTTAGATATGTAGATATATAATAAATATGTATTTCTACATATTTTTACTTTTTTCTACTACCAAACACCTACCCAACAAGAAAAATGTGCCAAGGACCACAGATAGGAGTTGCCACTCTGCGGCTGACGTGTGACGTCACGGCCGACGTATGATGTCACAAATTGCGTCACAAGGTGACCATGATGTCACTGACAAACTGAAAACATAATGAAGTTGCTACGGTCGCTGCGCTCCCAGCCGCAACGCGGCAAGCAACTCCTAAAAAAAAAGGAGGAAAGAAGAAAAGAAAGAGAAAAACATTGGTAAAAGTCCATCAAGGTGAAGTCTATCTAATGCCTGCTTCTTACCACTGCACTATAGATTCTGACAAAGATTTATGTATGAAAAGTCCATTATGTCATTTTCATTACCTTCCACCAAGATCCAAGAGAATATATTATGCTCTATATTATGGATATCGATAAATTGACTGCCTGGATAGCTCAGTCTGTAGAGCCAAGCTTTTCAAATCCAGGGGTCCTGGGATCAATCCCAGACCATACCTGGAAATGATTTTGATATAGGGAGCATTATAAGTTCTTTTTTTCTTTTTTTTTTAAATTTTTAGGTAGCTTTTTGGTACAAGAAAAACGTAAAAATATGTAGGAAAACGTATTTTAGATGCTTCGTATCTAAAATGTAGTTAAATCTTAACGTTTGAACGTCCATATACCAAGCAAAAAAAGCCTAATTTAAACCAATTTGGTAGGAATCAAACCTAGTCATACCAAAGATCTAAGTAGCAGTTTGGTATGGTGTTTACTGGGTAGACCTTAGGGTGCGTCGTATACACAAAGTGTGCCCCATGCACCAGTTAATAATGCAGTAAAGCACTGTAACTAATAGAGAGAACTAAACGACCTTGGTGCACGAGGGGTGGATCGACCACCGAGGACACCAGGGGAGTTTAGTTCTCTATTTATTTTATGTTTTAAGAGTGTTTAATTAACTGAAAATAAACAAAATCCGTTACCCTAGTTCACCGTACGAGCGCCGGTCCGCCATTTTAAAGGGGCTCTGAGCTGACTGAAAAGTAAGTTCCACAACCTAACACTAGGAGGCTACTTGGAGAGCACCACCACAGTGACCTCTACAGTGGCAAAAGGCAACTAGCATTCATGTGACTTGTACCAGGTTATATGACCTATTCTTATCCATACAAAAATCATGACTAGCAAATCTGAGAGTTTAGAGAAGAAACTTATTAAAGAAGCCTAAAGAGAAACGGGTGATTTTCCCATTATTTGGGGCTAGGGGCCGGCCTCCCCAGCCCCCCCCCCCAGAAAATCTGAAAATTCTCTATGATACTTTCTCTAGACAACTTGGGTGCACACTTTTGGATAAGTATAGCAAAAACATATAACAACACTGGATTAAGGACAAGGGAGCGGGAGATTTTTTCCATAATTTGGGGCTTAGGGGCCAGCCCCCCCAGGAAAATATAAAAATTCTCTCAGATACTTTGTGTAGACAACTTGGGTGCACGCTTTTGGATAAGTCTAGCAGAAATAACACCAGATTTTATAGGGCGAGGGAATTGAAGACTTTTTTCATAATTTGTGGTTAGGAGACAGACTCCCCAGCCCCCCTCCCCCCCGAAAATATGAAAATTCTCTCAGATACTTTCTGTAGACAAGTTGGGTACACACTTTTGGATAAGTCTAGCAGAAATATCTATCAACACTGGATTAAGGACAAGGGAATGGGAAATCTTTTCCATAATTCGAGGGTAAGGGGCCAACCCCCCTCCCCAGAAAATATGAAAATTCTCTCAGATACTTTCTGTAGATAACTTGGGTGCACACTTTTGGATATGTCTAGCAGAAATAACAACACCAGATTTAGGATAAGGGAATTGGAGATTTATTTTCCATAATTTCGGCTTAGGGGCCAGCCTTCCCACCCCACCCCCCCCCCCAGAAAATCTGAAAATTCTCTCAGATTACATTCTGTAGACAACTTGGGTGCACACTTTTGGATAAGCCTAGCAGTAATAACAACACCGGATTTAGGACGACGGAATGGGAGGTTTTTCGATAATTTGGGGTTGGGACCAGCCTCCCAAGCCCCCCCCCCCCAAAAAAAAATCATATTTTATATCACTTTGTGCAGACAACTCGGTCTAGGGGGAAAACCTTGGGTTAAATTTACAGCAGAAATAACAGCTACAGTTTTAGGGGAAGAAGGAGATTTTCCAATAATTTGAGGGTTAGGGACCAGACCCCCCTAGAAAATCTGAAAATTCTCTCAGATACTTTCTCTAGACAACTTGGGTGCACACTTTGGATAAGTATAGTAGAAATATATAACAACACTGGGTTAAGGGACAAGGGAGTGGGAGATTTTTCCATAATTCGGGGCTTAGGGGCCAGCCCCCCCAGGAAAATATGAAAATTCTCTCAGATACTTTGTGTAGACAACTTGGGTGCACACTTTTGGATAAGTCTAGCAGAAATAACACTTTCAGCCCGGGCTTACTTATCAGATTAAGTTTTGTAGTCCTGTAGGGTGTTACCATGTTATTTCCCATAGGTCGGGAGGCACTTTTGTTTAAATTTGACAATTACCTGTTGGTATTATCTTTCTAAAACCGAAAGAATTTTTCAAATACTCCCATTATTAATGGATCTACAACCATTTTTATTCAGTATATACAATGAAAATGTTAATATCACTTCTAAGGATATATAGAATATTTGTGATGTTACAGTGTATCAAAGCCGTGCTTGGGCATTTGGTAATTACTAAATCTATCAAAGTTCAAGATCGAATATTTCTGGATTGACTGGGTCAATTTAAATGAACTGAAGTTTATCAAAAAGGTTACATCATTATCTTTTGAAAATTAATGATAAAAAATCAAATGGAATAATTGTTTCACGTTACCATGGCAACACAAATCAACAAAATCATGTTTTTTCAACCTTTTGTTGATATTCTGTATCCATGGAAACCACATTTTTCATTCCAAATGAATAATAATTCGGTCTTTCTTTTACCTCCATCAGATTCAGCTTGAAAAACTATCAAAAGTCATTTTTCATCTCATAAATACTAATTTATTTTATTTTTGTTGGTTTTTGCCCCTGAAATACATGAGAAAAGACTGGAAATTTGTAAAATAATGATTATTTCGTATCTACTACCATTTACCAAAAAAAAATCCATCTAAAAGTAAAACCAAAGTAAACATGTGGAGGGTAGATGTCAGAGAGCAAACCTGAAAACATTATGGTTCTAACCCTAATATTACCATAGTTATGCTAAAATGAGTGTATGCCAGTAAAAATTGGTTTTTCCCAACACCCGGATTTTGCTGGTGTTGGGAAAACCCAACATCCCGGATTTCACTGGTGTTGGGAAAACCCAACACCTGGGCTGATAGTGATAACTACACCTGATTTAGAATGAGGTAATTGGATTTTTTTTCCATAATTTGGGGTTAGGGGCCAGCCTCCCCCTCCCCCCGAAAATCTTAAAATTCTCTCTGATACTATCTGTAGACAACTTGGATGCACACTTTTGGATAAGTCTAGCAGAAATATATAGCAACACTGGATTAAGGACAAGGGAGCGGGAGATTTGTCCATAATTCGGGGGTATGGGGCCACCCCCCACCTAGAAAATATGAAAGTTCTCTCAGATACTATGTGTAGACAACTTGGATACTTTTGGATAAGTTTCCCAGAAATAACACCAGATTTAGGACGAGGGAATTAGAGATTTTTTTCATAATTTGGGGTTAGGGGCCAGCCTCCCCAGCCCCCTTAAAATCTGATTGCCTGATTGCAGCCAGTCATACCATATTGTATCAATGCAAGATGGGGTACATCCGAGACTCTGAAGTCTGACTATGGACCACCCTTACAGACTAGTTTGATTATGCAGCAGAAGGATTTTAATCCCAAAATTATGGAAAAATATCCTGTTCCCTCTGGTAGAAAATGCAAAATTTCAGGGGGGGGGGGGTTCTGGGGGTAAATGACCTCAAACCCAGAATAATGGATACAACTTCTCCTGCCCCAACACCCTAAATCTGTAGTTCTTTTTTGCACTTAGAAAGGTTTTACAACTAGATCTGTATAGCCTCTGATGAAAAAAAAATGCAAATTTTCTGGGGGGCGGGTTCTGGGGAAAATGGCCCCAACTTCAAAATTATGGATAAAATCTCCTACCCCCACTCCCTAAATCTGTAGTTTTTTTACTTGTGCTCTAAGAAAGATAGCAGCTTACATTAAGTTGTCTATAGAAGGACTCCGTGTGAAGATTTCTGGACGGGGGCTCTGGGGTGAATGGCCCTGATCCCTAGAATTATATAAAAGAAATCTCCTGCCAACCACACCTTGAATATGTAGTTCTCATGTGTGCTCTAGAAAGGTTTGCAACTTAGATCTATAAACCCTTTGGTAAAAAATTTCTTGGAGGGGGGCTCTGGGGTGAATGGCCCCAAGCCAAGAATTATGGGGAAAACATCTTCTGCCCCCACACCTTAAATCTGTAGTTCTTATTTGTGCTCCAGTAAGGTTTGCAACCTAGTTCTCTAAAGCCTTGGGTAAAAATTGCAAATTTTCGTGGGGGGGGGGGGGCTCTGGGGTGAATGGCCCCAAGCCCTGAATTATGGGGAGAACATCTTCTGCCCCCACACCTTAAATCTGTAGTTCTTATTTATGCTCCAGTAAGGTTTGCAACCTAGATCTATAACGACTTGGTTAAAAATTGCAAATTTTCAGGGGGGGCTCTGGGGTGAATGGCCCCAAGCCCAGAATTATGGGGAGAACATCTTCTGCCCCCACACTTTAAATCTGTAGTTCTTATTTGTGCTCCAGTAAGGTTTGCAACCTAGATCTATAAAGCCTTGGGTAAAAATTGCAAATTTTCGGGGGGGGGCTCTGGGGTGAATGGCCCCAAGCCCAGAATTATGGGGAAAACATCTTCTGCCCCCACACCTTAAATCTGTAGTTCTTATTTGTGCTCCAGTAAGGTTTGCAACCTAGTTCTCTAAAGCCTTGGGTAAAATTTGCAAATTTTCGGGGGGGGGGGCTCTGGGGTGAATGGCCCCAAGCCCAGAATTATGGGGAAAACATCTTCTGCCCCCACACCTTAAATCTGTAGTTCTTATTTGTGCTCCAGTAAGGTTTGCAACCTAGATCTATAAAGCCTTGGGTAAAAATTGCAAATTTTCAGGGGGGGGGCTCTGGGGTGAATGGCCCCTAGCCCAGAATTATGGGGAAAACATCTTCTGCCCCCACACCTTAAATCTGTAGTTCTTATTTATGCTCCAGTAAGGTTTGCAACCTAGTTCTCTAAAGCCTTATGTAAAAATTGCAAATTTTCAGGGGGGGGGCTCTCGGGTGAATGGCCCCAAGTCCTAGAAATATACCAGAAAATCTCCTACCACCAACACCATAGATATGTAGTTCTTATTTGTGCTCCAGTAAGGTTTGCAACCTAGTTTTCTAAAGCCTTCGGTAAAAATTGCAAATTTTCGGGGGGGGGGGCTCTGGGGTGAATGGCCCCAAGCCCAGAATTATGGGGAGAACATCTTCTGCCCCAACACCTTAAATCTGTAGTTCTTATTTGTGCTCCAGTAAGGTTTGCAACCTAGATCTGTAAAGTCTTGGGTAAAAATTGCAAATTTTCAAGGGGGGGGCTCTGGGGTGAATGGCCCCAAGCCCAGAATTATGGGGAGAACATCTTCTGCCCCAACACCTTAAATCTGTAGTTCTTATTTGTGCTCCAGTAAGGTTTGCAATCTAGATCTATAAAGCCTTGGGTAAAAATTGCAAATTTTCAGGGGGGGGCTCTGGGGTGAATGGCCCCAAGCCCAGAATTATGGGGAAAACATCTTCTGCCCCCACACCTTAAATCTGTAGTTCTTATTTATGCTCCAGTAAGGTTTGCAACCTAGTTCTCTAAAGCCTTGGTTAAAAATTGCAAATTTTCAGGGGGGGGGGCTCTCTGGTGAATGGCCCCAAGTCCTAGAAATATACCAGAAAATCTCCTACCACCAACACCATAGATATGTAGTTCTCATTTGTGCTCCAGTAAGGTTTGCAACCTAGTTCTCTAAAGCCTTCGGTAAAAATTGCAAATTTTCGGGGGGGGGCTCTGGGGTGAATGGCCCCAAGCCCAGAATTATGGGGAAAACATCTTCTGCCCCCACACTTTAAATCTGTAGTTCTTATTTGTGCTCCAGTAAGGTTTGCAACCTAGATCTATAAAGCCTTGGGTAAAAATTGCAAATTTTCGGGGGGGGGGGGCTCTGGGGTGAATGGCCCCAAGCCCAGAATTATGGGGAAAACATCTTCTGCCCCCACACCTTAAATCTGTAGTTCTTATTTGTGCTCCAGTAAGGTTTGCAACCTAGTTCTCTAAAGCCTTGGGTAAAATTTGCAAATTTTCGGGGGGGGGCTCTGGGGTGAATGGCCCCAAGCCCAGAATTATGGGGAAAACATCTTCTGCCCCCACACCTTAAATCTGTAGTTCTTATTTGTGCTCCAGTAAGGTTTGCAACCTAGATCTATAAAGCCTTGGGTAAAAATTGCAAATTTTCAGGGGGGGGCTCTGGGGTGAATGGCCCCTAGCCCAGAATTATGGGGAAAACATCTTCTGCCCCCACACCTTAAATCTGTAGTTCTTATTTATGCTCCAGTAAGGTTTGCAACCTAGTTCTCTAAAGCCTTGGGTAAAAATTGCAAATTTTCAGGGGGGGGGCTCTCGGGTGAATGGCCCCAAGTCCTAGAAATATACCAGAAAATCTCCTACCACCAACACCATAGATATGTAGTTCTCATTTGTGCTCCAGTAAGGTTTGCAACCTAGTTTTCTAAAGCCTTCGGTAAAAATTGCAAATTTTCGGGGGGGGGGCTCTGGGGTGAATGGCCCCAAGCCCAGAATTATGGGGAGAACATCTTCTGCCCCAACACCTTAAATCTGTAGTTCTTATTTGTGCTCCAGTAAGGTTTGCAACCTAGATCTGTAAAGTCTTGGGTAAAAATTGCAAATTTTCAAGGGGGGGGCTCTGGGGTGAATGGCCCCAAGCCCAGAATTATGGGGAGAACATCTTCTGCCCCAACACCTTAAATCTGTAGTTCTTATTTGTGCTCCAGTAAGGTTTGCAATCTAGATCTATAAAGCCTTGGGTAAAAATTGCAAATTTTCAGGGGGGGCTCTGGGGTGAATGGCCCCAAGCCCAGAATTATGGGGAAAACATCTTCTGCCCCCACACCTTAAATCTGTAGTTCTTATTTATGCTCCAGTAAGGTTTGCAACCTAGTTCTCTAAAGCCTTGGGTAAAAATTGCAAATTTTCGGGGGGGGGGGGCTCTGGGGTGAATGGCCCCAAGCCCAGAATTATGGGGAGAACATCTTCTGCCATCACATTTTAAATCTGTAGTTCTTATTTGTGCTCCTGTAAGGTTTGCAACCTAGTTCTCTAAAGCCTTGGGTAAAAATTGCAAATTTTCGGGGGGGGGGCTCTGGGGTGAATGGCCCCAAGCCCAAAATTATGGGGAAAACATCTTCTGCCCCCACATCTTAAATCTGTAGTTCTTATTTTTGCTCCAGTATGGCTTGCAACTATAGTTCTAAAGCTTTTGGTGAAAAATTGCAAATTTTCTGGTGGGGGGGTCTGGGGTAAATGGCCCCAACCCCCAAAAAATCTTCTGCCCCCCCTCCACCCACAGACACACCCTATAGTATTTCTCAGTTGTGCTCTACAAAAGTTTGAAACCTAGATGGAAATGCACCCAAGCCCAGTCCAATGTAACATCCATCAGCTGGGTTGGCTGGGTGGGGTGGGCTGCAGTGGTCACAGTGAGGGTCTCAATGGTTAAGCTTCACAGTGGACTGAGTGACCTGGGAGTGGCGCAGTGTCTGCTTACAGATCGGCGGGTCTGTGGCGATCTGAAAACGGCCAGCTCAGTCCTCCTTTAAATGTTTACCTGCAGCCAGATCGAGGCTGCAGTACTGGATCGGCCATGTTACGCCACTGGGGGTGTGGCGATCGGGAAGAAGTTATTCACATAAAATATTGTTGGTGTCTATTTGGTATCTGAGAGATGGACATGGTAGTAGTGGGGAGGGATTGATATTCAGGTCCACCACCACCTCATGTACTGGCATACATATATATAGGTAAGACAAGGTACTGTGTATGTCTCACATAGACTGCCATAGACCTATAACCACAGTGTTAACCCCTTAATTCCTTATACTCCATATAGTATTGAGTATAAAATTTAGGTATTTAAGGGATTAAATGTCATTAACTGTAGACCCTGAGTGGTTCACACACTTCTGCAGGGTCAGCATGATGCACCAAAGAAGCATTATGCTGATCAATAAGCATGGTGCACTCCTACATCGCACTGTAGAGTCTTCTAAGTCAGCAGCAGAGCATAACCAGTAACATTTAACTGGTTATACCTGCCAAAAGGTCTTCAGGCCAAATCCCACTATGTGAAAAATGGGTCTGAAATGTCTGTGATTCTGGATATCGGCAACATTGGACTCAAGCAGAACCCCATTATGACTGTAGTATGTGGAACTTGGCTCCTGATTAATCAAAGACAGACCTCTTCTGATTTCATAGAAACTGTTGTTTTCCTCTAAATCGCAGGGATATTGAGTCTATCACAGAGATTTCAAGCCCTTTGTGAAGAAAATATCAAAACCTTTTGATGTACTATACTCCCTAAATACCAGCACTTTGACAGGGATTCTTAGCCTTTATAGGTCTTCCCTAGACGATATTACCACCCCAATATCGGCTAAGCAACCACATATCCTATATCACAATGATTTCCCGACCATTTTCACGTTGTGGGATTTGGCCTTTCAGGTCCTACAAGCTGTTCTCCTATCTGACAACCTTTGTACTGATTGGCAGGCCTTGGAAATGTCAGCATCACTTAGAGGCTGTGCCTTGACTAACATGTTTTTTAGTTTTGTCTTGTTCATTCTATACTGCTCACATTGAAGACCATCATCTATCAGGCATTTATAAGCAGTTTGTCACCATGGAAGGGTTAAGTGTAAAATACCTGTCTGTATGACCCTGGCAGTCAGAGGTATGTATCCATTGTTAACAAGCTGACCCCATGCTTAATGTCCATTCAGTGACACCAAGATAGAGATTGACATTGTACCCTTGTTCTGTTGATGACTCTGGAACATGTTGCTCCTATGGTAAAAAGAGCTGTCAGTAGGTACCCTCTTTTCAAAAGAAGTTACGCTCTGCTTCACCATTCAACTAGCACTCACCACATTAGTCTGAAAGGTCACCTGCCTTGTTTAAAACAGAGAGAGCTGCACTATCAGGTACCTACTCATGTCACACAATCTATAGTATATTATACTGACTGACTTCTCCCAACTACGTACCTACTCAAATCCCCCTTTTGAGCACCATACTTGAATGTCCACTTGTGAGCAACAAAAGGGACACGTTATAGCTACATGAAAAGAAAGGACTGGAAATGAGGGCATTTTTAGCCAGCTCTTCCTTGTACTGTAGGAGCAACACCCTTCAGTTGTATTGGCTGCACATCTTGTATGCCTGATATGTTATAATGTGATGTGAATTGCACGACATGGCGGGAATGCAAGGATACAATGCTCTAGGGCACACCACCAGGGAAAAAGACCTAGCATTGTTTCCAGAGTGAGAAATGTCAGAATGACTACCTTCAATGAATCCATCATTGCTAGACTCGTTTTAAAGAAAAGAAGAGATCAGACTTTCACTGTGAAAAAAAGTGTTAACAATTTCTGTTTAGAGATATCAGTCCCAGTTGTCTCGATATATCTAGCCTTTATTCAAAGGTAATATTTCCATAAAATATTCAGTGATTAATATTGATTTCGGCATAAACCCTCTGTCAGAGCTTATTTATGGCTGGCGCTCATTTTAGACCTATAGCTTAAAATGGGCTAGTTAGTACATTAATCTGGAAAGACAGAGGGCGTGGAGGGGGGGGGCTGAATAATGCTGGCCCTTTTGGAGATTCAGATCGCTGGATTTTTTTTTGTGACAGGTTTCCATTTTTCCTCTCTAAAGCCAACACACCCAATACGTCATCTAAAATCTCTGGGGATGGGGTTATATAATGTATATGTACACAGCATTGCCCAAACCAGACACCCACATTTTGTACCCTTCAATCCACCCACATTTACCCAATAAGTGGAACAACACAGCTAATGCTGCACAAGGCCGACGATACTCGTACATCAAAGGGTGGAGGTGAATTAGGGAGTGGTCATCATTTATCAACAGGGGGTGGTGGTGGGTTTTCGTGCGGACGCGCAAAAATTTTTTACGCCCCCCCTCGACGGCAGTAAAAAAATTTTGCGCCCCCCGCGCCAGAGCCGCGGAGAGTTTTCGTACCCCCTCTTTGATCTATAGTAGGGCGCGGGCTTTTCTGCTAAAAAGAGGGTAAATTTTTTTAGCCCCCCCTCAAGAGGGGTCTAAATTTTTTTAGCCCCCCCTCGAGAGGGGTCAGAATTTTTTACGCCCCCCCCTCAAACCCACCACCCCCCCCCTGTTGATAATAAATGACCACTCCCTTAGGACGCTGTATTCAATATGTATACTGATAATGATACCCTGGGAATGAGGGTTTGCAGAAAGGGTGTGGCCCTGTGGATCCTGTTATTCCAGTTATGAGGAAATGTAGAAGTGAGGATCCACCGATACTATAGGGCCCAGGCTGTAGGGTTAGAATGGAGGCCATAGAGGGTTAACTACACCATAGAGGCTTTCAATTGTTCCATTTAATCCATGGCCTGCTGACTCGGTGAGGGATATTTATCCAATAGGGCCTCATGCAAAACGAAACACAATAAAAAAAAAAGACTCACAAGGATCCCATTACAGGGGCGTAGGAAAAGGGGGGAGGCAAGGGGGCCCGGCCCCCTCCAATCATAAAGGAGGTGGGGCCAGCAGGCTGTTGCAAAAAGATTTGGAAACGATTTTGTCGGAGGTGGTATTCCCAAAATGGAACTGACTGACCTCAGGGAATCAATTCCCTGTTGGGTTGCCAAAAGATATTTGGTCATAGAAGTAGTTTAGGAGTAGTCAGGAACTGGTGAATGCTTCCTAATCGAGAACCAATTCCCAGCCAGTTCCTTTCTCCAATTCCCCAGCCTTTCGACTATAGGAAGCATTCAGGTGGAATTAATCATGGAACCAGTTCCTCAACTTTTTGCAATGCAGTCTAATTCAGAGTAAGTCAATTCCATTACAGTATAAGGTGGGAATTGGTCTCCCTGGTTGGAGAATCGGGAGGAACTGGAAGATGCATTAGTTACAGTGAGAATTGAATTCCAAATCTTTTTGCAACAGCCTCCTGAGTATGTCTGGGCCCCCCAAAAAATTGCCAAGAATCCATAATTGATTTAACAAGAAGCTAAAAATTTGCATCTCAAATTAGAATGATATAGTCATGAAATAAGGAAAATGGAGGCCTGGGCCAAATCACATCTAAAATTCATCAAAAATTACTTTTCTATACAAACATTATATACGTATGTGTAGGGGCTCGTAGATCGTGATATAGTGTGAGCGTCTCCCTCGAGAGGGCGTTTCGAGCCGTGCGCCCATCACCGGTAGTCACTAGAGGTCTCCTCGACCCCTGGTCTCTGCGGGGTGGTGGCAGCACTGTTCGCCTCGTCCCAGCTCCTACCTGGGGCCGGGGAAGGCGTTAGTCTGGCTCTAGCTGCCAACGGAGTCGGACCACTTTTACCTGAGCTTACACCATAGCTAAGCAGTATACTTCGAGGTGGATGTAAAACATATACCGTAATAAATACGTGCCGGTTGCACTAACCCGAGATACCTTGTCTGGTTTTCACTTCGAACTAGTCGAGACATCAATTCGAACCATTACATATGTATAAGCACCATTGCACTTGAGCCGACAATTCAAGGTCGTCAAGATAGGCCCCCCTTTGGCCCCTCCCCCAATAAAGATTTGCTTCCTACGCCTCTGTATTATACATCAAAGAGAGAAGGTAGATACCATAAAATCCTGCCTATAAGCCACACAAATGCAGCCTTTGGGAGAAAGCCATACGCTGCACAGTACACTGAAAATCTAATGGTTAGAAAGGTAGTCTGTGCAGACGACTTTGGGTCATCATGACTACTTTAAGTAGTCAAATTGATTGCTACTGGGGAGAGTACCAGGCAGTCATATTGACCACCTAAAAGTCATCATATTGACTACCTTTCCTGAGAACGCTGGGTTGTCAATATGACTATCCCAGGTGCTCTATTTGATGACTTTTACATGATATCTTATTATAATACATTATATCATGGTGATTAGATTAATTTCAATTTCCTACCCCCTTTCATCATTGTTGGGTCTTTATTAGAGGTTTGCTCTCCTCTTGGCCTTGTATACAGGGCATATATTAGTGCATGATAGTCAAAGTGATCGAATTTTTAGGGTGAGAGGTCCCGTGGGTTGTATCCACACCGAAGTGAGATTACCCTTGTGGCGTTGTGCCCGGACCCTAATCTAGGGCGGGGGATTATGGTGACCGAATCTATGGGAAGATAGAAAGCAAGCCCCTACACATTTACTGAGGCAATGGTTCTTTAACATCCGTCACTACATAGGCATAGTGAGAGATGGACAGGCCTGTTTTAAGTCATTTGTCTGCCATGACCGCCGACAGACTTTCCAGCACAGCCTAGCCAGAGCCAGATAGTCAAACTCCAATAACTAGACATCTAATTGTGGTTTCAGACAGACAAAAGGTGTTGATGTAGATACCTGCATATATATCTTCTTTAGAATCATACATGAATCTCATGCGATGATCATTTGTGTCTTACATGCTTATAAATAGCTATTGTAACATTACCCTTGTAGGTAATCATGTTCTTAATCAGCAAACTGCTGATAAGATGACCTACTGTATGCCCCATAATACAGCAGTATAGCATAGTAAGGGCCCCAGACGGGTAAAATCGACAAGGGAACAAGTCCATTTCTTAAAATCGACAAGGGACATAGAGCTGGGTGACAAGGGACAAGACCACTTCTTAAAATTGACAAGGGACATAGAGCTAGGTGACAAGGGACAAGACCACTTCTTAAAACCGACAAGGGGACAAGAGCCATTTCTTAAAATCGACAAGTGACTTGAGACCCCCCTGTCTAGGGCCCCCTAGTGGCAAATACATTGTCTCTGAAATGATGATGCAGGAAGTCAAATTGATGACTTAGGGTCGTCACTTCTCAAAGACTACCTGAGGTAGTCTGCACAGGCTACTTTCTTGTGGACCTGGTTTTCAGTGTAGGGTCTGAAAAGTGCCCATGCCTTACTAAATCTATACAAAACGGAATAGCCGCACCCTGATTGTGGTAGTGGTTAACCACAGAGGAGGTACCCATAGTCCTCGTTCCTACACTGTACCCTGAGTGAGCAAGGCTCGATAAGCCACAATAGGTCTCTACCTCTGTAATGGTGTATAAGCCGCCGCTTATTTGTGGGTTTTATTAAAAGTACAATACCGTTATGATAGCAGGGTTAATAGAAACGATGGGGCAGCAGTGATCTATGAATTAAATCTTACCCTAGTACACGGGCACCTTAGGCCAAAAAAATATAATTGTTGTTTCAGGTAACCTACCCTACATTGCCAAACAGGGGCGACCCTAATATTTTTTCTTCATTTTTGGAGGAATCTCTGGGGTTTTTTTTGTTTTTGTTTTTTTTTGGGGGGTCAAATTTTCAGCCCATTTAGGCATCCATGAGTCCCCTTGACTCGTTCTGGAGTCATTGTGACTCATCGCGAAACATCGTTGTATTTTAAAAAAAATGCAAAAAAAAAATCCAACCTACCCTACCTAATTTTTTTCAGCATGTTACCTGAAACACACAACTTTTCTTTTGGCCTTACGACTCCCCTACATCTAACCACCAAAACCTTCAAGGGCCCTACAGGGTTGTAACAGGGTTCATCCCCCCCCCCCGCCTGGAGGGTCGGCATGATGCACAAATGAAGTGCTGGCAAGCAGTCATTCTGGCCCAACCAATGGACAGGATGCACTCCTGCATCAGCAGCCCTGAAAGGCTTTAGTATTACACGGGCCATTCAGTGTTAACACATGATAGATTACAATAAGAGCTGTTGCTCTTTGACTTGCTCCATGAGCAGCTCTATGAGAGGGGCCATTCAGTGTTAACACATGATACAGTCAAGTCTCGGTCTTCATTTATCAGTCCTTACAGATTTGATTACAGCCATTGAAATCGATAGAAATTATGACTCATAAAACCGGCCGATTCAGTATCCAGCCAAATTTTGTCCCAAACCAATGTGGTCGGTTTATAGAGACATGACTGTATTCACTTAAAGATAATAGGAGCTGTTGCTCTTTGACTTGCTCCATGAGCAGCTCTTTGAGCTGGTAGAGTTACATGAGTGACACATAAACCTATAACATCCTACACGGGCACCTTATGACTCCTCTACATGTAACCATGAGTTAAACGGGACCACTGGCATTGACAAAAAAAGGAACAAGTGGATGATATTATCGACATCACAAAAACTAGTGTGGTGAAAATGGCAACCACTCATGCTTTATTGGTGTTATATTGATATAGCCGGGGTGCCTGGCAGGTCAGGGATGTGACATAGATCATCTTTCACACCCACACACAGTAGTAGTAGTAGGTGACAATCACGACATGAAGGGAACTGGTGTAATAAAAAAAAATAACTCAACAGAAATGAACGATCATAATGATGGGTCAGATTACTTTGAAATGTCACTTTGTTCGTTTGTAAAAACTATATTGATAATTTCAGAGGGCTTTGCTGGGATCTCCCTCCTGGCATGCTTTGCTTGGAAATCACAATACAGGTCCCCAGGTATTAGGGGCGGCGTATTAGGTCACAATCACAATATGGCTGTATGTTGTAAAAGAAGCTTTAAAGTGCTACAGGGAGATTTGGGATCAAAATATGGTCTGGAATTACTTCAAATCTCTCTATTTGCTTTCCTTCTGTGTAGTAGACTAGCGCTATTTCTATACTATCAGACGATAGGCTCTACTTAGACTTGCTTCCTATACATCTAGAACAATCTAATAGAAGACCACTTGCCTGGGAATTGTCAGATTGCTAGACAAAATGTCTGGCTTGGTGTTCAGGACCTTTTAAGAGTCAAATTTCAGTCTCTTACGGCTTGACACATTGACCATTATCAAAGGGTTTCAGTCATGATCAAGACAACTAGCAGTATACCTGTAAACTGTTTGTCAACGTTTCCCCCAGAATGTTATTGAAATGTGTTTGATAATTAAAACTGCAAGTCCATTTTTGTTTTTCATTGTTTTCATCCCATACCAAAATCAAACTGGGCTTGTAGAATAAAGAGAAATCTGCAGGACAGAATAGCAAAATAAAAGGTTTTGTTCAAAGGTTATTCTGAGGTTCAAGATATATCAATTTCCAACACAGCTTCAGCTACCCATGGATGGATGCAAACTGCTAATAAATCATAGTTGATATACGAGAGTCCCAGAGTCACTATGTTATAGGCTTGTAGTCACATTATTGTGGAAATTGATGTTCGTGCCAAGCTAGATGGGAAATGGTGATATCATAATAAATCAACCGGGTAAATCAATCCTTATGCACTGTACGGGGCCCGGGTACGGAGTGGATCCAGAGATGGATACATAGTATTGAACGAACATGACGAGTACGCGACGGATGACTCGAGAGGCATGCGAGTTATAAGAGTATGCTGACAGCCATCCGTTCCGTAAGAGTCATGGGAGTTCAATACAATATTTATTAAACGAGTCATTCCCGAGGGTAAATACCCCCTAAATATTGAAGAAACACCATTTTATTCACCTTTTCTTAGCCCTTCTTCCTGGATTCGCATCCAATTGCCGCCATGTTGGTTTTGCGTCCTGCGGTGCTTGAATAAAATATAAGTTTTTCGTTGAAATTGAATTAAATTCTTATCTAAATCCTTTTTATATTAATAAATCAAACATAATTCAAGCATTTAAACAGCCTAAAAAATTCATTTTCAACGAAAAACTTCTATTTTATTCAAGTGCCATTACGACACTGTGGGATGCGCGGACGACTAACGGCATAAACATACACTGGCCTGCTCGGCGCTCATTGGCTGAGATAAAAGGGGCATGGCCTAATGTCAAATGCTGCAATCTGATTGGTCTAGAGCTCCAAAAACCATACCATTCGATCGTTTGGTATGCTTCTGGATACCATACACCCATACAAATAACTTGGATGTCTATTTATTCTTATATAAAAACTCAGGGAAAACAGATTTTAATTGTTTGCGAGTTTAATAAATGTACATACCATTGAGCTGTCCCTTTATAATTGGTGAGGTGCTCTGGACTGCATTTCTGCAGAGTTCTGAGCAGTAAAACTGACAACTTCTCTTTCTTCCCGCTGTTTTAAGTGCAGAAAGGTTAAGTAAAGCCATGTGTCCACATGGCGATAGAACTTGGGGCCGACAAAATTTCCAATGATAATATCTAACGATTTTTGTCATCAGGAATGTACGACAAAATTGGTTTTATCGTCGGGAATGGACTATAAAAGCGTTTTTGTCGTCAGCAATTTTGTCGGCCCCAAATTCTATCGCCATGATGTGGACACATGGCTTTATGTGAAGACTAGGTACAAAGGAAGCACCAGCACCAAACTGTTCAAGTCAGCTATACATGTATATGTACCTCAGCCAGGATATCTCGGTTAGTCTTACCAGTGTATGTCATCAGAACCAGCTATATACGGCACTAGCATATTGCTAGTACTGAGAGAATCAGCTAGGAGGCTCATGTAGTCGGGGGCTAGATCAACATTTGGCCTCTTTGTATAGTTTGCTTTGATTGTCTCTTCCTCATTAACTACCTGTAGCTATTTTCTAAAATCTATATCTATGTATAGCAAATAGTCTAAACTTTAATGAGATAAGGTAAGTTTAAACCTAACAGTTCAAAAACATTAGAAATAAAACTCTAAAATTCCAATAAGAGGTCACATATCACCCAGATTGAGTACACCCAGGCCATTGTCTCCCTATCAAGCTAATCCACTCCCCTCACACCTGAAAAAAGTAGGGAGGTACTTAGGGTGATTAAGATAGGGGCAGGGTGCAGCTTGTCTCCCTTATCAGTGTTATCAATCCCCATTGTTCAGAGGTGTGAATAGTGGCTGATAAGAAATTTACCCAGAAGGCTCCTATTGTGCATTACTGCAGCCCTGGTGAGTGGCTCTATGACTTATGATGAACCTCCAGGGCTGATATGCTGCTGTAGGGTTACCATCCCACTGAACAAGATCTCGAGAATTACTCAGGAATTTCTCGAGCCCCCACTTGTGAATACAACAAGAATTGAGAATGTGATTATCTCCTGAAAATGTAGACATGCCGAAACATCTTATACTCAAGAAAGTTCTCTAGTCTATATCTCGAGAATGGCTTGGGAATTTCTTGGGAAAGACTCGGGTTATTCCCAGGAACTGGACATGTTTTTTTTCTCGAGTATAAGATGTTCTGGTGTGTCTACATTTTCAGGAGATAATCACGTTCTCCTTGCCCAAGTTGTGAACGTTCCCAACTCGAGTCCTCTTCAGTGGGATGATGCTCCAATGAAATGCTGACAAGCAGACTTGAGAGCACGTCATCGGTGCATTGTGACGACTAGTGGCGCCCTTAAAGGTTTAATAGAATTATTAGACACCAAGGTGTGTAGCAGCCCTAGCAGCAGTAACAGTTACTAAGTTAGTAACACGTAGTAAATACCGTGAGTAATACTTCACAGTGGTACTAAGACACAGATGGGGCTGAGATAAGAGGCACCCTGCTATCATGCTGCTCCATGAGTTACCTTACCACCCCTGGGCATCACACCTGGATTACACAGATAGGGGAGTAGACTGGCTTAGACAGCAGCAAATCCAGGGGGATTCCCCTACCCCCTAGACCCCCTGGAAATGGGCCTTGATTAAACTCTTAACTATAGGAATTGTGGGGCCGAACTATGGCTGTGTTTGCCCCCCCCCCCTAGAACAAATTTTCTTGGATGTGCCTCCCCCCCCTAGACCTCCCCTTCTGGATTCTCCCCTGAGCTATAGGAGTCTAGACACATACCCAATGGGTCCACCATTTTGAATTTTGCTGGTTGAGGTAAAACCCACTGAGGTAAAAGACATTATAATAATAGAAGATATAGATAATTAGCACCAGTCATAAATGAGGCACAGGGTAGAAGGGTTTTGAAACTTATGGAGGGGGCTAATGCGCCACTATGATGGTAGAATTTGGTACTAAAAAGGGTGGGATAGAATTAAACTGCATCACAACAGTGGCAGAACTTTCAGGAGTTTCGAGCAACGTATATGGTGCCATTCCTCGTTATCAGTGGGTTTTACCTCAACCACCCAAATTAAAAATGGTGGAGCCACTGCCCACTGGGCACATCAACATTGATTCACCGTTGAAACAACGTTTGCAATGTTTGCATATCAACAGTATATATAGGGTTGAAATATAGTTGAATTTGAAAGTTGACACAACATAATCAAAATCAACTGTGATTCAACATCCAACCATCAGCGCTGATTCAACGTTTGTATTTCTATGTTGATTCAACGTTGACACAACATTGATATGATGTTGAAACAACATTCTTTGTTGACATGTCAATGTTGAATCAACATTGAATCAACATTAAAATCAATATTGTTGACTCAACATTGACAAATCAATGTTGAGTCAACATTGGATTGAGAACAATATTTCAATATCTGGGTGGGCATGCATGCTAAAGCCTAAGTGCTGGGTTCACATCATGACACTACCCTTACTCAGTGACTTGTCCAAGTCTACACGATACAGAGTGGAATCTGTGGGTGGTGCCTGGGAACAGATACCGCCCTACTTATATAGGGACATGAGAAATCACAGAAAAAAGAAATTCTGCTTAATCCACCATTTCCCACACATGATGGGTCTATGTGAGGTTCTAGGGGCCTTCCCTATGTAACATAGTGCCATGGTGTTGAGGAGAATGTGACAATTGTAATGCTAGATATGTGTTTTGTTTTGGCACTGTTTGCCAGGTAGGAGAAGTAGTATAGACATAACTATAGAAAGTGGTATAGACATGACTATAGAAAGTGGTATAGACATGACTATAGAAAGTGGTGTAGACATGACTATAGAAAGTGGTATAGACATGACTATAGAAAAGTGGTATAGACATGACTATAGAAAGTGGTATAGACATGACTATAGAAAAGTGGCTTTCTGTACACATGCTACTGGGATGGATTTGTTAAATAACTATTTTTTACTTAAAGTTTGAATATGCACAGAAACCCAGACACAGTCAAATACAGTTGATAGAATTTTATTGTAGAAAAAGTTGTACAGCAGGCTGTTGCAAAAAGATTTGGAAACGATTTTGTCGGAGGTGGTATTCCCAAAATGGAACTGACTGACCTCAGGGAATCAATTCCCTGTTGGGTTGCCAAAAGATAATTGGTCATAGAAGTAGTTTAGGAGTGGTCAGGAACTGGTGAATGCTTCCTAATCGAGAACCAATTCCCAGCCAGTTCCTTTCTCCAATTCCCTGGCCTTTCGCCTATGGGAAGCATTCAGGTGGAATTAATCATGGAACCAGTTCCTCAACTTTTTGCAATGCAGTCTAATTCAGAGTAAGTCAATTCCATTACAGTATAAGGTGGGAATTGGTCTCCCTGGGTGGAGAATCGGGAGGAACTGGAAGATGCATTAGTTACAGTGAGAATTGAATTCCAAAACTTTTTGCAACAGCCTCCAGGGCAGTGATAGGTTGTATAAATTCGAAGTTGATGGGTTGGTATCGACGTTTCGACTAACCTGATCAGTTTTCTTCAATTGTTTTTCACTTTTGGGAATAGAATTTGTATGTCAAGGACAGCATTTTCTTGTTAAAAAGGTCAATTTGAAAGCAGCATCTTTGAAAAGTCCTTTTAAAGTCAGAGCCAAGAACCTTTACAAAACTGATGGCACCAATACAAATAATCTCAAGAATGGATTTATCGAAAAAAGTGGTTACCTTCATATTTGTTTCTAAATCTAAGTGTTTTTATAACACAGAAAAGTTTTCAATATTCTATACAAGCTAGCTCTTAGCTTCCTCAGATCATTGTAGATTACGTATACTAAATCCAAGAGTATTTTGTCAACAAGAGACCTTCTTTAATGTACATTGAAGTTCTGAATAAGGCCCAGGAGGAATCAAACTTCATAAGCTTTCAGGCAAAATAGTCTTAACCTCCAAGTTTCTGAGTTGCTATAAAGTAGGGCCGCCACCTATAATAGAACCCAAATCCCCTTGAATCATGCCTGTCAATAATCCAGTGATGAGTGGTACATGAGGGGACATATACCTGTTACCATAGTGGCCTGCTTAAGCGCCTGGTCTTTCAACGAGTGTCTGCCTTGAGTTAGGGAGCGATCATTTTTTAACAACAGGGGGGCTGGTGGGTTCACGCACAGATGCGCGAAAAAAATTTCAACCCCCCCTCTCTCGAGGGGGTAAATTTTTTTTGACCCCCCCGCTTAAGGGATAAAAATCGTGTGCGAACGTCCCCTTTTAGCCTATAGTAACGCACAGGGTTTTCCACTGAAAACAGGTGAAATTATTTTGACCCCCCCATCAGAGGTGTTGAAAAAATTCTGAACCCCCCAGTCAAGGGGTTAAAAAAATTCTGACCCCCCCTTAAACCCACCAGCCCCCCCCCCCCAATAGTTAAAAAATGATCACTCCCTTAGTGCCGGGTGCATGATGGTTTTGAAATTGAAATTTTCATTACAAACTGTCTTGAATAAGCACTGGTCCTGCATAAGTACCAGGGATAGAGTTGTATATTGACATCTGTAAGCACGGGGCACTTAATAATTGGCCATTATGGATGGTACTGTGGTTAGAGCCATTTAGCTGCTGTCAATTATACAGGCATTATGGAGGAAGGGGTACATGGAGACATCCAGGGGGACATGCTTAACACCACATGTGGGTGGCAGCTTTTTGTTGTCACCTTTCAACATGTGTTGTCATGGAGACTTAGGGAGCGTTCAACACTTATGTCACTGGTATTTAGGCATTTGTTAGGACCCACCCACCCACCTTGTCAATGTTTTTGTATGGAACATATAGAGGAACCCAACCCCACCCCCCACCTCCTAAGCAATGACGTAATTGTTGAACGCTCCCTTAACCCTTTAAGGCCCACAGATTCAATTAACCATACACTCTATTATTGTGATACACCAGTGACAGGATTTTTAAAAGGAGGAGGGGGGCCGGGGGGGCTACTAACTCTATGATGTTCCCCGCCGACTGCCAAACTACCAGCCCCCCAAATCCAGGGGAAGGGACCGGTCCTAGTTCCAGAAATGATCCACCGGTGCCCTAATTTCAAGGTCCTTGATCCACCGGTCCCCAGATTTCAAGGGATACAGAGGCACTGGTCTTTTTCAGTGTTCATGTGACAGTTTATAAACTAATAAAGACAAAGACAAACACTTAGTTTCCCCATCAAGGTGCTAAATGGAATGTTATTGAGCTGGCTTTGTCTCTCGTCTCTATGATCTACAAAGCATCAGACAAGCCTAATTATAATTTGATCATTTAGATTGTGCTGATGGCCATGCACATTTCCCTGGTACTTGATGAGGGGGGTGTCTACCGGCCCCCCTTTTTAAGGTGCACCCAGTCACCGGTCCCTGTTTTTAGTCCTGTGCAGCATTTCACCGGTCCCGGTTTTGAGGGCCCTTTGGCAGTGGGTACCCCATCTGACCTTGAGTGCCCCACCCCATGGGGGCCTTGTTTTTGGTTAAATTCCAGGCTTAAATGAGCCAAATAACCTCTAAACTACAGGGAAAGGACACCTGGCCCGCACCCCTTGTCTAGATCCGCCACTGTACACAAATGAGGCTTAGGCATGTAATGCAGGCTTGCATCACATTGCTTCTCTCGAAGAATTGGCACGATGCACTAATGCAGTCCTGGCAAACATAGTGTGTTACACACCTGATTAGGAAGTTGGGGGGGGGGGGTCAGGGGGCCTGGGGTCCGAATTATGTAGACAACAGTGCATGTATATGAATCATGCTGTCCTTACAGTGCTACCCCCATGTGTGAGTAAGTTGCAGTGTTTCAGCCTTGGTGTGTTATTGTGGGGTACTTATGGCTCCTGCTGAGCCACTCACTGTCCATGTGAGCAGCTCATCGTGGGGGAATACAAATAGGCATGGGGGATGTAGGTGGTTGGATAGGACGGATATAGACAAAGGTTCACTGGGATAGGTCTGACTGAGGGCTATCTTGCGAGGCCCCTTAAGTCAGACCAATTTGAGAGAATCTTTGCATTTAAATTTCATGTGGAAGTTGATAGAAATATTCAGATACCTATGCCCACCGTGTGTTCCTCAAAGGGTCAGGGTATGTGAGAAGAGAAGGGTTGTGTGTGGTTCAGGGTGAGAGGGGTAAGGGAGTGGTCATTATTTATCAACAGGGGGGGTGGTGGGTTTTCGCGCGGACGCGCGGAAATCTTTTACGCCTCCCCACTTGACAGCAGTCAAAACTTTTTGCATCCCCCCCCCACACCAGAGGCGTGGAGAATTTTCGCGCCCCTCTATGATCTAAAGTAACGCACAGGTTTTTTTGCTAAAATCAGGGGTCAAAATTGTTTAGCCCCCCCCTCAAGAGGAGTCTGAATCTTACAGCCCCCCCCCCTTCAAACCCACCAGCCCCCCACCCTGCTGATAAATAATGACCACTCCCTAAGGAGGTGTGTGATGGGGTGTGGCTCAGGGTGGGAGAGGAAAGGCGTCATGGGGAACACAGGCTCGTGGACTGGAGGTAATTAATTTCACATTCTCATGGCCCCAGAGCAGTACTAGGTTTTGATCCCTTGTGCAAGGACATCATATCTATCTATCTAAAACAGATTAGGTAGGATGATTCTGTATCCTAAGTTGTGAAGAGTACAAGAGTTACAGTGTTGTGATACCAGAGTTGTACTGAAAGTGGGAGTGATAAATGGCCACCAGGGGCGGACGTACGTCAGGGTGAGCAGGGGTCAGGCTAACAGTAACACCTCCACTCACAGCCTGGGTGTGAACAAAACGTTGAGTCAGCAAATAATGACATTATCTGTTGAAATTTGTGTCGTTGTAGTATTAAATACGATGTAACAGGGTGTAAGGTGTATGTATAGCATATAGGATGTGATGCAGTAAGTGTCGGGAGTAAGTGATGAGGTAGAGAGTGATGGAGTTATGTGCCTGATTTACTGTGACCAGAGGTTAAAAGGCAGACGGTGTGAGTTAGGTGAAGGGATTGTTGGTGATACCATGCATTTGGACAATATTGATGCACACTCTTTCAAATTATATCCTCAGACTTAGGCCATGTCATTGACACCAGTGTCTTGATAAAATGAATCTGGTGGTTATTATTCTTATATTTACACATACATGTACCAAGACATTCTCCAATCTTTTTCTTTTTTAATTTCTAATTGTCAAATTCTGGCTACACTACTGAGAATTGACTCATGGTGTTAATGTATCTGGTGTTATCCAACAGGTTCTAGTTGTACACATAGATAGAACTAAACGACCATGGTGTACGAGGTGGTCAATCCACCATGAGGGAGTTGTCTCGAGGGGTGGATCGTCCACCGAGGACACCAGGGGAGGTTAGTTCTATATTTATTTTATGTTTTTAGAGTGTTTAACTGAAAATTAGCGAAATCCGCTACCGTAGTTCACTGCACGAGCGCCGGTCCGCCATTTTGAATGTTTACACGCAGCCAGAACGAGGCTACGGTACTGGATCGGCCGCTGTGGTGGATCGGCACACGTTACACCACTGGGGGTGTGCGGATCGGCCCTGCAATGCTATCTCTATGGGAAGAAGTTATTCACATAAAATAAAGTGTATGATCATAATTCATGAGTTACACAGCTAATTAGACTGAGCCTTCTCCTGCAGGTTGGTGGAAGACGATGTGAAGCTTATAGCTATGTTCTGCACACGTCCTGGCACAAACAACATATATCCCCGGGATATATCCCATGTTCTCTCTAGATATGACTAAAGTTTTGTACAGGATCTGGAGAGAACTGTTATCCTCGCGTACAAGACGCGCCTAATAAATACATAATGTCTATACAAGACTATAGCACTATACCAAAAAAGATCATTAGTATGGCATGTCAAGTATTCAATTATATATATTTCATAATGATAACCCTCGATACTGTATCACTGGTATAGGTCTCTAGCTGATAGTATAGAAAAATATGATGCAAACCATTTTGTCTCTGGGACGTAGCCAAACAGGAGTCACATGGCTGTGAAATGGTCTCGTAAACATCTTGGGGGACACGGGAGGGAAAACTCTATAATTTGTATCTGTGCAAGGAGGTATAAATTTTCATCAGCGTTCAGTATTTCTGTTGACATGGGTTTGTGCGCTGCTAATGTAAGTTCCCCCAGTGTGTGGTATTTAATTCTTTTACACACTGTGCCTAACGTGTAGGTTGTAGACACAGCATTCCCAGCAAGCCAATAGTACAAATTTTAACTCTATAAGGTTGGCATGATGAATTAAACTTCATATCAATTTTATATGATGCACCGATGCAGCAGCAGCAGCGAGTAACTCGCTGCCAATACAACTGCTAATGCATTATTGGATTAATCACATTGGTCGTCATGATGCATGAATGCAACTCTGGTGAGTAACTCGCAAGGACTGACGTCATACCGACGGTACGCGTTTATCACACCCCCAGGGGGTCTGCATGATACTCCAAAGTGCTGCCAATCAAGCACTTCATTGGTGCATCATGCCGGTCAATGGGCATGATGCACTCCTGAACCAGCAGCCATTAAAGGGTTAAAGGACTAGATATATATATATATATATATATATATATATATATATATATATATATATATGAGAGAGAGAGAGAGAGAGAGAGAGAGAGAGAGAGAGAGAGAGAGAGAGAGAGAGAGAGAGAGAGAGAGAGAGAGTTTTATCCCTAGGGTGCCAGGGGTGTTGTAATGTTGATTAAAAAGAAATAGCCTCTTTATTTTTATCCTAGATGAAATAAGTAGCATATGTTTCAACAAGAGTAGCAAAAAGACACCAGTGATGGCGTCTATGTCATGTTTTCATACCGACTACGTACATATTTATTCCCCTTTTCCCTGCTCTCTTCTTATCCCACAAAACTAAGGTATGATGCTTCAAGGGGATTATATTCCACTCTGACTTGACTCCCCTGTGCCTAAGCCCAGAATACCATACATGCTTATATAGGGGACTCCTCTATTTAGGCGGGCTTCCCTAGCCCACTTAAAAGGGTCTATATCTCCTCTTTCCTATCCCCTCAGGATGTGTGTGGTGCACATATGCGCGGGCACTGACACATTCCTCTGTTAAATTATCAACCTGTTCAGATAAGATTGATCATCTAAAGTGTATAATGATAACATATCTAAAACCCCGTGTGTAAGCCGCACCATGATGGTTTTGATATAAGCTGAACGTCTTGCTGTTCATTAAATAGCTTCAAATGGCGTTCTGATAGAGACGTGCATCGTTTGTAATGATAAACATGTAACTATTGTCCCAAGTAAAGAAAAACACGCCATTATCGTAACTTTCCTACTATTCATAAATAATGATGTCCCTATCACACGAGTATATGCAACCATTTTACTTTTCCTGGTCATTACCTCCAAATTTCACTTTCCATATCTGCATAGAGTTTAGACCAATGTTCAGATTTAGAAGGGTACCAAATTCAAAATTACTTCATACGAGACAACTATAGGGTTTATTTGGATTCTCGACCCTTCCAACAAAGGTCTTTCTTAAAATAGGCTGGCTTGGTTTCGAGATATCCAAAGAGAAACGTTAAAAGCTTGACACCTAAGGGTCATCATCCACATAGTTGTAAGCAATAATTAACTCGAAAAGAGTTATAGGAGACGACTATGGGACCCCTCATTTTCAGTCATTTTGGTGGTGTGAATAAGACTTGCTCAAGGCTATTGATTTATTTCTTTTCGAGTTACGAGCAATGCACATTGCTGCCCTGTATTTCCTTAAACGAAGCACTCTAAGGATCACGGGAGCTATCTTAAGGATGTTCACATTAGTAACGATACCTGAGAAAAGAAATCCCTCGCCATATATCCCAGCAAAAACACCCGTCAAATCCTTAAAATTGATATTTGGATATCACCCCTAGAGGCCATTTTTCAGTAATGCAGGTAAACTAACACTGTTGAGAATTATACTCTCCACCAAAAAAAAAATGCAAAAAGAAAAACTTGTAACATTAGTGTAAATATTATTATCGTAAAAGGTGATTTTGTACCTAAATTGCAACCTAGCTACAAAATCACCAACGGTGTCTGATCCTGTACTAATGGTTCCCCTCCTACTGAGTACAATGGGCGGGGCCGTCCTAGGGCTTCCCCCTTTATAACATATTGACATTTGCATCTAAAAAAACAATAACAGAACTTAAGACACTCCCAATCTACCTACCTGGGTGTGCTTGATGGATGGTTGGCGTATTCCCTCCACCCTGTCCGCCATGGTGTTAGTGTTGGTGTTACAGTCGGAGTAGTAATCTCCCACCTCCTCCTATACAGACATAGAAGTCACCAGAACCAGGCTCCTCCAGGGCTCTTTCCACTCTACACCAGGGGCTTATTTCAAAACGGCTGACAGCAGCAATAGTATCCACCCTTTTCCTTCTTCTCCTGCTCTTCTATTGGCTCCTCCCACCGCACGCCACGCCCCTCACACTCTACACCAGGGGCTTATTCCAAAACAGCTGGCAGCAGTAATGACCTCGTCCCCAGGCCCTTCCTCCTTTCCCAGGCTCCTCCCACTGCACACTATAAGACCTTTTATCACAGCTGACTATCTGAAAATTCCACTGACGATCCAAGCCTACTCCTTTAGGTTCCCCCGGCGGAAGTTATAATAGGTAGTACTGTAGCTCATGATTTGAAAGCCCTCAAAGCCTACCAGGATATCGTAGAACACTGTACCTATGTCAGTATTGTATAGGATTCTAAAGAGCTGTCGTAGCACTGCAGGCACTTTAACGTAGGGCTTTATATAGGCACCCTCTTGGTGAATCTCGCTGTGGCTGCCCTGTTGTTAGAGGTTGAGGTGTGTCCTGCAGCCTCTTCCAGGCACCATTGGATTATGTCATTTAAAAAAAGCTGACGATCACAAAAATCACTGGCGATATGGCTATATTACTGGAGAGGCATATGATGTCAATATCCAGAGAGATTCCTCCCTAAGATTGGTCCCTATGCAGATTCATGTAGACAGGATTTGATAGAGCTGGTGTAGCAGTTTAGGCACTTGTTATCTAGGTGTTTAGGCCATGGTGGATTACCTAATGATATGAAGCCGATGCTGTCGTCAGCGATACCAAAATTAGCCCCAGGAGTAAGGGCCCTTCCCGTTGTACCTTTCCTGCCCTCATCTCATACTCGGTCCTGATGCTGGGCGTGTTGCCAGGTAACAGGGAGACGCTACAGGTCTCTACCTCCGCCACAGGAGAGGTAGAGTGATGGACTGACGCTGGATGGATGGAGGCAGAAGGACCTCCAGTGGGGACAGTACGGCAGTGCTTCACCACATATATATCCCAGGGTATAGGGTCTGGATGGTTATAATAGAGGGGACATGGTTCTGGGGCACAGTGAGTGAGTAATAGATGTCTAATGTCATTCCGACACCTAAGGTCATATTCATGGCGATAACTACATTGCACGATTTCACAGAAGAATGTGTTGGTCCCTGCGCATTTGTGCACTGCACACATCTGAGGGGATAGAATAGAGGAGATATAGACCCTTTTAGGTGGGCTGGGGAAGCCCGGGGTTGTGAGGAAGGAAGGGAGGGGTCAGGGAGGGGTAGCCGGATTGAGGGGGGATGGACAGATGAAGAGAGGGGGGAATGGATGGAGGGACGGACGGTTGAACGGAGGGAGAAGAGGACATACGGACGGAGGGATGGATGGAAGCAAAGAAACAGTTATGGGCAGGAGGAGTTAGAAAAAAGGAAAACTGGCATGGTTTGGAGGGATACTTGAGTTGCGCCAGATATTCCAATGTCCTGTGTAGCTGTATATTACAGTGGGAAGGGGCAATATAACTACTGATTGATACTATTAAGCCCCTGGCCTAGCTGCGGAGGTCTGGGTAGAACCTGAAATGGATCCTCCAGGGGATTTGATGGTGGCATAGGTGGTAGTTAGCCCACTCTGGACCATCTTTAGCAAATAGGTGCGGGACATTATTAGATTGGTATCAGGGACATTTTGGATCTCAATCGTGGTTTGGTGTAAACTAGGAGACAATAAGATATTGAATAATTCAAACTTGATTTCCAAGACTGTTATGATAATCTATTAGTATCTGTTGAATTCTCTCCAATCACCCAATCATAACTGAGATATCATTTAAGTGAATTCCTTGTACCCGAAAAAGAAAGAAATTTGCTGCACCTAAAGGGAAATCACTATGATCTAAAGGTTATCTGTACCAAAAAGGAATTACCTGTACTATCAGGGAACTACACCTCGTGACAGACGTGAGGACGTCTGTCCCAAGGGAGGGAGCCGAGGGACCTGCGGGGCAGGCGTCCTCACGTCTGTCACAAGGGGTAGTTCCCTTCTTATTCCATGTTTTTATCAAATTAAATCATTAAATGACCCCTACTATCCTTTGGTCGCTCCCAACATCGTCAAGAAGCTCCCGACATCGACGTGTCTGTGTTGTTTTGGTTACGCTGGTTTCACTGCATGTTACGTAACCAGCGGGAACCAGCTGTAAGTCACATGACCTCCCCAAAGTGTGACGGACGTTGGAACTTATTACACACTTTCCAATTCCTGTAGTTAACCAATGTACGGGGTGCAGCAAACATGGAATGACAAAAGGGAATTCCCTGTCCCAAAAGGGAATTCCCTGTCCCAAAAGGGAATTCCCTGTCCCAAAAATGAATTCCCTGTCCCAAAAGGGAATTCCCTGTCCCATAAGGGAATTTCCTGTCCCAAAAGGGAATTCCCTGTCCCAAAAGGGAATTCCCTGTCCCAAAAGGGAATACACTGTTCGAAAAGGGAATTCACTGTTCAAAAAGGTAATCAACTCTACTCTTTAGGGAATTCCCTGTAACAAAAGGAAATCCCTGTAATCCAATGGGAGTCCCCTGGACAAGTCCCCGAAGGGAATTCCCTCTGAAATGCCCCTAGGACAAACTATGCCATATACAGTGTCCATACATGATAAAGGAACATTGTAGCCTGGGATAAGCAGACCCCCTCCCTAGGTATAGGTACTCATGAGGCCTACTATAAATCCTCGTGTATAGGTCGCACCCTAAACTCAAGCAAATTCTATCAGGTGCTTCATTTTAGGCAGTATATTATTGTGTTGGTCGCGAGTCATCCTCGAGGGATCTTCAATGGTTATCGATCTCTCTTTGATGACATGGCGAATACTTTAGATACCTGACGCCTGAGGGCGCTGGAGTCCAGCACCATGTCACCACCTGGTCATGTGGTTCTCGACTCCAACGTATATAATGTCCTTCTGAAGCCTTCCTCGGGGTCAGTCCAGTCATGACGGACCATCCTGAGAGATGATGATGGACTGCCTGACTACCATGTTGCATTAACCTCTCTGTGCTCCTGCATAGAGAGGGTTAAGGTGTTGGCTATTACGAGACATTATTCGAATGGAGGTTGACTATCATCGAGTTGTTATTTTATGTGAATAACTTCTTCCCGTAGAGATAGCATTGCGCGGCCGATCCGCACACCCCCAGTGGCGTAACGTGTGCCGATCCACCACAGCGGCCGATCCAGTACCCTAGCCTCGTTCTGGCTGCGTGTAAACATTCAAAATGGCGGACCGGCGCTCGTGCGGTGAACTACGGTAACAGATTTTGCTAATTTTCAGTTAATTAAACCCTCTAAAAACATAAAATAAATATAGAACTAAACTCCCCTGGTGTCCTTGGTGGCCGATCCCCCCCTTGGGAGTTGTCTCCCCCTCGGGCTAATGCCCTCGGGGGAGACAACTCCCTCGTGGTGGATCGGCCACCTCGTACACCACGGTCGTTTAGTTCTATCTATTTATACACTAGTGGTCAATACACTACGACTGTAACCTGTCATAAAGAAAGGCTGGTGTCGAGTGCGTCAACAATAATGTTTTAGCTGGCACCTGTTTTGTATTTGTTTGTTGTCTGTCAAAAGATTCAATTAGAAACGAGCGTTGTTAAAGCTACATTATTTATCTCAAGCATAAGGCACAGCAAGACAAACCTACAGGACACAACAACATTTAAATTTATGTATATGTCACACCTTAAAAGCGAGTGTTCATGATTGGGAGAGTTTCGATAGCAGGACCTACCTGTTTAGTACGTGACATGGAGGATTTCTCAAATTTGACATGTGTCAAGTGACATGGGACATATAGGTATTTAAAGGATATCCCAGGTAGCAAAAATGGTGTGGCCCGAGTCTGGGCCAGAGCGGGCTCCTGATGTGGGCCACACTGGGTTAACACAGTGGGCGCCCGATGGGTTTTGTCCTCAGCAAAGGGTCTGGGCCACACTGGGCTAACCGATTCGGGCACAGATCTGTTTGAAATTGAGCTCAGCGATTTGGGCTCAAAGTGAGTTTAACATGGGTTTTTGGTGTGGCCTAAAGTGGGCTGCCCGATTTGATGAAAAATTAGTGGTGATATGTTAAAAATTCTTTTTGAGAAATTTATCCAAAATCTTTTCTTTTTTTTTAAAAGTCAATAAGCAACAAATCCTTGAGCTAATCTAACCCCCCCCCCATCACCTAAGGAGTAAATGCAATATCTACCCAAGTGGAAAGGCATAGCAGTACCATTCATTTGAATCAAACCCATTCAGCCAACACAAGGCACTTTGATTCATTAAAGTGACATTCTGGCCTTAATCTTCCCCCACTAATTCCCTATGTAGGAGTAGAGAAGAGAGCCTTCAAGTTCATAATGACTCTACCTCTGCATATCTGCTCTTGTTCCAAGTTCAGTGCAATAGAAATGGTGTTGCCATTCCACTACTACTCAGATGACCTTGATTTGCACTTTTGACTAGAAACATCTAAGTATTTCCAGACTAAGAGAAAGTCTGCACATTATTACTTCATATCTGATTTAGTAGTCCATTCCAGTTGTCCTATGTCTAAAAGAAATAAGTTTGGTATGGGTAGTAGAATTCTGCCTGGAGTGCTGTGAAACCACTTTGTAGTGAGTCTGCCATGGACTGGCCTACAGGGGCAGGGGATATTTTTGGTTTCTCAATTGCCTCTATATATAGTCCTCTTATACCTGGCCAAGTGTGGGACCTGTTTGCCCCCACACCACAAATACACCTTGCAAGCCTACTAGTACAAAGAAAGACATGAAGCTGTTCTTTCCAGGACTAGTCAGTGTTGCCTTTTACATGAAATATCTGGATCCCTACTATGAACCTACCTGTGTATTAATGGTATAGGGAAAGTGTCCTACAGCAGTGGTGGAGGGAAGGGAGGGGGGAGGGCAGGGCAGGGTGAGAAGAGGGTAGGGCAGGGTGAGAAGAGGGCAAGGCAGGGTGAGATGAGGGCAGGGCAGGGCAGGGTGAGAGCAGGGCAGGGCATGTGAGCAAAGGAGATGCCAGGGCAGTGCAGGGTGAGAGTAGGACAGGGCAGGGTGAAAGGGCAGGGCAGGGTGAGAGCAGGGCAGGGTAAGAGCAGGGCAGGGCAGGGTGAGAGCAGGGCAGGGCATGTGAGGGAAGGAGATGCCAGGGCAGTGCAGGGTGAGAGTAGGGCATGGCAGGGTGAGAGCTGGGCATGGCAGGGCAAGAGCAGGTCAGGGCAGTGTGAGAGCAGGGCAGGGCAAGGGTGAGAGCAGGGCAGGGCAGGGTGAGAGGAGGGCAGGGCAGGGTGAGAGTAGGGCAGGGCAGGGCGAGAGCAGGGTAGGGCAGGGCGAGAGCAGGGCAGGGCAGGGTGAGAGCAGGGCAGGGCAAGGCAGGGTGAGGGCTGGGAGTGAGAGTGAGTGAGTAATAGATGTTTAACGCCATTTCGACAGCTAAGGTCATATTCATGGCGAGATCCTCATTACACAAATTCACAGAGGAATGTGTCAGTGCCTGCACATATGTGCACCACACACATCCTGAGGGGATAGGAAAGAGGAGAAATAGACCCTTTTAAGTGGGCTAGGGAGGCCCAGGGAGGGCAGGGTGACAGAAGGGCAGGGCAGAGCGGGGTGAGAGCGGGAAAGGGCAGGGCAGGTTGAGTGGAATGAGGAGGAGATGGAAGGGGTAGGGGATGGATAGGGGAGGGACGAACAAAAAAGAGAGAGGGAGGGGGAACACTCATCACAGAGTTTAGAACAGTTCAGAAGATGAGGCTGCCCTGTCCAAACCCACTCTCACCCCAGACTGGGAAGACCTTATGCAGCTAAGTACCCATCTTGGGATGCCCATTTTGAAACCATCCTGGGCCCAATGTGGTTGCCCATTTTAAAGCTGACCAGTGCCCAAATCGGGCGGCCCAATGTGGCCCAGACCGTATGCTGAGGACAAAACCCGTTGGGAGCCCAACGGGCTCAAGTGGGTTTGCCCAATTTGGGCTGCCCTGTGTGGCCCTGACTGGAAACCCAGCATCTGCCGAACCTAAAACCCATGTACTGAATACTGCCCGCTTTGAACCACATTATCCCGGGTAAAACCAATTTGGCCCCGAGCGGGCTTGCTACATGGGATGTGACATCAGCATTTCTAATAAGCTGATATGCTATTACGTTAGCTATTACGAGACATTATTCGAATGGAGGTTGACTATCATCGAGTTCCCATGTAGCAAGCCCGCTTAGGGCCAATTCAGTTTTAGCTCAGATAAGCTGGTTCAAGTCATCGAGTTGTTATATACTAATAGTTAATACACTACGATTGTAACCTGTCATAAAGAACGGCTGGTGTCGAGTGTGTCAACAATAAATGTTTTAGCTGGAACCTGTTTTGTGTTTGTTTGTTGTCTATCAAAAGATTCAATTAGAAACGAGGGTCGTTAACACTACATTATTAATCTCGCTTATAATAGACAAACCTACAGGACACAACAACATATAAATTTATGTATATGTCACACCTTAAAAGCGAGTGTTCATGATTGGGAGAGTGTTGATAGCAGGACCTACCTGTTTAGTACGTGACATGGAGGATTTCTCAAATTTGACATGTGTCAAGTGACATGGGACATATAGGTATTTAAAGGATATGTGACATCAGCATTTCTAATAAGCTGATATGTGACATCAGCATTTCTAATAAGCTGATATGTGACATCAGCATTTCTAATAAGCTGATATGTGACATCAGCATTTCTAATAAGCTGATATGTGACATCAGCATTTCTAATAAGCCGTGGCTTATACATGCAGGGTTTTATGGTAAGAAGAATGTCAGGGTCGGACCTTTTTGGTCCACCCATAACATGTCCAAGAAGAATGTGTCGGCTAAAGTTGATGAGACTGTCTCACCTGCTAGCCATTTCTCAAACGCTACGATCCTAACCCTCTCCATCCGATTTCAACCACCCCTACGATCCAATCCAATCGTAGTGGTTGACCCTGGGTGATCATGTATTACCTACGATTGCCTATTAAGGTGCATGCCCTTTGACCTTGTACAATCAAGAATTCCCTTCCGATCCAGGCCAGGTCAGTTTGATTTGGGGGTGCGCAAAACTTAGCGTCTGAGAACCCATGTAGCAAGCCCGCTCGGGGCCAAATTGGTTTTACCCGGGATAAGGTGGTTCAAAGCGGGCAGTATTCAGTACATGGGTTTTAGGTTCGGCAGATGCTGGGTTTCCAGTCAGGGCCACACAGGGCAGCCCAAATCAGGCAAACCCACTTGAGCCCGTTGGGCTCCCAACGGGTTTTGTCCTCAGCATATGGTCTGGGCCACATTGGGCCGCCCGATTTGGGCACTGGTCAGGTTTAAAATGGGCAACCACATTGGGCCCAGGATGGTTTCAAAATGGGCATCCCAAGATGGGTACTTAGCTGCATAAAGTCTTCCCAGTCTGGGGTGAGAGTGGGTTTGGACAGGGCAGCCTCATCTTCTGAACTGTTCTAAACTCTGTGATGAGTGTTCCCCCTCCCTCTCTCTTTTTTGTTCGTCCCTCCCCTATCCATCCCCTACCCCTTCCATCTCCTCCTCATTCCACTCAACCTGCCCTGCCCTTTCCCCCTCTCACCCCGCTCTGCCCTGCCCTTCTGTCACCCTGCCCTCCCTGGGCCTCCCTAGCCCACTTAAAAGGGTCTATTTCTCCTCTTTCCTATCCCCTAAGGATGTGTGTGGTGCACATATGCGCAGGCACTGACACATTCCTCTGTGAATTTGTGTAATGAGGATCTCACCATGAATATGACCTTAGCTGTCAAAATGGTGTTAAACATCTATTACTCACTCACTCTCACTCCCAGCCCTCACCCTGCCTTGCCCTGCCCTGCTCTCACCCTGCCCTGCCCTGCTCTCACCCTGCCCTGCCCTAATCTCATCCTGCCCTGCCCTGCTCTCACCCTGCCCTGCCCTGCTCTCACCCTTGCCCTGCCCTGCTCTCACCCTGCCCTGACCTGCTCTCGCCCTGCCATGCCCAGCTCTCACCCTGCCATGCCCTACTCTCACCCTGCACTGCCCTGGCATCTCCTTCGCTCACATGCCCTGCCCTGCTCTCACCCTGCCCTGCCCTGCTCTTACCCTGCCCTGCTCTCACCCTGCCCTGCCCTCTCACCCTGCCCTGTCCTACTCTCACCCTGCACTGCCCTGGCATCTCCTTTGCTCACATGCCCTGCCCTGCTCTCACCCTGCCCTGCCCTGCCCTCATCTCACCCTGCCTTGCCCTCTTCTCACCCTGCCCTGCCTTCCTCTCACCCTGCCCTGCCCTCCCCCCTCCCTTCCCTCCACCACTGCTGTAGGACACTTTCCCTATACCATTAATACACAGGTAGGTTCATAGTAGGGATCCAGATATTTCATGTAAAAGGCAACACTGACTAGTCCTGGAAAGAACAGCTTCATGTCTTTCTTTGTACTAGTAGGCTTGCAAGGTGTATTTGTGGTGTGGGGGCAAACAGGTCCCACACTTGGCCAGGTATAAGAGGACTATATATAGAGGCAATTGAGAAACCCAAAATATCCCCTGCCCCTGTAGGCCAGTCCATGGCAGACTCACTACAAAGTGGTTTCACAGCACTCCAGGCAGAATTCTACTACCCATACCAAACTTATTTCTTTTAGACATAGGACAACTGGAATAGACTACTAAATCAGATATGAAGTAATAATGTGCAGACTTTCTCATAGTCTGGAAATACTTAGATGTTTCTAGTCAAAAGTGCAAATCAAGGTCATCTGAGTAGTAGTGGAATGGCAACACCATTTCTATTGCACTGAACTTGGAACAAGAGCAGATATGCAGAGGTACAGTCATTATGAACTTGAAGGCTCTCTTCTCTACTCCTACATAGGGAATTAGTAGGGGAAGATTGAGGCCAGAATGTCACTTTAATGAATCAAAGTGCCTTGTGTTGGCTGAATGAGTTTGATTCAAATGAATGGTACTGCTCTGCCTTTCCACTTGGGTAGATATTGCATTTACTGCTTTGGAGATGGGGGGGGGGGGTTAGATTAGCTCAAGGATTTGTTGCTTGTTGACCTTTAAAATAAAAGAAAAGATTTTGGATAAATTTCTCAAAAAGAATTTTTAACATGTCACCACTAATTTTTCATCAAATCGGGCAGCCCACTTTAGGCCACACCAAAAACCCATGTTAAACTCACTTTCAGCCCAAATCGGTGAGCCCAATTTCAAACAGATCTGTGCCCGAATCGGTTAGCCCAGTGTGGCCCAGACCCTTTGCTGAGGACAAAACCCATCGGGCGCCCACTGTGTTAACCCAGTGTGGCCCACATCAGGAGCCCGCTCTGGCCCAGACTCGGGCCACACCATTTTTGCTACCTGGGAAATGACTTCCTGACACTGAACGCGAGAGACAAAACGGACATGTTTACGTTTGTGTGAAAATAACAGATTCAGGGACCAAAGAGGACAAGGAAAATATGAGAGGTCGGCCTGACAGGAAACAAATACACCATATACACTGGGAGTTTATACTCCTACCTAGAAAAGAAATGGCCACCCTGTGGATGTTAATGTTTTCGTTTATGTTCTTCTCTGTGTTGCACGAAGGACAAACCTGTATGAACTGTGGGAAAGGGGAAGGAAGAGAGGGAGAGAAGGGCAGAGAGAGAGAGACAGAGACAGAGAGACAGAGACAGAGACAGACAGACAGACAGACAGACAGACAGACAGACAGACTGGCATAGGAGAGGAGGGTTAGGGATGGACTGAGGGAGCGAAAATACAAATAGAAAGATAAAATTATAATGAGTGGAGGAAGGGAGAGATGGAGGAGGGATATAGGGATGGACAAATGCACTGAAAACCTGGAAGATCCAAAACTAGTCAGCGGTGACCACTTTAGGTCCTCAAGTTGACAATACCTAAAACTACAGCTTTAGGTAGTCAAAATAATGACTTTAGGTCATCATCCTGACGACCTAAGTCATCAGTATGACGACTCTGTACTGTCAGTATTGTCATACTGACGACTCAGGTCGTCAGAATGACGACCTAAAGTCATTATTTTGACTACCTAAAGCTGTAGTTTTAGGTATCGTCAACTTGAGGACCTAAAGTGGTCACCGCTGACTAGTTTTGGATCTTCCAGGTTTTCAGTGTGGAACCAAGAAAGGAAGGGAGGGACACTCCCCCAAACAATGCTTTCCAAGCCCTATCTCTGCAAGAAATACACTGGCTATGGGTCTGGAAAGAGGGGTCTAACACCATCTTATCCATCACTTCTGCCACAAAATTTAAGTGACAAGGACTCATTTTACTCATTTTCCAAATCCTGTTCAAATATGTTCGAGGCACGCTTGTAACGTCATAATTATCTGTTAGCTACCAGTCCATTAAATGTTCTATCAGAGCTTTAGAATCCGAAGGGGGGAGGGTTACCATGGGCCTAGCCATAGGCTCTTTTTGCGCATTTGCGTGCACTCCAAAAGTATGAAATCTGTTATGAATCCTACAAGGGGCCGTCCACAAATGATGTCATGATGAGGGGGGGGGGGGTCAGGCCCGGCATGACGAAGTAAATTTTCCATATACCTTCAGCATTGCAAATTTGGCAAAAAAAAAAAAAGAAAAAAACACGATGAGGGGGGTCAAAAATGGTCAAATTTTGCATGACGTCATTTATGGATGGCCCCCAAGTGTTTCTTTTAACTAATCAGCCGGGCTTTCTCTGCTGGCATCGACACATTCTTCTGTGAAATTGTGAAGGCCATATGCCTCTCGAGCCATATGGGAAATACTCATCATGCTCGTTCAATACTGCCCATGTATTGCAATCACAAAATCTAGATTTTACCTAATCATTTGGCATAGCAAACCAGACACCAATTGCACACTAGCTGGGACACGATAAAATAATGGTTTTAGCATTTTTTGAGTGGATCTTTTTTTTTCATAAAATGAATCTGTTACACTGTACTTGTACACCCAGCCATGGCTATTTAACCTCTCCTTGGTTTTACCTACTAACACCTGCATTAAATAAGTACTCCATCTGCCCTATTGAAGTCATATCAATTTGAGCCTGCACAATCCACTGTTAGAGATATGGAAAAATATATATCTTAGTTATTCTGAACATCAACTTAGTAGCTTACAGTTTCCAGAGTAATGCTACATGGCCCATATGCAGTTTTCCATTATAGCTATCATTTAACAATGTGTCTGTCTCTACGGTCACTCCTGATTTGAACTGTCTGACTTTAGGGACAATTTGACATTTTGAAGTCAGAATATATACAGCTCATTTTTTATTAAGTTATGGAGAGATTTATCAAAATTCCTTCACAAGTACAAGTGGTCAATTATCATGTTCCCATTTGTGCAATAAAGGAAATTCGTGAATTGAAAGTACAAGACTGTATTGTCAAATATCGTCACCTCTGGTTTGGCCAGGAGCGTCCGAGATGGGTGACTTTACCCTACGCCTGTCCCATACATAGACAGAGGAGGAGGGGCCGTGTAGCAGACAGTATCCCTCCTATGTCCTCCTGCTCCTACTTCTCCAGGGTGGCTTATCATCAACACCCCTCATCCAGGGTGGACCTGTCTCTATGAAAACAAGGTCCAGCTGGTGTTCACAAAGAGAACACGGTCCATATAGCGCCCAGATATGACCAGCGCCATACATGCCACGTGGTCCTTGAGGTCGTTGAATGAAGGGGAAAAGGTAGTTTTGCCTAAGAAGTGCCTCACCTGCAGCAGTCACATTCTTTTCTGTCCTGTCTTTTCTTTGGTTGCACAGAAGTGCTCATGTCAGTATTATAAGGTACAAGTACTGTTTATTGACGAGGGCCCGGTCCATATTCCGACCTAGCACATTATTGACCAATCAGAAAATTCACTTCATTCAGTGCAGACTTTTGAGGGTGCATTACTTAACAACTGGTCCCCATCATGCTGGCTGTTATCAGTCCTTAATCATCTCTCAGGGTACAAGATTCAGCAGGGGTCACCCCATGCAGGATCCCGCTAACCAGGAATACTGAGGTAGCAGATTGTCCTATGGGCGCAACCATTGCTGAAGCTGATGACCAGTGATTACCACTGATAAGAGCTATCAGATGGGTAGACTGGGCGGCGGCCGTTATTCTGGACCCTTAATTATGAGAGGCGTTTATTCAAGATATATCTAATAATGCCCAAGAGTTATTTCAACACCCCATTTCCCCAGGCTCCTATTTGAGACTGGCATATACATATATATATATATATATATATATATATATATATATATATATATATATATATATATATATATATAAACCCTAGACCCCAAAATATTGTTATAAAGATTGTTATGATGTTGACCCCTCTCTTGTAAAACATTATATAGACATTACTATGAAGTTAAATAGTGTGCTTCAGACTTTTCCATTTTCGCCCCTGAAAGGGCCCACCCCCACCCCCTTTTCATAAAGGAGGGGGGCAGTATGTCTGCCCCCCCCCCAAATTTGTCAAGAATTCATGATAAATTGAACAAGAAGCTAAATCTTTGCTTCTCAAATTAGATTGATATGGTAATGGGATAGGAGAAAATGGGGGCCTGAGCCTAAAATCCAATCTAAAATTCACCAAAATCTCCTTTTTTTTCAAATTCTATACACATATATGTATAGGCTTCATCACCTTGAGCCAACAATTCAAGCAGGTTTTGGTAGGGCCCCCGCTGCACCCCCCCCCCCCCTCCAATGAAGATTTGCTTCCTATGCCTCTGTAATTTCTTCTCGTGATGCTCTTTCCAATCGATCTTCTGTCAGTTCACCTATCACATCCAAAGGGAATCTCCTCCAACATGGTCCTGACATCCCCCAGCCCCTTGTCTAACTAACCCAACAGTACCTCCACAGTATGAACATCTTAGATACTCTTCTGTCTGTATGAAAGCACTAAGTACCACACTCCCCGCCTACTGCCAACTCTAACCCTCCATGGACCGCTGATGCAGGAGTGAATTATGCCCATTGCTCGGCATGATGCACCACCAGCACTCCATTTGTGCATCATGCCGACCATCTGGGAGTGTAAATTTGATATGATGTGTGGCTATTGGCCACTAGCTGGTCTGGAACTGGTTCCAGCGACACACCCTGATAAGAACTGATAAGATGGGACCAGCATGTCCCTGGAAGTGGGTGTTTACCAGGCACAAGGTACCCATCATGGTATGTCTTATCAGTGGTTTGAGCTGAACCAGCGAAATTCAAGATGGCGGCTCCATGAGGCCTCCATACTGAGTCCTATAGCCCTGGGAAGTTACTTCCCAGGGCTGCATTTATGCATCATGATGACAAATGGGAACGATGCAGCAAGAATGCATCTTGCGGCCCTTACAGGGTCCTTACTCTAATCTATTTCTCTTGTTTTGTGTCATCACCCAGTCCCAGACCCAGCTAATGGTGAGATCATGCCTCCACCTGGTCCCCTTCAATAATCCAAACAAGACGTTTTTATGTTGATGTGACCTCTAAATCAAATACCTAGGGGAAGAAGTATCAGGCACAGCGACTCGGCGAGAAATCACTTTCTGTATGCTTAGGTAAGCAATGAGAAGTATTAGGGTAAGAAGGTAAATAGATGAAAATGAGAAGTATATATTTTATTTCAGTGTACAGTCTCCCTATCATCAGGTAGTGAGTGTTTTACAATTTAGCTGTTTCCCTTGGCAAATCACCAATAGAACCAACCAGGATACAGTAAGCATCAGGAGGCAGAGTTATTCTGTGTGGAATTCTACAGTTTCCTTAGCAGGTGTTTTTAATGGTTTGGACCATTTGACACAGTCAGGGAGAATTATATAAAGTCACCTACTGTAAATAGTGTATGTATCCTTATGACCTGCCAAGGGCTGATACATGTAGTCTCAGAAATCGGACCCCCTAACTTTATACACATCTACCAAAAGTAAAGGCAAAAGGGTTCGTTGTGCAATGAGATTTTTTTTGCCAAAGGATATAAAAGCTAGATAGAAAAGGGAAAAGAAAAACCAGGGGTTCTGGGGCAGAGCCCCCGATTATATTTAACAACCTTACACACTGAACAACACCTCCCAGCAAATTGTCGTTATCTGTCGCCATGATTGGTCATCAATGGTGACTCCTTTTTGAGTGATAACTCACTGCGTCATCTTTTGCCACTGTGTGTCAGTCTCACATGGCATGGCAATTTATCACAACAGTCACCAACATGATCTCACTCACTGGGTGAGTATGTGCCACCCCTTGTCATCCCTCACAAAGCATGGTGACTTATCACCACCATCGCCAACATGGATCTAACTCACTGCGTGAGTATGTGCCACTGCCTGTCAACTCTCACTCAGAATGGCGGCTTATCACAAGCATCGCCAACATGGATCTCACTCACTGTGTGATTATGTACCACTCCCGGTCAGCTCTCACTCAGAATGGCAGCTTATCACCACCATCGCCAACATGGATCTCACTCACTCCGTCAATATGTGCCACTGCCTGTCAACTCTCACTCAGAATGGCGGCTTATCACAAGCATCGCCAACATGGATCTGACTCACTGTGTGATTATGTACCACTCCTGTGCCACTGGCATCAACTCTCACACAAAATGGCGACTTATCACTACCATTGCCAACATTGGTCTCACTCAATGTGTGAACTTGTGTCACTCCATGTCGATGCTCTCTGAGGATTGCATCATCTGTCACTCACTCTCACTCAGAATGGCAACTTATCACCACCATTGCCAGCCTTTGTCTCACTCAATGCGTGAATTTGTGTCACTCCAAGTCAATGCTCTCTGAGGATTGCATCATCTGTCACTCACTCTCACTCTGAATGGCAACTTATCACCACCATTGCCAAAGTTGTTGAGACAGCACCACTGTTCAACATGTAGCCTATCTAGGAAAGGTGGGCATGAAGTATAAGTCCCATACTTAGCAAATGTGCTTTGTTGCACTCTGATTTACATGTAATACTTCAGGGTTGAATCAAACAAGATTATATAGAGAAAATATCAATTGAATTTAGATAGAGGTATCTGTAAAATAAAAGCAACTATCCATAAACACCTTTTCTCTGGTTACAGGAAAAATACATAAGGAAGTATCAACATGAACACCTTGTCTGTGGTTAGAGGGAAGATACATATGGCAATACCTTCTCTGGCAAAACATACATTGATCTGGCAGATGTGAGGCTGCATGATTACCAATGTCGATGATCATGAGTTTTTTATCTAACAAGATGAGTGATCACCAGCATCGCCATGAGTCTGAGTGATCACCACTCTTGCCATCCATGGTGAACCTGCGCTATGACGTGGTGCCCATTTCATCTAGCGAGGTGAGTGATCAACCGCCTTGCCATCCCTGGTCAGTGTGAGTCATCACGATCCTCGCCAACCATGGTGAACGTGCATTATGGCACGGTGTGCGTTTCATCTAGCGAGATGAATAATCACCTCAGTGACCATCCCCCGTGAGTGTGAGTGATCACGATCCTTGCCATCTGTGGTGAATGTGCGTTATGACGTGGTGTGCGTCTCATCTAGCGAAGTGAGTGATCACTCATGTCGCCATCCCTGGTGAGGATGAGTGATCACTCATGTCGCCATCCCTGGTGAGGATGAGTGATCACGATCCTCGCCATCCCTGGTGAACATGCACTATGACGAGGTGCATGTTTCATCTAGCGAGGTGAGTGATCACCTGCGTCGCCATCCCTGGTGAGTCTGAGTGATCACCATCCTCGCCATCTGAGGTGAGGCCATGTGATCACCACCATTGCTATTCCTGGTGATCTTGTGCTATAGCGACGTCGTGTTCCATCTAGCGACATGTGTGAGCCACTTCACACAGGTTGACGAGGAATCACGACAATTTGCTGGGCTCCATGAGTGTGACAGCGAGTAACTCATTAACTCGAGTCCTATCATGTTGTGAAATAATTTCCCAGGTAGCTGATTTTTAATTGGGACTGAGTCGCAGAACCAAAGTGGTAATTTGTAGGTAGAAAACGTTTGCACCAGGTGAGCACAGTATGTTACATCAAAGTTCACATTTCAACTGGTGTTAAACATTGATTTTAACCTTCTGCGTTCCCTACTGGGTAGTGATGGAGTTGCCCTTCAGACCCTCAGCACAGGTCAAAAGGTCGTACCAAGTGTTTCCCCAGGTTGGAACTCTAGTAATTACAAATATACAGAATAGGTAACTGGGGGTACATTTAGACTAGTGCCACTCCTAGCAGACAAATTAACATCAAGGCTTTGTGTTTATTTGGAAGCATTAAGGTCTCAGGGTTGATGGGGAACTTGTAGCCGTGGATTCACCATTTGAAAAAAGGGATGGGGGATGGGCTATTTAGTAGGAGGACTTTGGGTCCAATTAATGAAGGAAATAAACTTTGTAGAAGCAGAAATCCAAACCATGGGACGAGAATGACTTGCTAGGTTTTCATTCATGGTTCGTTACGGTAAAATTATATATAAAGTTATATATCTGAACTATGTGCGGCCCTAAACCAGGGTTTAGTAATGACCCTATTCATACAATACAGCCTGCAACACAGTAAACACACATTCATAGGTGAACGTTGCACAGAGGTGCAGGGGCGTGGAAAGCAGTTTCAGAGTGGGTGGGACCAGGGGGGTTTTCTGCAATTTTTGACCTCCCTTTGATTGACCTTTTATTATTATTATTATTATTATTATTATTATTATTATTATTATTATTATTATTATTATTATTATTATTATTATTATTATTATTATTATTATTATTATTATTATTATTATTATTATTATTTTATTCACAGTGTAATCATTCTGAGAAGAACGTTTTTCCGTGCACCAACAAGTCAAGTTACAATAATACATTCAGACTTTGGTGTCTATCAATACATGGGGAAGATTTGTATGCAACAGAAAGACACAGTGGTATAATTAACATATAACTTGGTAAACTGACTAAACTTAACCTATATATCAGCCCTGAGTGTAGTATATCAAAACCATGGAAACGAACTGATGTTTATATGAGATATGGTTGTATGCATAATAGAGCAGGAGGCCTCACAGGTTGTCTCAGTAACAGAATGGCTTTATATTTTGAATATTTTATTGATGGCAGTCTTAAAGTGCCTCAGAGTGGGTAGTCTCTGTACTTCATTGGATAGTGTGTCCCACAGAGTGACACCCCTGTAATGCGGGCATTTCTCTAAAAAAAGCACTCCTGGCACGTCGTTTTGCAAATTTAATTTTAAGGTCACCTCTAGTTCTTACCTCAACTTGATGCAAGGCCTCGCCTCTATGAGCTTTCTTCCACATAATACACAGTAACTGCTTTTTTCTATGTGTCTCCAGATGGTCGATTTTACACAGAATATGTAGTCTCACAATACTGATTTCACGTACTCTTTTGTTTTGACAGACCCGTAGGGCCTGATTCTGCATGTGTTGAAGCTTATTCAATTCACCACTATTACAGCAGCTGATATAGAAAGAGCAATATTCAACTACCGGCACAATCATCGCTTTATAAATACGTAGACTTACATCAACTGACATATTCTTCCTGAAGCGACATAACTTATACATTTTATTACCTAAACTTTTTTTTACTTTGTTTATATGTGGGTTCACAGTCAGGTGCGTATCTAGTTCAACACCTAGGTATGAATATGTTTCACATACGGGCAGTGTATTGCCGTTAAACTTGATATTCAACTCTGGGAGGTTGGCTAACTTATTGCCAGGGCCAAAGTACATGCACATGCTTTTTAATGTGTTCATTGTCATATAGTTTTGAAGACACCATTCAGCGACTCCATCGCTATCAGATTGTAATTTGTCTACTGCAACACGTGCATTAGAATCAGAAACGTATATCACCAGGTCATCAGCATACATCACACATTTGCAATTCTTAATTTTTACAGTAATATCATCAATAAACAGCACAAACAGCAGAGGACCAAGTGTAGAACCCTGTGGTACCCCAAAATGAACAGTAGAACTGCTATAGCACACATTATTAGCTAAAGTCTCATGAGATCTATGTGCCAGATAATCTGTCACCATTTTTTGAGTCTACCGTGAATGTTAAGCCGACAAATTTTCTTAACCAGGGTGGGATGATGGACGCAGTCAAATGCTTTACAGTAATCGATAAAACAACATGCTGTTATCTTTCCATCATCTCTTGCCTCAAAAAGGTCCTTAACCACCGCGAATACAGCATCACTAGTTCCTCGTCCAGGTCTAAAACCAAACTGATTAGGTGATAAGATACCATTATCTTCTAAGTGTGTGGAGAGCACTTTATGAACTAGTTTTTCGAGTAGTTTGCCTAGGAGGGGCAAGAGAGTGATGGGACGCCAATTTTTTATTGATTTTAGATTACCCTTTTTTGGGATGGGGACTAGCGTGCCACAAGACCAGGAAGCAGGAAAAATACCCTCTCATATTGAGCATATGAAAATCTGCATTAGTCTACTAGATTCAAGTAACAGGGCATCTTTTAGTACCATGCTACTCACACCTGGGAGACCACATGACTTATCAATGTTAATTTTCTTCACTAGGTCTAAGACAGATTTATAAGTGACTATCTCAGTAATATCAAAAGGGTCAACATCATGTCTAAAATCAGGATCATCATACAGTAAACCAGCGTTCGGCATTTTACTAAATAAGTCATGGCCAATGTTTGCAAAATAATCATTAATGTATGAGGCTGTTTGTTCAATTGGGATAATCTGACCAGTTAGTTCATTTTCTAGCTGGATAGTTAAATTCTTTGTGGCTGGATCATTCACCTCTCTCCAGAACCTGTCGGGTCACCCTTAGCTTCCTCTAGGAGATTGTTTCTCTAGTGACCCAGGGTTTTGCTTCCTTTTTTACGAAGAATGTTCTAATTGGAAAGCACTGATCCAGATAATCCTAACACCCACAGTTCAAAACCCCATGTGAGCTTACAATATCACAATTAGTTAAGATATTGTCAATACAGGTCCCTCCTGTGGCTTTATCATTAGGGCGAGTTATTTCCTCAATCAACCTACGTAGACTGTGTTCCCTGTAAAAATAAAAGAGCCCCTTGGACCCACCGGCATTCCTATCTCTTATATTAATATTTAAATCGCCTAACACCCAGAGTTCATATTTGCTTCTGTCAACTTTCCTAATAATATTCCCCAGCTTCTCAATAAAGACATCTACATCCTTATTGGGTGCTCGGTAAACATTTAAGATAATTATGGATTTGTAAGTAGGTTTGTTGAATTCGAGAGCTTGTACCTCAATACATGGGTCCATGATTTATAATTCACTGATACTACGACAGTATGGGCTATATGAGTTACTCACATATATAAGAAGACCACCGCCTGTGGCGTAGTCACGGTCTAGTCTAAAAATAGATTTGCCAGCCCAATGAATTAAAGTGTTGTCACAGTTCGGTAGTACCCAAGATTCGCAGATACACAGGAAGTCACAATCCAGACTCAATTTTATATCAAGTAGTTTTTTTTGTATTAAGACTCCTAGCATTACAGCTAACAAAGACAACACCATTCAGGCCATTAGTTTTGACCTTTTGAGGAGTTGGCCAAAAGTGGGGGTACATGTCCCCCCTGCCTCCCACCCCCTGCTTTCCACGCCCATGCACTGCCCTACAGACTGAGCTAACCAGGCTGGTGATGTAAATCTATCTAGAAAATAAACAGTATGAAGCAGGCATTACCATGCCCATTTACAAATTACTTTTGCCAAATACATGTACAGGTATACATTTTCATGGATATTTCTTGTACTTCTGGTACCGAAAAAAAAAATTCCAAATCAATTGGGGCACCATAGATATTTTTAGTTTACATTGGGTTGTCAGCAAGAGTGTTGGGAAGAAACACAGCCTCATTGTTCGATCACCTCAAATATGTCACATATACCATTCTCGTGAATACCACTGCCCCGTTAGCTCATGAGGTATAGCACAGAAATTACAATCACAAGGTTCGACCCTGAGCCTGAATGCAACTTTTCTTTCTTACTTTTTTTTGTGGTGGGGGGGGGCTGGTCCATAGATTATAGACCTATGTACATATACCTCCAAATACGTTTTTATTTTTCATACCACTACATCTGAATTTGGTAGAATTTGGTTTGGCCTCAACATCTTTTTAAGTTTGTGTCAGGTAGAACTACGTACTTAAGAATCTACGTTTGTAGAACGTAACTTAACCTTAAAGTTTAAACATCCATATACCTGCCCCAAAAACGAATTTCAAACCAGATTGGTAGGAGGACAACCTAAATATACCAAGGACCTACGTAGCACTTTGGTATGGTGTTTACTGGGATTACGAGAACTGCTGCTCTGAAGAGTTTACCTAGTACCTGGGAGGTAGACCTGGTTCCACTCACCCTTTTAAATGTAGCACAAGCAGTACGTGTAACATGAATTCAAACAAATTGACTCCCACAAGTACATGTAAAAGGAAAAAATCCAGATGCTCATTATATATGTACTCACATATTTACAGAGAACTCTCTTATCCATGCTCCCCTCCCCTCCCCTCCCCTCCCCCCCCCTCCCCCTCCCTCCCTCCTCTCCTCTCCCCTCCCCTCCCCTCCCCAGCCCTCCCCTCCCCTGCCTCCCCTCCCCTGCCCTCCCCTCCCCAGCCCTCCCCTGCCCTCCCCCTCCCTCCCCTCCCCTCCCCTCCCCTCCCCTCCCCTCCCCTCCCCTGCCTCCCCTCCCCTGCCCTCCCCTGCCTCCCCTGCCCTCCCCCCTCCCTCCCCTCCCCTCCCCTGCTCTCCCTCCCCCTCCCTCCCCTCCCCTCCTCTGCCTCCCCTCCCCCTCCCTCCCTCCCCTGCCCTGCCCTCCCCCCTCCCCTCCCCTCCCCTCCCCTCCCCTCCCCCTCCCCTCCCCTCCCCCTCCCCTCCCCTCCCCCTCCCCTCCCCTCCCCCTCCCCTCCCCCGCCCTGCCCTCCCCCTCCCCTCCCCTGCCCTCCCCTCCCCCTGCCCTCCCCTGCCTCCCCTCCCTCCCCTCCCCTGCCCTCCCCTCCCTCCCCTCCCCTCCCCTCCCCTCCCCTCCCCTGCCTCCCCTTCCCCTGCCTCCCCTCCCCTGCCTCCCCTCTCCTCCCCTCCCCTCCCCTGCCTCCCCTCCCCCTCCCTCCCCTCCCCTCAGCTCCCCCTAAATGCACGTCCTGTCGTTTCCCAGGCCACAAAGAATGTGTGTTTCAGGTAACAGGGTCGAAGATTATTGGGTAGGCAGGTGATATTTTGTTTCCTCTATCTTCTTTATTTCTTTGTCCTTATTATGGTTATTATTCAGAATTTGACTTACTTCCGGTGGGGATGCACGCTAGAATCTCCATAACTGAGGGGCCAAGGGTTACAGTGATTTTGCAATGTTATATTAATTCCCCATAAATAATCATTCTAGTGGCATATTATATGATGTTTGACACGTAGAGTCTACTATTCTGACAGATGTATACGGCTAATTTCAGCACCCCATACTTCTAATGTGTGGGGAGGTAATCATTTATCGTCATTCCTGCTCCCGGGAGCAGAACCCTGGGGAGGAGGGGATGTCTGTGAAACAAAAATCAGTCCTGGAAGGGTAGATTCACCATAAGTTGTACACATAGCTTGAGTCAGGATCGTCAATTTACAGTTATTATAGTAATAATTCTGGTTATTTTCAAAGACCAATAAAAAGGTTTGTTTGTCATTACCCGGAACTCGTGGTGTCTCTTTAATTTAGCTTCCATAAAATACTAGGGCCTAAAAAAAGAGTTTTTTTCCAGTTACCCGACGACCCTAGCAAAACAGGGTCAACCCTGGTTTCTTTTGGGGGGGGCGGAGTTTTGGGCAATTTTGGGGATTTTTTAGGCACTTTTCCCGTAATTTTCACAAATTTTCATCAATTTATACATTGAGCTCAGCTCAGCCATCATTTATTCGTATACATTTTGAAACAGTCATTCATCTCTTTTACATATGGTTCACATTTCTTATGTTTTCTGTAAAATCATAGAATCCAACATGTCTGCCCGTACATTTCTATACAAAATCAAAAAAAAAAATATTTAAAAAAAAAATCCGACCTACCAACCCTAGAGATTTAATCTATGTAACTGGAAACACACAATATTTTTTTGGCCTAGTGCAAGACCCCTTGCTAAGAAGACATCCCCATTTAGGATTTTCTTCCTATTCATTTTCATGTAGGTTACCTGGTAGCCGAGTCTGAGTGAATCTACTCTAGGAGTGACTTATTTTTACACATGATATATGTACAGATGTACATAAAAATGGGACCAGGTAGGTTGGATACAGAGATAGACACTGATACAGCTTGTCAGCCCTCATCACCACCTGCCAACACAGCCAGGCTGGGTGGGGCCCTTGATCGGGGGTCCCCAATGTCCCATGTCGATTTTAAGAAATGATCATGTCACTATGTCGATTTTAAGAAATGTCCATGTCACTGTGTCGATTTTAAGAACAGCTCATGTCCCCATGTCGATTTTAAGAAAGTGCCAATGTCCCATGTCACTAAGCTTAAGAATGCCTATGTCGCCATGTCGATTTTAGGGGTCTAGGGCCCTCTGGGTGGACGCCTGGAGCGTGTTGCTCCTATGGTAAAAAGAGCTGTCAGTAGGTACCCTCTTTTCAAAAGAATTTACGCTCTGCTTCACCATTCAACTTGCACTCACCACATTAGTCTGAAAAGTCACCTGCCTTGTTTAAAACAGAGAGAGCTACACTATCAGGTACCTACTTATGTCACACACTCTATAGTATATTATACTGACTGACTTCTCCTAACTAGGTACCTACTCAAATCACCCTTTTTTAGCACCATACTTGAATGACCACTTGCGAGCAACAAAAGGGACAAGTTATAGCAACATGAAAAGAAAGGACTGGAAACAAGGGCATTTTTAGCCAGCTCTTCCTTTTACTATAGGAGCAACACCCTCCTGGTTAGAGACTGGGGATGTGGAGGTCTGATATATTCATGTACATAGATGTCCCACGTGAGAGACTAGATATGTGTTTGTTGGAGGGGGGTGATATATATATATGTACATAGATGTCTCAGTTACAAATGTACTCGGTGTTGACAAATAAAGAGAGGGTTTAGCGTCAATACGATTTTCTTGTACTGCTTTCAGTGGCGGATTTAGAGGGGGGTGCACGCCCCCCTTTTTCCCAGTACTTAATCCAAATCCTGGATCTGCCACTGGCTTTCTGATGAATAAGTTTACATGCATTGTAAAAGAACTGTCGTTGAAATAAAGACAGAATCCTCACCCCAAAGTTCCCAGAGATCCATCATCATTTTCACAGAGATTCCTTGTTCAAAAATGTACGACCGTACTGCCGCCTGGGGATTCTTGTAAAAACTACACTGGTTCACTGCAATATAATTATGGTGGTTCACTGTTCAGTTTCATGTGTGACAATCGACATGTCTAGTTTTATGGCTATTGATCTTCTTAAAACTATAGACTATAGTATATTTTGGCATCTAGGTTTATATTTATTATAATTTTTCAGATTACAATTACTTTCTTGAAAGAATGCAAAAGGTATTTGGCTGCTGTTAAGATGTGGTATCGAGTGTAGATGAGCATTGTCACATTGACACTGAATACTAATGACACCAACAGCAGCGCCCATGGCTGTGTGACTTCTCTGATACCCACAAGGGGGCAGCACTAAATCCATGAGCTGCTCACGATGCAGCTGAGGAGCTCCTATGCCCTGGGGGAGACTCCCTATTATTTTAGAATACTTTTCTTGAAATAAGGATGACTGGATCAGTAGTTAAGAAGAACCTCTGTGATCCAGTCAAAACGGATCAAACATGTTTGATATGCTCTGATCCTATCAGATGTCTCAGTCAGATGATCGAGACAGGCCATTTGCTGTCCCCTTTATACCCTTGCAAGGGCATTCGGTCGTGGGGCTTTCTTCCAAAACCTACCCTTGCTAAGGCACTTTTGACACAACAATCTTACATTAGTCATCTGAAAAAAAAAACACATTGCAGGTAAATGGAGGTGAAACTGACAAGGCTGGTTGGTGGATTTTGAGGGATAGAAATTGTGCCCTAGCTGTAGTAGCGGCCTACTGTGTGAGAGGAGATAAGCACTGATAAAGAACTGTATGAGGTGTGATATGAAACATGGAGGTAGTCACTGGCTGAATTACTGCATGGCAGCTGTAACTATTCTGTAGAGATTCTGCCTCATACTGCCAGTATTTACAACCCCCCTCCCCCAACTGACAAAAATGTAAAGCACATACGAAATATTAGTAGGAAAAGATGCGATTTTCTACATCGCATTATTGCGTATTACAGTACAAGTTTGTTTGTTTCTTTATGCTAGATAGGGTCCAGTTAGTGGGAAGTGGTTGCTACCCTCAATGTACCATGAATAACAAGGAAATAAATAGACAAAGGTTCACGAGCTGTGGGTCTGTCTGAAAGGTATCTCGCAAGGTGAAGCCGAGAGAGATAACCCCCAGTTGGACCTACAACGAGTGAACCTTTGTATTTATTTCATATTATCTGAGTCAGAAATGATCATAACCAGAGGTTTAGGAAGCAAATCTTCATTGGAGGGGGGGCACCACAACAACCTTGAATTGACGGCTCAAGCTTGATGACACCTACATACATACATATATACATGGGTGTGTACTAGTTACCAAGTTAAGTCTGTGTAGGTCTTATCCATATACTAAGAGAGGGTTGGCCACTTAAGAGCCTTTGCTGCCCTCTGGCAGATACCCTTTGAACTTTGTCCTATACATAAAGCCATGGATGACAGAGGTTAGGGGGGACTTTGGTCACCTCTGTCACCCATGGCTATGCATAGAAAAAGATCTGCCAGAGGGCAGCATCAGTCCGAGAGTGTCACACCCTCTCCTTAGTATATAAATAACAACTATCAGACTCAATTTGGTAACTAGTACACGCCCATGCATATATACCTATATAGAATTTGTATAGAAAGAAAATTTTTTAGTGAATTTTAGATCTGATTTAAAAATCAGGTCCCCATTTTCCCTATCACATTACCACATTAATCTTATTTGAGATGAAAGTTTTAGCTTCCTATCCAATTTATTAAGAATTCTTTGAAATTTTAGGGAGGGCAGATGTACTCAAGGGGCGTAGGAAAGGGGGAAGGGCAGGGGGGGGCTGGGCCTCCTTTATGATTGGAGGGGCCCAGCCCCCCCTGCCCTTCCCCCTTTCCTACGCCCCTGATACCTCATTTAAAAGGATACAAACTGTTAATTATGTACATGTTTAAAGATCATTTAGGGTGCTGTTACTGGCCGTGATATATGGGGTTCGGTTATCTCACAGAGGGTCTGAAATACGAAGCCTCTAGGTTAAACCTATGGGCTGTTCGTATTCCACTAGGGATTCCCCTGCTTCCAAAATGAAATAAAAGTGTGTTCTCTACATACCTAGATTTGGTTTCATAGTGACTCAATGCACAATGAATGAAAGAAAAAAAAACTTAATCTGAATACCGAGATATAGTTTCATAATGACGACCTAGGTGGCAGCGCTGTATGAGACAGGTCTTGCAATCTTAGCGAGGTATGTTAATAAAACGATTGTGAGTGAGTGAGTAATAGGTGTTTAACGCCATTTCGACAGCTAAGGTCATATTCATGGCGAAATAAAATGATTGTCTCTGAGCATTACCTAGAATATTACACACTGTATCAGAGTGTTCAGTCTGAATGTGAGCACAGAATCTTCAAACAGGGGGCCCTTAAAGGGGTCCCCCATGTCCCATGTCCGTTTTAACGTCTGTCTGTATGTCTCTGACTCTCTGCCCCCCCCCGTTTCTCTCTCTCTCTCTCTCTCTCTCTCTCTCTCTGCCTCTGCCTCTGTGCCTGCCTCTGCATCTGTCTATGTCTCTCACTCACTCTCTCCCTCTGAATATCTCTCACGCACTCCCTATCTCTTTCTCTCTCTCTCTCTGCATATCTCTCTCCATCTCTTCATATCTCTCTCTCTGCATCTCTCTCTCTGCATCTCTCTCCTCTCTCTCTCTCTGCATCTCTCTCTCTGCATCTCTCTCTGCATCTCTCTCTCTGCATCTCTCTCTCTGCATCTCTCTCCTCTCTCTCTCTCTGCATCTCTCTCTCTCTGCATCTCTCTCTCTGCATCTCTCTCTGCATCTCTCTCTGCATCTCTCTCTCTGCATCTCTCCCTCTGAATATCTCTCACGCACTCCCTATCTCTTTCTCTCTCTCTCTCTGCATATCTCTCTCCATCTCTTCATATCTCTCTCTCTGCATCTCTCTCTCTGCATCTCTCTCTGCATCTTTCTCTCTCTGCATCTCTCTCTCTGCATCTCTCTCTGCATCTCTCTCTGCATCTCTCTCTGCATCTCTCTCCTCTCTCTCTCTCTGCATCTCTCTCTCTCTCTGCATCTCTCTCTCTGCATCTCTCTCTGCATCTCTCTCTGCATCTCTCTCTCTGCATCTCTCTCCTCTCTCTCTCTCTGCATCTCTCTCCTCTCTCTCTCTTTACATCTCTCTCTCTGCATCTCTCTCTGCATCTCTCTCTCTGCATCTCTCTCCTCTCTCTCTCTCTGCATCTCTCTCTCTGCATCTCTCTCCTCTCTCTCTCTTTACATCTCTCTCTCTCTGCATCTCTCTCTGCATCTCTCTCTCTGCATCTCTCTCCTCTCTCTCTCTCTGCATCTCTCTCTCTGCATCTCTCTCTCTGTATCTCTCTCTCTGCATCTCTCTCTGCATCTCTCTCCTCTTTCTCTCTCCTCTTTCTCTCTCTCTGCATCTCTCTCTCTGCATCTCTCTCTGCATCTCTCTCTGCATCTCTCTCTGCATCTCTCTCTGCATCTCTCTCTGCATCTCTCTCTCTGCATCTCTCTCTCTGCATCTCTCTCTCTCTTTACATCTCTCTCTGCATCTCTCTCTTTGCATCTCTCTCTGCATCTCTCTCTCTCTGCATCTCTCTCTGCATCTCTCTCTCTGCATCTCTCTCTCTGCATCTCTCTCTGCATCTCTCTCTGCATCTCTCTCTGCATCTCTCTCTCTGCATCTATCTCTCTGCATCTCTCTCTCTGCATCTCTCTCTCTGCATCTCTCTCTCTGCATCTCTCTCCTCTTTCTCTCTGCATCTCTCTCTGCATCTCTCTCTGCATCTCTCTCTCTCTCTGCATCTCTCTCTCTGCATCTCTCTCTCTGCATCTCTCTCTGCATCTCTCTCTCTGCATCTCTCTCCTCTCTCTCTCTGCATCTCTCTCTGCATCTCTCTCTCTGCATCTCTCTCTGCATCTCTCTCTGCATCTCTCTCTCTCTGCATCTCTCTCTCTCTGCATCTCTCTCTCTGCATCTCTCTCTCTGCATCTCTCTCTGCATCTCTCTCTCTGCATCTCTCTCTCTGCATCTCTCTCTGCATCTCTCTCTCTGCATCTCTCTCTCTGCATCTCTCTCTCTGCATCTCTCTCTCTGCATCTCTCTCTCTGCATCTCTCTCTCTGCATCTCTCTCCTCTTTCTCTCTCTGCATCTCTCTCCTCTCTCTCTCTGCATCTCTCTCTGCATCTTTCTCTCTCTGCATCTCTCTCTCTGCATCTCTCTCTGCATCTCTCTCTGCATCTCTCTCTCTGCATCTCTCTCCTGTCTCCCTCTCTGCATATATCTCTCTCCTCTCTCTCTCTCTCTCTCTCTCTCTCTCTGCATCTCTCTCCTCTCTCCCCCTCTGCATATCCCTCTCTCTCCCTCTCTCTCTCTTTGCATCTCTCTTCTTTCTCCCTCTCTGCATCTCTCTCTCTCCTCTCTCTCTCTCTCTCTCTCTCTCTCTCTGCATATCTCTCTCTGTTCTCCTTCCGTCTCATTGATCCACCAACCCATTGGTCCATGGGGAGGAGGATCCCTAATGGCACATCTGCAGTATCACTGTCTCAGCCTCAGTCAGTACAAATATCAGCACAGTTATATACGGCAAGTCTTGTCTCAAGTGTTTAATGGGGCTGGAGTATTGACACGTGACATAGACATAGGGTTCTGCTGTGGAAAGATGGACGAGTCCCGGATGTGCAGACTTCCGCTTCAGGGACGCTGGCATTGTAGGGAGTGAAGAGAGGAACTCCCAATGCAAGTCAATATCTAATATTCTCAACCTTTGCATCAGCCTAGTCAATCATGCAACCTTTTTGGTTCATAACTTTTTCATTATATCATTTTGTATGAGGCAAACAGAAAATTGAAGAGCAACACCACTCAAATTAAGCACTTTGATAAGTGCTCTTCAATTTTGATCTTCAAGCGATGTTGTTTAATCAACAATATGTTTCATCCTAGAGAACCTCTGGTCTTTTTATACTAGTAACAAGAAACAAAATGGTGACTGAGTTTTCGCTCAGAAGCTCGGAAATACGAATATCTTTATTGTTTCCTCTCGATGGCAGCCAAAGTTTTAACACAATGCTTAATTTTGACCATTTTCACATTGATCTAATGGAATATATCCAGCCTACCAGGCTCACCCTGGACTTCCTGAACTGGGGATGTGTTAGAGTTAGGTTCACATTATGTGCATTATCTATTTACTATGTTGCTAGTGTGTAGGAATCTCAGCAGCAGCCCACTCCCACGCTCCTCTATACATTCCCATTGTACAAACCTCGGCGTTGACCTCTGCCCGTATGTCGATACAATAGAAGCATTGATTACGGCTCACATATTGTGTACCTGGAGGTTAATTCAAAAGATCCTGGGATTCCTACCCCTGCGATCTTTGTGTAGGCACATATCATAAGACCTGGCCAGTCTACCCTATCTAATGCAGTGGTTGCAGGCCTGTCAGGAATAGCAAGTCCTGAGATCACTTCACTATTCCTTTTCCAGTGCAAAGATCACTATGATCTTAGTGAAAGAATTGCATAGTGGTTTAACCTGAGTACAAGAGCACTTACAGGGAACACTCCTGATCGAAAGAGTGAATAACCTGCTGCATACATATAGAGGGGAGGGAGGATGTTTGCTGAGTGTCCTTGAGGGCTCTTAGGGCTACTCATGCGTTTAGTGCACTGTAAGGTAATTCTTCCCTTCTCTCTCTTTGTCCTGGGGGGGCACAATGCTTCTAATAGGCAAGCATAAATCATACATTCATGGGAACAACTCTTGAATACTGTGTTAGTCCATATGGGGACAGGGAACGATGGTATAAACACTGTTGTGAAGAAGAGTGACTCCACAGCTATTCCTTTATTTTGGGACTCTTACCCCTGTGTCCAGTCAGTACTTCTCGGAATAGTGTAGGAGGGCTGAGGATAAGATCGATGCGATCTTAGTGCTGGCTAGGAAAAGTGAACGCAGTCTAATCTTAAGATTGCTTAATAGGATAAGGCAGAATAATTCATAAGATCGCTGAGGTTGCAATCCCAGGATCTTTTGAATTAACCTCCAGGTCAGTATTTGCTGTGATTAGGAATTTCAGATCAAAATAGGTCTCAAGGTTACTGGTTTTCCTTGGGCTATGCTGTGCTGTGTTCTGGGTTGGACAAATCCATGGGCTCCAGTGTGGCCCCACCTGGACTAAGTTTGAAAATGTCCCTGATGAATTATGCTTCCTTTGAGGAAATAGTATGAAAACTTATAAACAATATTTAGTGAGAAATTCATGATTGGGATTTTCATGGGCTCAGATGTGCTGATTATGTTTTACAAAAATGTGTTTAAAGCCTTGTGTCCACAGGGCAACAGAATTGGTACCAACAAAACTTCTGACAACAAAAACATGTCCAGCATCCATTACCGATGACAATACCACTTCCAGCATTCATTTCCGATGACAAATATCAAACTTTAGATATTATCGTCGGAAATGAACGATAAAGGTAGTTTTATCATCCAAAATAAATGCTAAAAGCAATGTTTTCGTCTGAAAGAAATGCTGGATATTGTCTTTGCAAATTCTGTGGACACACGGCTTAAGCAAGGAATGTCTATGGTTTTAGATATCTCTTACACTGTGAGGCAAGTTCTTAGTGAATATGAATGAAGTTTGAAATCATTTATTGCAGGTTTTTGTACCATATTGGAGGGGGTTAGAAAAGTATTTGCTGGTCCGCAGAAATCCACCACCCCCCCCCCCCTCCAGCTGGCCATAAATGGCTCGTACCTAAGCTACAGCAGTCCAGCTGTCTGCTCAGCGTCCGAGTGTGAGATCCAGCAGGTGTCCATAACATATCAAAAACAATGACCACAGTTATAGTTTGTGACCTAGCATACATTTTTCCATGTACTAATGTCAGCTGGCTAATATACGTGTTAAATGGGTCTAGACCCTTAAAATCGACAGTGTGACATGGATCTTTCTTAAAACCGACAAAGGACATGGAGCCATTAGTGGCAAGGGCAAGGGATCAGCTAGACATGGGACGGGGGCTTTTCTGAAAATCGCCAAGTGACATGAAGCTAAGTGACGAAGGCAGAGGAATTTGCAAAATTAGTCACATGTGACATGGGCTTTTCTTGAAATCGACATGTGACATTGGGACACCCCATCTAGCCCTTACATGTTAAGGGTACAAAAGGCCAATTCTACAATTGATCCTTTTCTAATACTCCGGACAATTCTGATCCCAGCTAGTTTCACTTTTAGTTTGGTGAATCAGAAAAGGTAAACAAACCGAATGTGAAACCTGATAACCGGTAAATGAAAAGGAAATACCAAGTAGCACATCATATATGTGGTGTACCTAACTGCCTCGGTCATACATTGTTGCTTTATTATCCTATATCTATATAGACAATTAGAGCTAACTATCTATATGTTAGGTGTGATACTACTGGTCAGTATAGTCTATACTAAAGATAAAAGTAACAAACAAAACATAAACAAGTATACATGTGACTATAGCAGGGGCATAGGAAAAGGGGGGGGGCAGTGAGGTCTGGGCCTCCTAAATCATACAGGAGGGGGGGCCTGAATATGTTTGCCCCCCCCCAAAAAAAAAAAAAGAAAAGCTAAAACTTTCACAGCTAAAAATAATTTTCTTATCCAAGAAAATAAACATGATATAAGAAATTTTTTCTAGTTATGAGAAATATTCTGGTTATAAGATTCACCAGTCATCTTGTCTTTAAGAAAAATCAAGTTTAGAACAAATCTTGAGCTGCCTTCTTGATTTGAGTTTTCAAGATTATTTTTCTTAAGAAAATTTCTCAAAATTGGTAGTTTTGTCCACCAGGTAACATTATTTATCTTATATCTTAAAACAAGAAAGTCTAATTTCTTAATATGAGATTTATTAAACTAGAAGTGTTTCTTACATCTAGTAAAAGGTAGAACTAAGATCTTGTTAGAAATTGACCAAGGAATATTTTCTAACATGCCAGATAAGTATTATTTTCTTAAAATGAGGAAATTATCTAGTCTGCCACTAGGTGCCAGCACTACCTGTTATGGTGAATTATTTGCAATGCAAAGTACAAATTCCTAGCTTAAACTCGGTCCTAAAATATTAGATGTGGTAAGATAAAGTGAAACCTGAAGGAAACTTATTTGGAATTAATTTAGAATCAGGTCCATTGGTCTGATATTTGATTGAGGGAAATTCAAGGCATAAAGGAAGCTAAACACCTTTTGCGTAGATGATATGATAATGTAAGGGTAGGATGTGCCACAGCCTTTCATTAAGTCAAAGACTTTGAATAAAGGTCTTATTCACTTAAGAAAATGTGGCTTCAAAGAGCTGCATGTAATCTGATGAACCTCTGTCACTGAGTCACCTATACTGATAACCTTCTATTCCATCTAAAGCATTTCCATAATAGATAAAAATCATATCCACTTTACAAACAAGGAAATTAATGTTTTTTGAAATATCGGAAATGAGAAAATATAACTTATATTAAGAAAAGGTATGAGTAAGTTTATCTTGAAATAATCCTCTTCCATGAGAATTATCTACTTCTTTTAAGAAATATTCTAGAAAATTGAATCCTGATTTGAGAATAAATTACTTGATTCAAGAATTTATATCTTAAGATTGTATTTCTTAATTCAAGTAAGCTGGACATACCAAGATTTCAAGTAAAATTTTGTTACCTGGCGGACAAACTTGTTTTAAGTTAATTTTACTTAAAATGAGAAATAATTTCTTAAAAAAAGAAAGTTATTTTTGGCTGTGTTGTATCTTTGTAATAGATAAATTCAGGGGCGTAGGAAAAAGAGGGGGGCAGGGGGGCCTGGGCCCCCCCCAATAATGAAGAGGTTCCCTGTATAAGCCTATATAAAAATATAGCAGGCCCCCCCAACCGAGACCCCTGGAACCCCCAATAAAAATTTGCTTCCTACGCCCCTATTTAAAATACATGTGTGTAGTAATAGAATAAGAAAAATGGGGGCCTATGCCTCCTCAGATCTGATGTAAGATTCAACAAAAATTACTTTTCTACACAGATTCTATATAGGTATACGCGCTTGAGCCGACAGTTTATGGTGGTTGTGGTAGGGGACACGCTGATTTGCTTCCGACGCCTGTGTATAGAATTCAAATTGCCTGTATTTGCATGCTTGCTCTCTCTCTTTCTCTCTCTTTCTCTCTCTCTCTCTCTCTCTCTGTCTCTCTCTCTCTCTCTCGCTCCCATTTTCTCCCTCTCTACCCCCCTCCCTGTCTCTTCATCTATCTATCCATCTATCTACCTCTACCTCTAACTATTTCTCTCTACCTGTCTCCCTGTCTATCTCCATCTATTTACGATTTTATACCTGTCATTTATAGAAGTTGTGTGGGGGTGGTGGCGTGTTTGAACTATAAGTGAACTATCCATTATAATGAGAGGAAGCTTTATTCATATCCTGCTGACTCAGGCTTCATGGCAGACTTCTAAGGTCCAAAACTTATAGACAAAACTCACCACAAAGGCCTTCCTAATCAATGGTACCTATAGGTCCTGTACGCCTTATATGCCACCCCGAGGACCCTGAGTTCAAGTCAGGAGGGTGTTCCTCCTATTGTAAAAAGAGCTGTGAGTATGTGCCCTCTTTTCTAAACAAGTCGTGCACTGCTTCACCAAAGTACTTGCACTCACCACATCAGTCTGAAAAGTCACCTGCCTTGTTTAAAACAGAGAGAGCTGCACTATCAGGTACTTACTCACGGCACACACTCTATAGTATATTATACTGACTAGCTGACTTCTCCCAAATAGGTACCTACTCAAATCCCTCTTTTTTAGCACCGTACTTGAATGACCACTTGTGAGCAACAAAAGGGACAAGTTATAGCTACATGAAAAGAAAGGACTGGAAACGAAGGCATTTTTAGCCAGCTCTTCCTTTTACTATAGGAGCAACACCCTCCAGACCTATCAGGTGCATCAGAGAGGAGCTGTGTTTGTGCCACATATAAAAGTAAAATTCAAGATGATTCTACCCTGCCAATAAGGTGCACCCAGACTTTGAGAGGGTCCTATAAGGGGCATACATTTGTATATAGGGTTAAGTTCATTTATAAACGGCGCCTTATATGCGAGTTATTGCGATACAATAGACCCAGTGCGTCATTCTCTTCAATAGAACCATTCAGTGATAGCTAATTGTGGTTGCTTCCTGTGCAGAGAGGTCATGAGGTAAATTACTTCCAGTGTGATCGCTTACCATGTAAAGGCGGATACATTAATGCATTATTTCCAGGCGAGTAACTCATGAGTGGTGTAATCATGTACCATGCTCCCCATATGGCATTGATACCCTAACAGAGTGGCGAGATGATGCACCAATGAAAGATCTGCTGTTGAACAGCTTTGCCAACACTTTATTGGTGCAGTAACGGCCCTTAAAGGGTCAATGGTGTGCAATATTGAAATTAAATTGAGACAATATTTATAATAAATTTCACCAAGTTAACAGCCTGTGTCATAACACTGTAAGGGAATATTTACAAATGAGCCTTGAAGGTGACAGTGCACAACTGCAGGGATGTAAGTCTTCAGGTTTTATCAGGATTTCCTTATTTCTGAAATATTTGAATGACATTTATTTTCCTTATACGAGTGGTAAGGAGGCTGTTTGGAAAAGAATAGAAGGCTTATATATCAAGTAAATGTATGGCTTCCTGATTTTTTGCCCATCCCTGACTTACATCCCTGCAACTGTCAATGAAGGCACCCCCCCCCCCACCAAGGGGTAGGTAAACTTCTTGGTGCCGTATTAGCTCTTGGATGGCTGCAGATGTCCCTTTAGATTGATACTCTCCTGAAGGATCGGTATTTATTTTATGTGAATAACTTCTTCCCATAGAGAAAGCATTGCAGGGCCGGTCCGCACACCCCCAGTGGCGTAACGTGTGCCGATCCACCACAGCGGCCGATCCACCACTGCAGCCTCGTTCTGGGTGCATGTAAACATTCAAAATGGCAGACCGGCACTCGTACGGGGAACTACGGTACCGGATTTTGATAATATTTCCTTATTTAAACCCTCTAAAAACATAAAATAAATATAGAACTAAACTCCCCTGGTGTCCTCGGTGGCTGATCCACCCCTCAGGGGGGCTCTCCCCCTCAGGCTAACGCCCTCGGGGGAGACCCCCCCTCGTGGTGGATCAGCCACCTCGTACACCATGGTCGTTTAGTTCTATCTATATGGTGCCTCGATGCAGCAATGGCTTTAGGGCCCAGACGGGCTACATGCAGCTGTACAACTACTATCTGTATAAGGAGCCACTATCTGTACATAGCGACGCACACCATCCAACAACTGTCTGTGTAAAAGTAATGGCATCATATTCTGTGTATAAAACAAAGCTGTTACAGATAGCGTTCATTTACACGGGGGAGGTTGGATGGGCACTACAGATAGTTTCCATTTGACACAGATAGTGGTTGGAAGGTCAGTCTCTATGTGTAGTACTACAGATAGCAGTCGTTTACACAGATAGTGGTTGTACAGGGGCAGATGATGAACATGAAGCAGCGTACCCAGCATGGTGCTCCAATGAATGGTGCTCTCACTTCATTGGTGTATCACAACAGTTAACACTATGACTTGTCAACATTAAGCTACATTAATGTGGCACCATGACATCATGTGTGGTCCTGTCACACCACTACACCCTTTATTCTAACCATGGCACCATGACACCATGTGTGGTCCTGTCACACCACTGCACCCTTTATTCTAACCATGGCACCATGGCACCATGACACCATGTGTGGTCCTGTCACACCACTGCACCCTTTATTCTAACCATGGCACCATGACACCATGTGTGGTCCTGTCACACCACTGCACCCTTTATTTTAACCATGGCACCATGACACCATGTGTGGTCCTGTCACACCACTGCACCCTTTATTCTAACCATGGCACCATGACACCATGTGTGGTCCTGTCACACCACTGCACCCTTTATTCTAACCATGGCACCATGACACCATGTGTGGTCCTGTCACACCACTGCACCCTTTATTCTAACCATTGACCCCTACCCATGTAATCTCCTAATATGGACTTCAATTCACATCAATGTGACCATTAGTTAACTATCTAGAGACTGCATAGGGCATCTATATTCCAAACCAATGTTACAGGGTTGATACATTTGCAGAGGGTTGGCATAATGCACCAATGAAGTACTAGCAAGTAGATTCACCAGCACTGTATTGGTGCATCATGTTGACCAGTGGGCATGATGCCATAAGTATCAGCAGCCCTGACAGGGCTGCTGATACATTTTTGAAGCTTATGTACCAAATCTAGCGAAATGCTTTGGACATAACATAGTTGAAACCTCATTCTAACTCACTGTTGGGTAGATTACTTGATATTATGGCTGAATTTAACATAAAAAAATCATAAAGATTCGAACCGGGCGACTGACCGTGCGTGTTCGCCATTCTGTCAACACTACAGGTGCCACCGCCTGGTGTGTACAGAATGGATTATATTTTAGACTGGCGCAGCTCTGTCTCGACGTGTTTGCAGTAGTAGACCTACGAGAATGGGAGTTGGAGGAGGTTGCCAGCTTAACCATGTGTTAACATGAAACCAAGATGGCGGAGGGCCGTCTTGTCGACTGGCAAAAGAAATGTATGTATTCTATGTATTTTAAAGGTAAATACTTAGAATTACCCATGTAGCAAGCCCGCTCGGGGCCAAATTGGTTTTACCCGGGATAAGGTGGTTCAAAGCGGGCAGTATTCAGTACATGGGTTTTAGGTTCGGCAGATGCTGGGTTTCCAGTCAGGGCCACACAGGGCAGCCCAAATCGGGCAAACCCACTTGAGCCTGTTGGGCTCCCAACGGGTTTTGTCCTCAGCATACGGTCTGGGCCACATTGGGCCGCCCGATTTGGGCACTGGTCAGCTTTAAAATGGGCAACCACATTGGGCCCAGGATGGTTTCAAAATGGGCATCCCAAGATAGGTACTTAGCTGCATAAAGTCTTCCAAGTCTGGGGTGAGAGTGGGTTTGGACAGGGCAGCCTCATCTTCTGAACTGTTCTAAACTCTGTGATGAGTGTTCCCCCTCCCTCTCTCTTTTTTGTTCATCCCTCCCCTATCCATCCCCTAGCCCTTCCATCTCCTCCTCATTCCACTCAACCTGCCCTGCCCTTTCCCCCTCTCACCCTGCTCTGCCCTGCCCTTCTGTCACCCTGCCCTCCCTGGGCCTCCCTAGCCCACTTAAAAGGGTCTATTTCTCCTCTTTCCTATCCCCTCAGGATGTGTGTGGTGCACATATGCGCAGGCACTGACACATTCCTCTGTGAATTTGTGTAATGAGGATCTCGCCATGAATATGACCTTAGCTGTCGAAATGGCGTTAAACATCTATTACTCACTCACTCTCACTCCCAGCCCTCACCCTGCCTTAACCTGCCCTGCTCTCACCCTGCCCTGCCCTGCTCTTGCCCTGCCCTGCCCTGCTCTCGCCCTGCCCTGCCCTACTCTCATCCTGCCCTGCTCTGCTCTCACCCTTTCCCTGCCCTGCTCTCACCCTGCCCTGACCTGCTATCGCCCTGCCATGCCCTACTCTCACCCTGCACTGCCCTGGCATCTCCTTCGCTCACATGACCTGCCCTGCCCTGCTCTCACCCTGCCCTGCTCTCACCCTGCCCTGCTCTCACCCTGCCCTGCCCTCTCACCCTGCCCTGTCCTACTCTCACCCTGCACTGCCCTGGCATCTCCTTCGCTCACATGCCCTGCCCTGCTCTCACCCTGCCCTGCCCTGCCCTCATCTCACCCTGCCTTGCCCTCTTCTCACCCTGCCCTGCCCTCCTCTCACCCTGCCCTGCCCTCCCCCCTCCCTTCCCTCCACCACTGCTGTAGGACACTTTCCCACTGGCATCTCCTTCGCTCACATGACCTGCCATGCCCAGCTCTCACCCTGCCATGCCCTGCTCTCACCCTGCCCTGTCTTACTCTCACCCTGCACTGCCCTGGCATCTCCTTTGCTCACATGCCCTGCCCTGCCCTGCTCTCACCCTGCCCTGCCCTGCTTTCACCCTGCCCTGCTCTCGCCCTGCCCTGCCCTACTCTCATCCTGCCCTGCCCTCCTCTCACCCTGCCATGCCCTCCTCTCAACCGGCCCTGCCCTCCCCCCTCCCTTCCCTCCACCACTGCTGTAGGACACTTTCCCTATACCATTAATACACAGGTAGGTTCATAGTAGGGATCCAGATATTTCATGTAAAAGGCAACACTGACTAGTCCTGGAAAGAACAGCTTCATGTCTTTCTTTGTACTAGTAGGCTTGCAAGGTGTATTTGTGGTGTGGGGGCAAACAGGTCCCACACTTGGCCAGGTATAAGAGGACTATATATAGAGGCAATTGAGAAACCAAAAATATCCCCTGCCCCTGTAGGCCAGTCCATGGCAGACTCACTACAAAGTGGTTTCACAGCACTCCAGGCAGAATTCTACTACCCATACCAAACTTATTTCTTTTAGACATAGGACAACTGGAATAGACTACTAAATCAGATATGAAGTAATAATGTGCAGACTTTTTCATAGTCTGGAAATACTTAGATGTTTCTAGTCAAAAGTGCACATCAAGGTCATCTGAGTAGTAGTGGAATGGCAACACCATTTCTATTGCACTGAACTTGGAACAAGAGCAGATATGCAGAGGTACAGTCATTATGAACTTGAAGGATCTCTTCTCTACTCCTACATAGGGAATTAGTGGGGGAAGATTGAGGCCAGAATGTCACTTTAATGAATCAAAGTGCCTTGTGTTGGCTGAATGAGTTTGATTCAAATGAATGGTACTGCTCTGCCTTTCCACTTGGGTAGATATTGCATTTACTGCTTTGGTGATGGGAGGGGGGTTAGATTAGCTCAAGGATTTGTTGCTTATTGACTTTTAAAATAAAGAAAAGATTTTGGATAAATTTCTCAAAAAGAATTTTTAACATGTCACCACTAATTTTTCATCAAATCGGGCAGCCCACTTTAGGCCACACCAAAAACCCATGTTAAACTCACTTTGAGCCCAAATCGGTGAGCCCAATTTCAAACAGATCTGTGCCCGAATCGGTTAGCCCAGTGTGGCCCAGACCCTTTGCTGAGGACAAAACCCATCGGGCGCCCACTGTGTTAACCCAGTGTGGCCCACATCAGGAGCCCGCTCTGGCCCAGACTCGGGCCACACCATTTTTGCTACCTGGGTAATGGTGGAAACCGTGTTATAAGCGCAATATATAATGAATAGACTTGCACTCGTTGGCTTCATGAGTTTAATATAAGCATTCGCCTACAACTCATGCTTATATCACCCCCTGAAGCCAACTCGTGCAAGTCTATTCATCATATATTACTTATGTACAAACATGATGCAGTCTAAAGTGTGGACCAATTAACTCTTTCAGGGCCGCTGATGCATTAATACATTATGCTCATTGGTCGTCATGACGCATGAATGCAGCTCTCGCAAGTAACTTACCAGGGATACGTTCAAGCATCATGCCGACCCGACATAGTTCATATACACACGAAGGTACCCAGGTAGCAAAACATGTCTGGCCCCAATGTGGCTTACAGCGGGTGCCCAGTGAACATTTTTAAAGTGGGCTCATGAATTTCAGCTCAGGTTGAGTTCAACATGGGTCCCTGATGTGGCCCAAACCAGGCTGTCTGATTCGGCCATTTTTTTTTTAAATGCAAATTCAAAAGAATTTAATTAAGCCTAGTCAATTATTGAACATGACTCTCCCCCCCCCCATACCAAGTATGCCAATACCCAGTGGTACTCATCTATTATATTGCACTGGTGATTGCATCAAAAGAGCACATATATCAGTTTGCACTCAATAAGCCAAGAAACACCACTTTGAATCTACTGACATCTTGGCCATCTTCACTGCCTCTCTTCATAGATGCAATGTGTACGGGCATAGATCAGAGCTTTTTAAGCTCATAGTGTCTGTGGGTAGCATGTTTGATCCTTATTTCACATTCACTGCAATAGGAATGGTGTAGTCACTTTATAACTACTAGGATGACCTTGATTTGCACATATTTTATAGGGAATATCTCAAGATTTCCAAACTATGATAAAGTCTCAACATTGTTACTCAATGTCTAATTTAGTAGTATACTTCAGTTGTTCTATATATTAGAGAATCAATTCTGTATGGGTTATAAATGTGTATTTGAGATAGCTGGGCCATCTGGTGTCAAATACTAACAGCCCAAGATGAGTTTGTCCTCTCTAAACCCACTCTCAGCCCAGGTTGGGTAACTTGCCTTGAAATTGATCTTCACCCATTTTGGGTAGCCCATTTTCACCCAACCTGTGCCCAATGTGGTAGCCCATTTCAAAACTGATCTGGGCCTAAATTGGGGAACCCAATGTGGCCCACACCTTTGGCTGGGGACAAAAACCACTGGGAACCCAATGGGCTCAAGTCGGTCTGCCCGCTTAGGGCTGCTCACTGTGGCCCAGACTGCAAACCCAGCATCTGGCCAAACTGAGGCCATGTACCAAATTCTGCCCATTTTGGCCCTAACTGAGCTTGCTACATGGGTAAGGTAGATCCATATAATGTGTTACATCATGTGTGGGGTCTCACCTTTGTTTACAAAGTCTCTAGTGAATTGGTGAATCTTGCCCACGATACATAAACACAGCCCTGGCGAGTAATAGGAAGAAAGCCCTAGATGGGGATGTCTATTCTGCTTGACTACACACACTTGATACCATAGGATCAATATGAGGACAACGTGGTCAGCCATGCAGATAGGATAATCCTCATGACCTGTTCACTGTTTCGCTAATTGCCTTATCTAATTCCCATATGCACTAGGGAATCTATATCCGGGTCTGACCAATCTTCTGCCTTTTGATCTTGGGTTGGGATGTAGTTAAGTTATAAAGGGAAACTTTAGAATTGATTGCCTGGAAGATCTGTGTAATCAAAGGTAAGGTGACAATCTCACATGTACTTGAAAATTGTACGCACATGAGAATTCTGTCTAGGTCCTATTCTATATCTATCAAACCATGTAATTCACTTAAGTACTAATACATAGGGGCATTTCATATGTTTATTAAGTAATGTGCGGTTTAATCTGATAAAATGGGGAGTTTCTGCCTATGGTACAGCTACCTAACCACATATAATGTTTCCCTGCAGCTAAGCATAGCAAGCTGCCCCACCTCGACCACTAGCGTGAGTCGTCGCTGACACCTAGGGATGCTGGGTAAAAGTAGTTCTAGCTGCTACTTGCATACTATTCCCCACTAAATGGGGACCCACGATCCTCAAACACAAGAGGTATTCCCTAGATTGCCGACCAGGCGAGATTGGAGGCATATAGATGTAACTCATGCAATTATTATTGCCTTAATGCTCACTCAACTATATAATAGACATCAGCTCCAGCTGTGAAGTCATAAAATAACCCCTTTCAATGTGAGCCTCGTCACAGAGTCTCACATTCAGGATTTGACCTATTCTCACGAGTCTGGCCCAAAAGCTTCATCCAGGTAGATCCCCGTGTACAATGCATGGATTTACCTAGAGTCAGGGTGCGTCTTAAATGTGAGATTTCTTTTAATAAAGGCACTGCTAAAATTAGTCAATCAACATCGCCTGTAGTGTACTTTCTTGTATAGTTGTAAAGTCGATAATAAATTGACTGGGTTTGAGCAGGAGGCAGTGTGTGCTGACCAATGAAATAACATCAGCTACAAGACTTGTACCAAAATGGCAGTGGCGGATTTACACGGGGGGGGGGGCTTTCTCCCTGGAGTTAAGAAAAAGTGACAAGTGGGTGGAAGGGTCATGAAAATCATGGGAAACAAAATAAAACAGTGACATAATTGCTTAACGTTCCCTCCTATAAGTGTATAAACTGAAGGTAAGTGAGACATAGTCACCTTACCATAAATGCACCACATTTAGTATATTGGTTTGCTTGCCCGCAACTGTAACTCATTTTACACCTTGTGTCTATTTATAGACCTATCTAGGCAAACAAACCCTTGCACTGAACTGACCAAGACCTGCCTCTGTAGGGAATGGTGTGAAGTTAGTTGGATCTCAGCTACACAGAGTACTACAACATGGCAGCTAGAGGACTAAGTGTGACCAGGAACATTTTACAAATTGTTACGATGCACAGCTTTATTTATCTGATAGCCAAATATGTAAGTCAGTCTACAAAGTAAGGTGTTTGTTCTTGACGGCTTAGGGTTAGGCTTCAAATCAGAGTCAAAAGGTCTCCAAATAATTCTCTTTGAGGTCTCAAGATTTTCCTCCTTATTCTCACTGGAAATATTACTAGGCACTTGCATAACATAGCACTGCTCTATGTGTGGACTTTTTATTACATACCTTCTCAGAGCCTCCAGGGGCCTTCTGTCATTTCCGGGCCCTTTCTATCATTTATATTTGTGGGGCCTTGATTGTTTTCACTACGAAAGAACGTTGTCAAATATGAATATAACTTGATTGAAAGATAGCTGAAGAGTTCAACATCAAATACTTCTGGACCCCTAAATTATTCGTATAAATTTTAAACCACACTAAGGATTTTATGTAAGTGACTAATATTACCCAAATTTGTAAGAAAGCAATGATATACTGGTGTTTCCACATTGTGGTGTGATAACCATATGTCTTGTGTTCAGTTACATAGCCAAAGAAATTAGGGTAGGTAGGTCCGATCTTTTCTTTTTTTTAACTTTTTTAGGGGTAATTGTAGAGCCATAATTAAGAGAAGATTTGCCAAACAAGTTTCGGATTGTTCACAAGTGTTATAGGAGGTTCTATTGGTTAATATTGAATGCCAGTTGTATTCCTGACATCATGAGCTTTGATTTGATACCAAATATGCCTATATTCGGAAAATATCTGATATATTTTACAATTTTTGTAAAAAAATCTTTAAAAAAAAAATTTAAAAAAATTAGGGTCGGCCCCAAAAAAATAGGGTCGGTCAGGATACCTGAACACAACCTTTTTTTATAGGCCTAATGTAGGGATCCCACAAAAACGTGTAATCTGTCAGACACCAAGTATTTTGGATATAGCTTGGGAAAAGAAATCTAAATCTTTTTGAATTTCGTCTATCTATTAGAAATGACCATCAATGACTAATGACCTCTGTATCAATACTGATATCATAGTGTCAGAGGTCAGTTATAGATAGCAGTGGGAAACAATATTGATGGTAATACTCTTTTTAATAACTAGATGGTACATGAGGCAAAATGGTGATTTGGAAATTAAATACCTGGCAGATATACTTCTGATTTTGATAGAGAACACTAATATACATGATCACATTTTTCTAAGTTTCTATGCAAATGTTACCCAAAGTTGTGGGAAATGACCATGACGTACTGATGTTTCCACATCCTGGTTTGATAACCATCAGTCCATGTCTGCTAATGTACATCCCATGTCACTGTTCGGTCCAACAGCGGGCAACAGTTTTATCATAGTAGCAGAGGACAAAGGCTCATGTGGGTGAAACTACGTAAATAATTTAATTCATACGTAGAAAATAGACCTCATGTCAGGAAGGTTCACATGCAAATGTCAAATACACGGAATATCTGTATGGGACTTGTGTTATGCCATTGATTCTATGAAAATGCAACCCATTAGCATACATCTGTATTATGCCTGCCCAATCAGAACCTTTTGTAGAATTCTTTTTGCCGCATTCTTCTCTGATTACCGGTAAATGATATCCAATGAGAGATAATGGATTTTATACATTGTGATCTAAATCACTAAATTGAGATTTATCTCCATCAATTTATTATGTCTTCCCAGGTAGCAAAGGTGGTGTGGCCCTACTGTGGCCCACACTTTATTTGGTGTGGTTTCTGATGTGGGCCGCAATGGGCTAACTGATGGGCTGCTGACAGTTTCTGTCCTCAGTGAGGTGCGTGGGCCACACTGGGCTAACCAATATGGGCACAGATCAGTCTCAGAGTGGGTTTGGGTTCAACATGGGATTTTTGGTGTGGCTGAAAGTGGGCTGCCCACTTTGATCACATGGCGCCATCTGGTCAAAATTTATCATTTTGGGGTCAACATGTGTTTTTGGTGTGGCTGAAAGTGGGTTGACCACTTTGATCAGGTGGCGCCATCTGGGATAGATATTATAGAAAATCTATTTTTTCCTCAATTTCTAAGATTTTGAACCCTGGAAATGCTCTGCTAGCCTCCAGGTGCTAGCCCCTCCCCTTGGCCTCCATAGTTGGAGGGAGACTAAACATACTGTATTACTCTCTCCATCATCATAATACCGTAGAACCATCAATTCAAACTTAGTTGGCCAAGGCATGTCAACCAGACCTAGTCCAGTAACACGCTAGCCTTCAAGTTCATAGTGCCTCCCAATGGGTAGCATACTTCAATATAAAATGATTACCACAGGAATGGTGTAGTCACATTAAAAACTGCTGACATCACCTAACTTTGCACATTTCAAATGTATTTTGACAGTAGATCCAAACTCTGAGAAACTTTGTGTACTGTTATGATTTATATGATTCATTAGCCTATTTCTGTTATATCATACTAAAGAAAATCAATACTGACATGGGGGGGGGAAAGCTGTACATTAGACATAGTGGGGTCATCTAGTGGCAAAGTTTAGAACTCCCAGCTCAGTATGCCTTGTGCAAACCCATCCTCAACCCTGTCTGGGGAATTATCTTTGGAACTGATCTATGCCTGATTCGGGGTGCCCACCTTGAAACCAATCTGTGCCCAAAGTGTTTGCCCATTTTGAAGCTGCTCTGTGCCCAAATCAGTTAGCCTTATGTGACCCACACAACTTACTGAGGAAAAAAAACTGTTGTCTTAGTTCAGTTTACCCTATTAGGGCAACTCAATGTGGCCCTGACTGGAAACCCACCATTTGCCCAACCTAAAACCATGAATAGTGTTCTGCCCGCTTTGAACCAGCTTATCTGAGCTAATGCTGAATTGGCCCTAAGCGGGCTTGCTACATGGGTTTCAGCTGACATGAAGAGTGGATTGAGGCTAGGTATTCAAAGGCAGATTTATCCTGATATTAGATCTTTCAGAAAGAAATTTAACTTACAAATTTTGATGGCAGCCTGGACCACTAAATTGACTCAAAAAGAGGACCAAATTGCATTTTAGTATTAGAGATTTATAGGGTTAATTAGATGTTGTAGAAATGTATATTCAAAATAGCCCTGGGCTGCCCTAAAGGTACTGTCAATTGTTGTCTAGGCAGGAACAAATTGCTTACATATTATGTGCACACAGTAGAGGCCAGTGCACCTGTTACTATATATAGACAGCCATTAGCTGACTATTAACCATTTTCAGTCAGTGGTCAGTTGGGAGAAGTTTTGAGAAGATTAGGGATAAGAGATAAGATAAGGGTCCAATTGAGGCCCCCTACTTCTGACCCCTGGTTTACAAATCTCTCTATTTTTCATAAAGGAGTTATTTCTTTTACTCAATTGGCTGTATTTTTTCTACATATCCTAAGGTTTAAAAATTCCTGATTTATTTTCGATCTTTCTGTTTATTTTCCATCTAATCTTTCAATGATCTTGTGATTTTGAGAAATTTCTCTCTTATTTTCTATGACCCATATGTTTAGAGCACCACTGCCCATGCCCACATCACCCTCCCGGCTGGGGAGGTTTCAGAAACGACTGACGACTGACTGTTAAGGGACTGCTGATGCATTCATGCATCATGGGCGTCATGATGCATACATGCAGCCAACTCCTCTTCTTACACATGCCTACTGGGTGTAACCCAGGCTTGTAATCTTTGCCAGTCTCCTCCAAAGGGCTGTATTTGTGCATCATGACCACCAATGCCTATAGGCCAAAAAAAATAAAGGTGTGTTTCCAGTAACATTGCCTGAAAAGGGAGGGTCGGTAGGTCGGATTTTTTTTTTTTTACATTTATATAGGATATATGAGGGCACATATCGAAGGATCCATCAAATTCTTTGATTTCTTTGTAAAATAATTATGGGAAAGTCACAACTGTGAGAGAAGGGAAGAACACAAAAAGGGTACAGGAAATGGTGAAAAAAATGTAATGAAAAATTTCTCTAAAATATGAAAAAATGAGACAGAATTCTTAAAAAAAAACCCAAAAAAATTTTTTGCCCTTTTTTGCTAGGGTCGGTCGGGTAACTGGAAACAAACCTTTTTTTTGTTTGGCCCTATGATGCATTGGTGCACCAACTGCCCTTAAACCTGTAACTGCCCGAGCGAAATATACATTATGGAATGGTTGGCATGATGCTCCAATGAAGTGCTCGTGAGCAGACTCACCAGCATTTCATTGGTACATCATGCCGGCCAACGGGCATGATGCACTCCTACATCAGCAACCATATATGTCTTGATGCGAGAGCCAGGGCTGCACGAGTAACCCACCAGGGCTGCATGAGTAACTCACCAGGGCTGCACGAGTAACCCACCAGGGCTGCACGAGTAACCCACCAGGGCTGCACGAGTAACTCACCAGGGCTGCACGAATAACCCACCAGGGCTGCACGAGTAACTCACCAGGGCTGTACGAGTAACCCACAAGGGCTGCACGAGTAACCCACCAGGGCTGCACGAGTAACCCACCAGGGCTGCACGAGTATCTCACCAGGGCTACACGAGTAACCCACCAGGGCTGCACGAGTAACTCACCAGGGCTGCACGAGTAACCCACCAGGGCTGCACGAGTAACCCACCAGGGCTGCACGAGTAACCCACCAGGGCTGCACCAGTAACCCACCAGGGCTGCACGAGTAACCCACCAGGGCTGCACCAGTAACCCACCAGGGCTACACGAGTAACCCACCAGGGCTGCACGAGTAACCCACCAGGGCTGCACGAGTAACTCACCAGGGCTGCACGAGTAACCCACCAGGGCTGCACGAGTAACCCACCAGGGCTGCACGAGTAACCCACCAGGGCTGCACGAGTAACCCACCAGGGCTGCACGAGTAACCCACCAGGGCTGCACGAGTAACCCACCAGGGCTGCACGAGTAACCCACCAGGGCTACACGAGTAACTCACCAGGGCTGCACGAGTAACCCACCAGGGCTACACAAGTAACTCACCAGGGCTGCACCAGTAACTCACCAGGGCTGCACCAGTAACTCACCAGGGCTGCACCAGTAACCCACCAGGGCTGCACCAGTAACCCACCAGGGCTGCACCAGTAACTCACCAGGGCTACACGAGTAACTCACCAGGGCTGCACCAGTAACTCACCAGGGCTGCACCAGTAACTCACCAGGGCTGCACCAGTAACTCACCAGGGCTACACGAGTAACTCACCAGGGCTGCACCAGTAACTCACCAGGGCTGCACGAGTAACCCACCAGGGCTGCACCAGTAACTCACCAGGGCTGCACCAGTAACTCACCAGGGCTGCACCAGTAACTCACCAGGGCTGCACCAGTAACCCACCAGGGCTGCACCAGTAACCCACCAGGGCTGCACCAGTAACTCACCAGGGCTACACGAGTAACTCACCAGGGCTGCACCAGTAACTCACCAGGGCTGCACCAGTAACTCACCAGGGCTGCACCAGTAACTCACCAGGGCTACACGAGTAACTCACCAGGGCTGCACCAGTAACTCACCAGGGCTGCACGAGTAACCCACCAGGGCTGCACCAGTAACTCACCAGGGCTGCACCAGTAACTCACCAGGGCTGCACCAGTAACTCACCAGGGCTGCACCAGTAACCCACCAGGGCTGCACCAGTAACTCACCAGGGCTGCACGAGTAACTCACCAGGGCTACACGAGTATCCCACCAGGGCTGCACGAGTATCCCACCAGGGCTGCATCAGCACAAACAGAGGGCATAATGCATCAACGTGGTATTGGGAGGTCCCCATGTCACATGTCGATTCTCAGAAATGCTCATGTCACTTCAATCCTCATGTCCCCTGTCATCTCCAAGAACCATTCATGTCCCATGTCGAATTTAAGAAAGCACCTATGTCATGTCACTAATTTTTCACCTCATGTCACTAGAGCTCATATCCCATGTCTATTTAAAAAAATAATAATAGTTATGCCACCATGTCATATTCAGTGGTCCTGACCCATTGGTATTAGCCATTAAAGGGTTAATGGAAGAAGTGGTCCAGACCCATTGGTATTAGTCATTAAAGGGTTAATGGCAGAAGTGGTCCAGACCCATTGGTATTAGCCATTAAAGGGTTAATGGAAGAAGTGGTCGTCATAATAGAGCTCCTGTTGGGGGCGTGAACACGGAAGTCAGTATAACGGACACAGTACACAGCCCAATGTACAGGGTTATGTACATGTATATAATATATACAGGAACATGCTCCTGGAGCTTAATTCAAAACATCCTGGGATCCCAACCCCAGCGATCTTAGTGTAGGCACATATCATAAGACCTGGCTGGTCTACCCTATGTAATGCAGTGGTTGCAGGCCTGTCCAGAATAGCTAGTCCTGGGATCACTTCACTATTCCATTTCCACCACTAAGATCACTGCGATCTTAGTGAAAGAAATGCATAGTGGTTTCACCAGAGTACAAGAGCACTTACAGGGAACACTCCTGATCGAAAGAGTGAATAGCCTGCTGCATATATAACGAGGGGAGGGAGGACGTTTGCTGAGTGTCCTTGAGGGCTCTTAGGGCTACTCATGCGTTAAGTGCACTGTAAGGTAATTCTTCCCTTCTCTCTCTTTGTCCTGGGGGGAGGGCACAATGCTTCTAATAGGCAAGCATGAATCATACATTGATCGGAACAACTCTTGAATACTGTACGGGGGTCAACTGCACCCTGTGCTCTTTTGTTAGCCCACATGGGGACGGGGAACGATGGTATAAGCACTCTTGTGAAGAAGAGTGACTCCACAGCTATTCCTTTATTTTGGGACTCTAACCCCTGTGCCTAGTCAGTTCTTCTTGGAATAGTGTAGGAGGGCTGAGGCTAAGATCGATGCGATCTTAGTGCTGGCTATGATATGTGAACCCTGTCAACTCTTAAGATCGCTTAATAGGATAAGGCTGATTTATTCCTAAGATCGCTGGGGCCGTGATCCCAGGATGTTTTGAATTAAGCTCCAGGGGCACGTGACCACGTGGTGCACTCTGATTAACCCTAGGATAGGGTGTTACATCGGAAATTAAGTAATAGTCTCACATATCATCAAAATAGTGATTTTTTGAAATACATATACTAATACAATGTAGAAACAGAATGATGAGTTTTTCAATAGGGAATGCGTGAGAGCTGTTCAAAGTTGAAAAAGTGGACGATATTTTGTCCCCGCTGCTCTCTATATAGTTTTCCTCTACTCAGGGTTCCCACTGGTCAGTTAAAAGTCAGTTTAACCCATTTTTTCTTTAAATGTCAGTTAAAAGTCAGTTAAGAAGATATTTTGGGGAAAAGCCAGTTAAAAATGGTATTTTGATTATTTTAAGGGGGTAATTGTCAAGATTTCACGCAAATTTGCACAATTTCTTTAAAATCCTCGTTTCAGGGCTGATGAACTTTTCGTGAACCTCGTGAATTATCCGATATTTGGTCAGGTAAAAGCCGATAAATGTCAGGTAAACGTCAGTTAAAACCATGACCCGTAAATGGTGAGAACCCTGGGCCCTACTGCTAATATATAGGTGCCATATGCAACCTACTCACACTAAAATGACATTTACCTGTGTGCTTCAACTGCCATGAGACTGTAACAAGATTCAAAATAAATGAAGAAATATTCGGCCTATCTCATGTGCATGATCATTGTAGCTTTATATTGTTTCCTTTATTATCATTACTGGGGTCTCTAATGTTAACATTTGAGCAGGGTTCCCACTGGTCAATTAAAAGTCAGTTAAACCCATTTTTCTTTAAAGGTCAGTTAAAAGTCAGTTAAGAAGATATTTTAGGGAAAAGTCAGTTAAAAATGGTATTTCGATTATTTTAAGGGGGTGATTGTCAAGATTTTACGCAAATTGGCAAAATTTCATTAACATCCTCGCTTCAGAGCCGATGAATGTTTTCATGAACCCCGTGAATTATCCAATATTTGGTCAGGTGAAATCCGATAAATGTCAGTTAAAAGTCGGTTAAAACCATGACTCGTAAATGGTGGGAACCCTGTTTGAGGAACAGATAAGTGACAACATGTCAGGAATCTATGCAGAATTGATACTATATATGTACTATATTTTGTACTATAAAAACAGTACTGAACTGCCAGTTGTCAAGCATGGCTACAGCTTATAACCTCTCCCAAAGTCAGGGGTGCGGCTTATACGAGAGTGCGGCTAATACGAGAGATTTTTATTGCTAGCTAATAGGCCCACATCTAAGGGCATGGGTTTTGCCCAGGGGGGTCGGGGGGGGCAAATATTACATCTGGAATAAGGTACACGATGTGAATTCTATATCTATGGGCTATAAAGATGGGCTACACTTCTTTCCCTTCAAAATAGCCTAAGAACCAACCTTGACTTACCTGCTGCCTGCTACGTACTACCAAATAGACAATTATTCTATCCAAACCATGGCTTCAGTTTAAAGTGCAGTCTAAACTGGTTTGAAGGAAATTGCTAAAATGTAGAATGTTGTTTAACGTCTACACATGATTCTTAGTAAAACACTGGTTTAAAAAAAGGTTTCCCTACATTTGTACAATGTGTGGATGCATCAAAGACATTGCATATCACATATCAGAAAATGTTATTTGACTTTAGTCCAAATCGTTTGTTTTGTATTATTTACACCCAACAAAACTAACTAAAAGTGCTATTCCAAAAGGAATTCAACAATTTACTTACAAGTTGAACATGATGATTAAAAAAGTGCTGTAAAAATCTGGAGCTCCCCATCCCCCACTCGCGTGAAAATGCTGAGAGATGCTGGGCGCAAAACACCCCTGTGAAACACCTCCATTTGACCCAGGTTGAGCCAGCCACTATATTCGATTTATATGAATGGCCGTGAGATAGCACGGAGATACTAAAATCCTCCCATTTATACCCCACATAGAACCTAACCTGTAAGTTGCTGTACCTCCCTCCCAGCAGGCTATTTCTATACAGCCTTAATATCGCACATGTCATGTGAGCAGAACGTCTGCTTAGCAGTGTTTGGTGTGTTCTGGGTTTATCTATAAAACCGATCTGCAATGTTAGTGAGATATTGGAGGGGATAGCAGCAGATCTCCTACCACTGAGAGAACATACAGCATATAAGCACACTGGTCAATGGTATCGATGCTGCTATACAACCCCCTGCTCTACGGGCCAGACTCCCTGGGTTGGCAGAGAGACACTAGGGAGGTTTAACAACCACTATACGTAGGCAATATAATGCAGGCGTGCAGCATATCTACAACATTGCTACATTTGCGTAAAATCAGAAATAAGTGATGTACGTCGTGGTTGCTAAACCTCCCTACTAGTAGACCCTCCTATAGGACCGAACCTAGCTGTCACCCAGGGGTCTATTTCAGTACCGAGGTTGCACGCCATCCAGTGGAGACGACAGTGTTTGACCCGGTACCTTGCTGAATGTATGCTATGTGTCTCCAATCTTATGGGGAAGTCTATGATGGGGGTGGGGATGGGGGGTCCCCCACCCAGGTAGCAAACATGGTGTGGCCCGAGTCTGGGCCAGAGCGGGCTCCTGATGTGGGCCACACTGGGTTAACACAGTGGGCGCCCGATGGGTTTTGTCCTTAGTAAAGGGTCTGGGCCACACTGGGCTAACCGATTCGGGCACAGATCTGTTTGAAATTGGGCTCACCGATTTGGGCTCAAAGTGAGTTTAACATGGGTTTTTGGTGTGGCCTAAAGTGGGCTGCCCGATTTGATGAAAAATTAGTGGTGACATGTTAAAAATTCTTTTTGAGAAATTTATCCAAAATCTTTTCTTTTTTTTAAAAGTCAATAAGCAACAAATCCTTGAGCTAATCTACCCCCCCCCCCATCACCAAAGCAGTAAATGCAATATCTACCCAAGTGGAAAGGCAGAGCAGTACCATTCATTTGAATCAAACTCATTCAGCCAACACAAGGCACTTTGATTCATTAAAGTGACATTCTGGCCTCAATCTTTCCCCACTAATTCCCTATGTAGGAGTAGAGAAGAGAGCCTTCAAGTTCATAATGACTGTACCTCTGCATATCTGCTCTTGTTCCAAGTTCAGTGCAATAGAAATGGTGTTGCCATTCCACTACTACTCAGATGACCTTGATTTGCACTTTTGACTAGAAACATCTAAGTTTTTCCAGACTATGAGAAAGTCTGCACATTATTACTTCATATCTGATTTAGTAGTCTATTCCAGTTGTCATATGTCTAAGAGAAATAAGTTTGGTATGGGTAGTAGAATTCTGCCTGGAGTGCTGTGAAACCACTTTGTAGTGAGTCTGCCATGGACTGGCCTACAGGGGCAGGGGATATTTTTGGGTTTCTCAATTGCCTCTATATATAGTCCTCTTATACCTGGCCAGGTGTGGGACCTGTTTGCCCCCACACCACAAATACACCTTGCAAGCCTACTAGTACAAAAAAGACATGAAGCTGTTCTTTCCAGGACTAGTCAGTGTTGCCTTTTACATGAAACATCTGGATCCCTTGTCGGTGCGTTCGGGCAGCGGTTTTCTAACCATATGCAGTGCATTGTGGGTGGGGGTGACCTCGAACGCTAACTACACCACCTCAGCTGGTTCCCTCCACCCCCTTCCCACCCAGCCAGGCCTGGCTAGGTACCAGTCCCTTACTATGCTTGGGAGTGTAGTAAGTTGACTCAGGGATCAACATTGACCCACATGGGGAGGACCAATAGGAGGTGGCCTTACAAACTAGCATTGATCCCTCGGCCGTACTCCGAACGCACCAACTATGAACCTACCTGTGTATTAATGGTATAGGGAAAGTGTCCTACAGCAGTGGTGGAGGGAAGGGAGGGGGGAGGGCAGGGCAGGATGAGAGGAGGGCAGGGCAGGGTGAGAAGAGGGCAGGGCAGGGTGAGAGCAGGGCAGGGCATGTGTGAGCAAAGGAGATGCTAGGGCAGTGCAGGGTGAGAGTAGGACAGGGCAGGGTGAGAGGGCAGGGCAGGGTGAGAGCAGGGCAGGGTAAGAGCAGGGCAGGGCAGGGTGAGAGCAGGGCAGGGCAGGGCATGTGAGCGAAGGAGATGCCAGGGCAGTGCAGGGTGAGAGTAGGGCATGGCAGGGTGAGAGCTGGGCATGGCAGGGCAAGAGCAGGTCAGGGCAGGGTGAGAGCAGGGCAGGGCAAGGGTGAGAGCAGGGCAGGGCAGGGTGAGAGCAGGGCAGGGCAGGATGAGAGTAGGGCAGGGCAGGGCGAGAGCAGGGCAGGGCAGGGCGAGAGCAGGGCAGGGCAAGGCAGGGTGAGGGCTGGGAGTGAGAGTGAGTGAGTAATAGATGTTTAACGCCATTTCGACAGCTAAGGTCATATTCATGGCGAGATCCTCATTACACAAATTCACAGAGGAATGTGTCAGTGCCTGCGCATATGTGCACCACACACCTCCTGAGGGGATAGAAAAGAGGAGAAATAGACCCTTTTAAGTGGGCTAGGGAGGCCCAGGGAGGGCAGGGTGACAGAAGGGCAGGGCAGAGTGGGGTGGGAGGGGGAAAGGGCAGGGCAGGTTGAGTGGAATGAGGAGGAGATAGAAGGGGTAGGGGATGGATAGGGGAGGGACGAACAAAAAAGAGAGAGGGAGGGGGAACACTCATCATAGAGTTTAGAACAGTTCAGAAGATGTGGCTGCCCTGTCCAAACCCACTCTCACCCCAGACTGGGAAGACTTTATGCAGCTAAGTACCCATCTTGGGATGCCCATTTTGAGACCATCCTGGGCCCAATGTGGTTGCCCATTTTAAAGCTGACCAGTGCCCAAATCGGGCGGCCCAATGTGGCCCAGACCATATGCTGAGGACAAAACCCGTTGGGAACCCAAAGGGCTCAAGTGGGTTTGCCCGATTTGGGCTGCCCTGTGTGGCCCTGACTGGAGACCCAGCATCTGCCGAACCTAAAACCCATGTACTGAATACTGCCCGCTTTGAACCACCTTATCCGGGTAAAACATGTCACATGTCGATTTTAAAAATGGTCACGGCACTTGTCACTTAAATCCCCATGTCCCATGTCACCTCTAAGAGCCTATCCTGTCCCATGTCAAATTTAAGAAAGCACCTATGTCATGTCACTAATTGTTTTGCCTCATGTCACTAAGGCCCATGTCACATGTCGATTTTAAGAAATGGCCATGTTGCCATGTTGAATTTATTGGTCCATACCCATTATGATGTCACAACTCCAAGCCTCTCGTCATCGTAAGGGAGTAGTCATTATTTATCAACAGGAGGGGAGGGGTTGAGGGGGGGGCTAAAAAATCTTTTAGCAAATAAGCCCGTGCGCTACTTTAAAAAAAAGGGGCGAAAAAATGTTTGACTGCCACCCGACCCCCCCCCCCATTGATAAGTGAATATCTAGATCGTCAGTTGTATTGAAATAGCCTCCAGGTGCCGTTAGACCTCTGCATCATCACTGGTACACCACACAGAGCAGTACAGTATGTACATGTACGTGGCTCAGGGCGTCCTCTCACACACACCCAGGGTGGCAGCACCAGGGGTGGGGTCAATAGATCAAAGTGTGTGACTTAGGGCTTACATCTATAGTCCACCAGGGGGATGCACGGGTACCCAGGGTACCAGGACCAGGGAGCAGGATACATGCTGGAAGGCACAACTCTTTGTACTGTACTGGAGTCTATAGGACACTGCAGAACATCACACAGCGGGACAGCCCCAAACCATATAAGGTTTCCAAGGGTGCATTGCATTTAATCTGCACAGCTACGACAGGTCTACTGAACCCTTTGTAATGCTGGTACGAACACCTGTTACATACAGGGCGATACTCGTTCATGATTCAGTAGGCACGGATTGCTGAATTTAAAATCGTGGTGGACGTGAGCTATAAGAGCATCTTGTGAAGTATTAAAGTTGGATGGCAGGATTACATACGTTACAGGAGCTTTCATTCCACAGGATGTATTTCCACACCGGATAAGGCGCATGCTGCAAGACTGCTTTAATTGTTACTCTGCAAGAATGAAAGCAGTTTCCATGCCAAGGAAATTATTATTGATGTGAAGCTTTAAGTAAGAACTGTGGAATACATAGTTGTCAAGGAGTATTGGCAAGAGCGGAATATATCAGGGTACATCTTAACCAATTATCTGCTGTTTTCATGTTTCGCACAAAAAAAAGCTGTAATGCAGGAAATCTATAGTGGGGGGTATTGGTTGCCAAATGGGATTGGGCGCCGATGTATATTGCATTGACACAAAGGGACAGGAAACAATTGCGGCCAGCAAAGGTATTAAGCCCACATGGGTCCCAAATGAGAGTCCAATGAGTCCAACATGGCTGCAGGAAGGTATTAAATTGCTTAAGGCTGATTCCACCATAGGTGATGTGCGGCCCTCATATAAACTGTGTGCCATGGAATACAGAGTTCCATCGGTTCCAACATAGTTATGCCTATACAACTCTCTCAGTGGGGAAGGGTTGAGCGTTAATGAGAGAAATATCAATTTGCCTCTACTTCTGTTGATCTATACCAACAGTAGTGTCGTAATGATTGGCATGTCTAGACCAATCAACTCTGGGAAAGTCTTGGATTTTAGAAGTGTTATTAGAGAATATTGATATTTAAGGCCTCTTTAAGAGAAGATCTAAGATTGACAAAGGATATTCAAGAAAAGAAATGGGATCAATTTTCAAAAGACCCTTGTTGAGTGGACATTGGTCATTGTCAGAGGATTCTTGAGAATGACGGTGTAAATATGACACCCTGTAGTCAGATTACGCCTGTATTGCCATCCTGGGGTGAAGACTTAATTGAGAGAATATTCTCAGTACTCAAGTGACCCTTAACAGGAGGAAATATGTGATGGTTGAAGAATCTTCAAATAAATACTTGTAATTGTTAAAGAGGCCTTAAGAGGAGATCAGGTATTAACGAAGGAGCCTCAATGGAATATCAGGGATTGTCCGAGGATCCTTGAGCAAAGGTCTGTGATTCTCTGAGGATCTTTAAGGGCAGACCTAGGATTTTAAAGGAATCCTTGAGCAACTGTCTGAAAGTGCTCATTATCTGTTAGTGAAAGCGTGGCAATATAAAAGATTCGGCGGGTGGATATTTGGGATTATCATACAAACCATGGAGGGATTAACGTACCGAATTACCATGATGGCTGCCTCCATGTTGATGACCATTAGTGTCCGTGAGTATACAGTTATTATAATAGCCGACTAAGAAATATAGTATTTGAAATGCTTACAATTGACTTGCTTTATAGAAATGTTATTTACATATTGCAGATAACCTAATTGACACAAAGGTCACCCCAATATTGTCTACAATTTATCTGTTTTGTAATTCAGAAACATGAAAACATCATACCTAGGGGGGATTTTTCAATTTCTTCACGTTTCCATAGAATTTATACCTTTGAGTAGGTAGCTGAAATCCACAGATAGTAATATCTGTTTAGCTTATAAATCCATCAAAACTTTACTTTTGTCAGCTCACACTTATCAAAGGCAGCAAGGGGTGCAAATATTTTCACCGATGTCGGTCGGTCAGAAACCAGACTGGCCAGCGCTGTCCCAGCTGTTTTCCTTTTGTACCCTGGTCCCCTAAACTCCCTCATTCTCCCACAACCTCTGAGCTACCTAATGCTCTAGACACCAACAGAAGCCTTTAACAATTTGCACCCGGCAAACACACAATTATATATAACCAATCAATAAAAATCAATTAAGTAAATGTACTAAAGTCTGTAGCTTAAGTAGACCTTTATGGGTCGTTCCTAGATTATGTTCTTCTCTCGTGCAGTGCTGACATGTAACTTACAAGTCTGCATTCTTGCACCATGCTTTCCTTCACTTGTATCACCCTATATTGTGAGCATGAATCCAGCACTGGTGAGTAGACTGACTGGGACTGCATTTTTGCATCGTGGTGCTGGGCATGATACGATAACCCTCTATCATGTACATTAGTCAGGGAATCTGCTTAGGGAGGGGCTGGTGGGTTTGAGGGGGGGGTCAGATTTTTTTCAACCCCTCGGATGGGGGGGGTCAAAATAATTTCACCTGTTTTCAGTGGAAAACCCTGCGTGTTACTATAGGGTAAAAGGGCACGTTCACACATGATTTTCAGCCCTTATGTGGGGGTAAAAAAAATTTTGCCCCATCAAGAGGGGGGGGGTCGGAATTTTTTTCGCAAACGCACCAGCCCCCCCCCCCCTCCGTTGTTAAAAAATGATCACTCCCTTACCAGCACATTATTGCTGCAGATAGACTCGCCAACACTTCATTGCTGTAACATGCTAACCATCTGGGAGTCTACCAACCCCATTGGGGGCCAGTATGATGTGTGGTTGCGAGTTACTCACGAGGCCTGGCGAGTTACTCACCAGGGCTGGCGAGTTACTCACCAGGGCTGGCGAGTTACTCACCAGGGCTGCATCATGATGACCAATGGTGCATTAATGAACTTTCAGCCTTTATAGGGTTAAAGGCCTAGTTGGGGGATTACAGTGGCGCCCCCTGTAATAGGGCTGAGTCTTGGTTATGTCAACATATCTGTGGTAATCAATGAAGGTTAGGCACATAAAGGCAACATGATTTATCCCTTAAACCCCTTAGCCCTCCCAGGGCCGCTAAAATGGTAACTGTGAACGATGATCAGTTTGAGCTGACCGTTTCTTCACGAGCGCTTCCTGCAGGAAGCGCGAGTGAAGAAACAGGAAGCTCAAACTGGTCAGAGTTCATCTTTACATTTATGTCAAGGTGTTTGGGTTGATAATTAATCGATATTTCATCAATATAATCCATGATTAACTCTAATTTACCCGTCTTCATCGCACAATCCTGACCGGCGCCATCTTGGATGTTTACGTTTCAAAAATGCTGCGCATGCGCGGTGGACCTATGACGTCATCGTGCGGATTTCCCGCGGGTAATTTAACGCAGGGGTGCAATACGGGGGTTCAGTGCATTGTCAATGGGGCATCAATATTCACCTTGACATAATGCATCAATGCAGCGTGCCCATTGGTCGTCATGATGCATGAATGCAGCGTGCCCATTGGTCGTCATGATGCATGAATGCAGCCACGGTAGGTAACCCCGAGTAGGTCAGTCCAGAGATGCCACTTTTGGGAACGTTCAACAATTATCTCACCGGTATTTAGGCATTTTTCCAGGACCCACCCACCCCCTTGTCACTGTTTTTGTATGGAACACATGTATATGGCATATAGAGGAACCCAAAGACCCCCCCCCCCACCCCCTAAGCAGTGACGTTATTGTTGAACGTTCCCTTTCCTAACATGGTAGGAATTCCGAATTTTCTATGTGAAAATTCTATAGGCATTTCCTATAATAACTTAGAAAATTTGGATAATTTCCGAATTTTCAACAATCACTGAGTGGCATCTCTGGTATCTCGCCAGGGCCACATTCCTACATCAGATGATGACTGTATTTGACTGATACACTCTCTGAGGGTTGTCACGATGCTCCAATGAAGTGCTAGTGAGCAGTCTCACCACCACTTCATTGGTGCATCATGACAACCATGGGGCATGATGCATTAATGCATCAGCGACCCTTATTTCAAAGGGTTAACAACCCTACAGTATCGGTGCATCGTGATGACCGAGGAACATGCATCCCTTAACGTATAATGCACCTATATATACCACGCACTGCTATACTGTGTATTAGTAACAGGTGCTAGGGTTATTATATCGGCTTATGTGAACTCTTGTAATTGATATGTGAATACTAGTGAATAGGTTGACACATACCCGGCCGTATTGATCTGTCTGTGAGACTCAATTTCTGCCGCCATGTGAAAATAATAACATAACATTATAAGGTGTCTCTATGAAGACCTATCGGGTGTAATAAGGACTTGATTTTGAACAATTTGAACAGCTCCAATGTAAATCTACCCCGTCTATAAGAGGCATTCTGACCTGAAGCAGACTATAGCAGGCAAACAGTTTTAGTTAAGCTGCTAAGGAGTAAAGTAGTATATGGTGGAAATCCGAGTTAAAGAAATGTCAAATATACCACTAGTTAATAATCATGTAAAAGATTTTATGAATAAAATCCAGAGGCGTAGGAAGCAAATCATTGGGGGGGCCCAACAAGGGTCCCATCGCGACCACCTAGAATTGTTGGTTGATGCACGATGACGTCTATACATACACATATAGAATTTGTATAGAAATGTAATTTTTAGGCTCAGACCCCCATTTTTTTCTATCCCATTACCATATTAATCTAATTTGAGGTGCCCAAGTTTTAGTCTCTTTTCCATTTTGATTATGAGTTCTTGGCAATTTTTTTTGGGGGGGGGCTCAGACATACTCAGGCCCCACCTCCTTCATGATTGGGGGCCCAGGCCCCCCTGCCCCCCCTTTTCCTACGCCCCTGAAATCTATGCTAAAAGATTACAATAATAATGGATGAAGTCTACATATGTACAAACATGCTCTGTGTTCCTAACTTCAGGCTCTGGGTTCCACGATCCAACACCAGGGGGTATGACGTCACACCCAGGGGTTGCCATGACGTGCCCAGAGTACGTCCTAAATGACGTATCTGTGAGGTCACACGTGGTGTCGGAGATCTACTCCCAGCTAAACCTGTCCGCCGTCATCGTCATCAAGGGCAAGGACCAAGGTCAGCACATTCAATAGTATCTTTGCATTTAGTCCTTTTTACTATAGTGTACAGGGTCAGTGGAATATTGGGGAGATTTTAGAGAAAAACTTATTTGTCAAGAACTGTCACTTTACTTTATATCCTTTTATATGGAATGCTAACAAGTAACGTCTGACAAGGTAGGGGGGGGAGGACGACCGTTCAGCACGACGCTACCACTCAGAATAAAAAAAAAGAAAGAAAAAAAGGAATGCTAACAAGTGTTTGTCCAACGCAACAGCTGTAGCTGAAAGGGTTAGACGCTATCATTAGCTTAGGAATTATTCTGAAATTCGAGCTTTTCTTTAGCTATTAGTATCTTATTTACTGCAATGTTTATTGATATACTAACTAGTCACTTAGTGACATTATGTACATTTGCAGTTCTCTCAACTTGCCTCCATGAAGATGAATAATTTTGTATCATGTACCCGCTACCTAAGAAATAAAGATTCCTCAGTTCTCAAAATAAGATATTCTGTTTCTAAGGGATGCACCAATACTTTGGTCGTTAGCCCTTCAAGGACAGATGACGCATTTTCAGAGGTTAGACCACCACCCAACTGCAACAGGGTCTCTGAAATGCAGATGTAGTGTTTTTCATTTACAGAAGTAGACATGCAGCTACATGAGGCTGAGGCTGACAGGCCGACCATGGTGAGTCAGTACGAGGTATCAGCTGACAACATGGCCGCCGACATCCGGTACATCCTGGACACCCACAACGAACTCACCATACATACATGGAACGTGTTTGTCACCTGTAGCGTAAACTGTACAGCGGAACTGCTCACTCAGGTAGGTTTCATTACCCTGAATATATACAATAAAACCACGCGTATAAGCCAGGGGTGTAGGAAAAGGGGGCCAGGCCCCCCACCCAATCTTAAAGGAGATGTGGCCTGAGTATGTTTGGGCCCCCCCCAAAAAAAAGATTTGCTAAGAATTCATAATAGATTGAATTACTAGCTCAAACTTTTATCTCCAATTAGATTAATATAATAATGGGATAGGGGAAATGGGGCCTGAGCTTCAAATCAGATCTAAAATTCACCAAAAATTATCTTTCTATACAAATTCTACATAGGTATGTATAAGCGTCATCACGCTTGAGCCGCCAATTTACGGTGGTCATGGTAGGCGCCCAGCTCCCCCCCCCCCGCCAGTGGAGGATTTAGAGGGGGGTGCGGGGGCGCCCCCCCCCTTTTTCCCTGTACTTAAGAGTTTACCTCACTCATTTTACCCTAGAATTTAGCCAAAATTAAGGGCTAAATGAGGGGGGCGCCCCCCTTTCAAAATCCTGGATCCGACCCTGCCCCCCCATGAAGATTTGCTTCCTATGCCTTGCCCTATGAACCCCCTACTCCCGCACTCCCTGTGCTCACGAACACCATCCTCATTAGAAGAACTGAAAAAGACCCTGTATATATCCATGGATTTCTGGGTGAAAAAGGTACCCTATTTTGATTAAAATCGCGGATTTTTGAGGCCCAAAATGTACCCTTTTTTTAAAAAAACACTGACACTTTTGTAACATCAATCCTTTCTTTACAAGTTAGACATACACCCCCAATTGATAAGAACCATAAAGGACTTACCTCACAGTCAGAAGCAAAAATAAACTCCATATTTCCATGGATTTCCTCTACTATTTTCAGTAAATCACGAACATGCGGACCTCAAATTATTTTACCCTATTTCCGCCATTTTTCTAATGCAGATGGTGTCCATGGGCGTGGAAAGCATGGGGGACATGTCCCCCTCACTTTTGGCCAACTCCTCAAAAGGTCAAAACTAAAAGGTCAAGCAAAGGGAGGTCAAAAAATGCAGAAAAACCCCCTGGTCCCGCCCACTCTGAAACTGCTTCCCACGCCCCTGGTGTCTTTGTAGCAGCTAAGTGGGGGGGGGGCGGGTATAAACCATTTCCGGCACGAATTGCAATTTATCTCTCATGATAATGCTTGGCAAGCCTTAACCCTTTAGATAGCGCCACATCTTAGCTGAAAAGTGTCACCTGTCCAATTTAGAATATGTGTAGGGTTCACCCCTGCTAAAGAGTCTTGGGCAAACCATAGTCACTAAATTGCAGTCTGTGTGTAATGAACCCATGTAGCAAGCCCGCTCGGGGCCAAATTGGTTTTACCCGGGATAAGGTGGTTCAAAGCGGGCAGTATTCAGTACATGGGTTTTAGGTTCGGCAGATGCTGGGTTTCCAGTCAGGGCCACACAGGGCAGCCCAAATCGGGCAAACCCACTTGAGCCCATTGGGCTCCCAACGGGTTTTGTCCTCAGCATACGGTCTGGGCCACATTGGGCCGCCCGATTTGGGCACTGGTCAGCTTTAAAATGGGCAACCACATTGGGCCCAGGATGGTTTCAAAATGGGCATCCCAAGATGGGTACTTAGCTGCATAAAGTCTTCCCAGTCTGGGGTGAGAGTGGGTTTGGACAGGGCAGCCTCATCTTCTGAACTGTTATAAACTCTGTGATGAGTGTTCCCCCTCCCTCTCTCTTTTTTGTTTGTCCCTCCCCTATCCATCCCCTACCCCTTCCATCTCCTCCTCATTCCACTCAACCTGCCCTGCCCTTTCCCCCTCTCACCCCGCTCTCCCCTGCCCTTCTGTCACCCTGCCCTCCCTGGGCCTCCCTAGCCCACTTAAAAGGGTTTATTTCTCCTCTTTCCTATCCCCTCAGGATGTGTGTGGTGCACATATGCGCAGGCACTGACACATTCCTTTGTGAATTTGTGTAATGAGGTTCTCACCATGAATATGACCTTAGCTGTCGAAATGGCGTTAAACATCTATTACTCACTCACTCTCACTCCCAGCCCTCACCCTGCCTTGCCCTGCCCTGCTCTCACCCTGCCCTGCCCTGCCCTCATCTCACCCTGCCTTGCCCTCTTCTCACCCTGCCCTGCCCTCCTCTCACCCTGCCCTGCCCTCCCCCCTCCCTTCCCTCCACCACTGCTGTAGGACACTTTCCCTATACCATTAATACACAGGTGGGTTCATAGTAGGGATCCAGATATTTCATGTAAAAGGCAACACTGACTAGTCCTGGAAAGAACAGCTTCATGTCTTTCTTTGTACTAGTAGGCTTGCAAGGTGTATTTGTGGTGTGGGGGCAAACAGGTCCCACACTTGGCCAGGTATAAGAGGACTATATATAGAGGCAATTGAGAAACCAAAAATATCCCCTGCCCCTGTAGGCCAGTCCATGGTAGACTCACTACAAAGTGGTTTCACAGCACTCCAGGCAGAATTCTACTACCCATACCAAACTTATTTCTTTTAGACATAGGACAACTGGAATAGACTACTAAATCAGATATGAAGTAATAATGTGCAGACTTTCTCATAGTCTGGAAATACTTAGATGTTTCTAGTCAAAAGTGCAAATCAAGGTCATCTGAGTAGTAGTGGAATGGCAACACCATTTCTATTGCACTGAACTTGGAACAAGAGCAGATATGCAGAGGTACAGTCATTATGAACTTGAAGGCTGTCTTCTCTACTCCTACATAGGGAATTAGTGGGGGAAGATTGAGGCCAGAATGTCACTTTAATGAATCAAAGTGCCTTGTGTTGGCTGAATGAGTTTGATTCAAATGAATGGTACTGCTCCGCCTTTCCACTTGGGTAGATATTGCATTTACTGTTTTGGTGATGGGGGGGGGGGGGGTAGATTAGCTCAAGGATTTGTTGCTTATTGACTTTAAAAAAGAAAGAAAAGATTTTGGATAAATTTCTCAAAAAGAATTTTTAACATGTCACCACTAATTTTTCATCAAATCGGGCAGCCCACTTTAGGCCACACCAAAAACCCATGTTAAACTCACTTTGAGCCCAAATTGGTGAGCCCAATTTCAAACAGATCTGTGCCCGAATCGGTTGGCCCAGTGTGGCCCAGACCCTTTGCTGAGGACAAAACCCATCGGGCGCCCACTGTGTTAACCCAGTGTGGCCCACATCAGGAGCCCGCTCTGGCCCAGACCCGGGCCACACCATTTTTGCTACCTGGGAAGATATCAGATGACTTCCAGTGAGCTCGACGCACAGACATCATGGCAATCATTTTCACACAAGACACATTTCATATGCCAAAATAATATAGAGTAAGGGGACTTGGGCTTTAGACAGGGAAAGAATGGACCGAAACGGCCATTTCTAGATTCTCACATTTCCATCCCTACACATTAAAATGTGTTTAGTTTTTAAACGCTTACACATATTAAAACACTTTGTGAAACACTTTATTGGACAAAACGCTTAACGCTTTTACCAATAGTGTTTGAAAATTCAAATATGTTTAGATTAAAATGTGTTTAGTTTAAAACAGTTGTATGGTCTTGCTGTGCTTATCAAATTCATAAACCCATGGTCTCAGCTTCAGTATCATTTAATACGTGTCATAATGCAAGCTGAACATGTTAGATGGTGCACTTAGCAGTGAGTGCTAGTGAGGTGCTTATCTTGGTCAATGATCACATTCACCATGTATGCTATAATGTCCTTTCACATTTAGATTGTTCGTCCTTAGCTATTCGAGGCCCAGAACATCAAATATTCAAGTGACAGACATTATGCTCGTTTTTGCCAAATCAACCCAAGTTCACAATTGAAATATGTTTATACAATTACTTAGAAAATGCATGTTTGGTCAATTTTCTATGATGGTCTATGGCTGCACCCTAAAAAATAACTATTGAATCTACCAGAGATCCGCGTAAAACTAAACAGAGAACCACTATAAATTCATTGCAATGAAGCAGTGTAGTTTCTACAATTAAGCCCCAGACGTCAGCACAGTGGCACAAGGAAGCTCAATGTGAAAAAAAAAACACGACAGATCTCTGGTAAATCTGGGACAAGGATTGCATCATTATTTTACGACATTTCTTTTACAGTGTAATAGCCTGTGTTCTGCACAGCGCTTTAACTGACACAATCAATTATTGATATAACACTGTGATATTGGATAATGTCATCCATGGCTGCCGGTGTACTGTGCCATAATTTAACCTTTCAAGGAGAACATGGTATCGAAATTTCCTTATTAATTTTTCATCAGCATTCATTAAAGCATCCAGAACATTTTATTCACCAATTCGGTGCCACACCATAATTATTTCCTACCAATGCTGCACGTGCCCCTGGTGCAGTAGTGCATTATTAGCTGTGGGGGATCCAGGATTTGGAAAAGGAGGGGGCGCTGTCCAAAAAGGGGGAGGTGCAACCTCATTTTGGACCAAATTTAAGTGACCAAAATATGTTTTAAAATCTAAATCTGCCACTGATCAGGCCTAAAAAAATATTCTTGTATTCAGGTAACATAGCCCAAAAACTTAGGGTAGGTAGGTTGGATTTTTTTTTCCTGGATGCCGGAAACTGCCAAAATGACATTAAACATGGTTCAAAAGATTAACCAACTTTAAAAACTATAAAAATGTTGGTTATTTCAAGCTCGTAGCATTTGTGAGACCGTTGGCTTTAATTTGATATCAAACATGCCTATATATTGACTTTTTTATATTTTCCTTGAATTTTAGGTCATATTTACCAAAAATTTCTAAAAAAAAAAATTAGGGTCGGGCCAAAAAATTTAGGGTAGGTCGGGATACCTGAACACAACTTCTTTTTTTTTTTAGGCCTCAGCATGATACACCAATGAAATGCTTGCAAGTCTGCTTACAAATACTTCATTAACTCAAAACACGAGTTATACAGAGACACCCTGGGGCCCTGCACTTTGAGTCATTTTGGTGGTGCGAATAAGTTTAAAAAAAAGATGGAAATTTTATATGCAAGAGGCACAATTACTTAATGAATCTGTAGTGCCATTAAAGGAGGAGATTTAGGGGTCTTGCAGGAAAAGGTATTTCATTACCAAGATTTGTAAATTTTGAGAAATTTATCAATATTGTACAGACTCAGTTGGTTGGCAGCCATAAGATGCTTTTTGCCTTCAATGGTGAAGGTATATGATGTTGATCCATGTATCAACTTTCCCGCCTTTTTGGTAATGTGGTGCGAATAGCACAGTTTTCGCGGGAGTTATGCGAATAGTGGCTTGGTGGTGTGAATAACCTGGGTCAGGGAGTGCTTGACTCCATGGGGTCCCCTGTAAAGGACAGTGTGATAGTCAAAGGGAGTGCTGATGCAACTGGATGGGAACCAATCACAGGCTTTTCACTTTTCGAGTTATCAGCAATTTACATTGCTGCATTATATTTGTTACATCACGCTGACCCTCTTGGAGTGTATCAGCCTTATAGGGTTGACATGATGTGTATCATGATGCCCAATGGGCATGATGCATTAATGCATTTGCCGCCCTTTGCAGGATATATCTATAGGACTCAGTATGGAGGCCTAGTGGAGCCACCATTTTGAATTTCACTGATTGAGGTAAAACCCACTGATAAGACATACCATGATGGGTACCTTGTCCCTGGTTAACACCCACTTCCAGGGACATGCTGGTCCTATCTTATCAGTATGTGACGCCAGAACCAGCTCCAGACCAGCTAGTGGCCAATACACCATGGAAACAGCAGGCCTAGGATTATGGTGATAGGGCCAAATGAAAAAAAAAGGTTTCTTTCCAGTAACCCGACCAATCCAAGCAGAACAGAGGCAATAAAAACTTTTTTTGTGATTTTGAAGAATTTTGTCTCATTTTTTCATATTCTAAAGAAATTTTTCATTACTTTTTGAGGATTTTTCCTGAATCCTTTTTGTGTTTGTCCCCTCTCTCGCAGTTGTCATTTTCCCATCATTATTTTACAATGAAATCAAAGAATTTGATACATCCAGTGATATGTGCCCTAACATATAAATGTAAATAAAAATTTAAAAAAAAATCCGACCTACCGACCCTAGCTCTTTGAGCTATGTTACTGGAAACACACCTTTTATTTTTCTTGGCCTAGGTGAAGTGTGTTACAGCACGCGGTTACAGATGTGTACAACAATGGGACCTGCAGGTGTCCTACTGCACAGATTGGTGTGTGTTGGTGCCTGCACACGTGCAGATGTACAGGCTATACAAGCCTTGTGATAAGTATGACAGAACCATAACTCCTATATTATCCAGGTATGAAAAGGATATGGTGGGAACAGATTGTGTAGATGGCCAACAATATGAATCATCAATAAATATAAAAGACAAAATAAATGCCTGCCCTAATATCCCCCAAATCTACCAAACCTATAGAACTGTTTAAAAATCCGTATTGCTGAATCTATCTATAGGTGAAGTTATATTAGGCCACACCAAATAAAATAATTGGTCTATGGATTTTCATTTTTGAAAACTGGAGCGGGAGGGCTATTTTCTTTTCTAAAAAAATGTATTTGTCAATGGATTTTCAATATCAAAGATGATGTGAAGAGGGAGATTTTCTTTTGGCTCCTTTTCTCAAATGTGCAAATCTGGAGACCTTTACCTATCCAATGAGTGGTCTGCTGTTGCTGTACCTTTATTGGTTGACACTGTAAGGACTTTGCAAAAAAAAATTCAATTCCAGAAAATGATGAGGGCGTAATCCATTGACAAAATATTTTTCAATTAAAAATAAGATTTCCATTTAAGAAAATCAGGAGCGGGAAATCCATAGACCAATGTTTTAATTTGGTGTGGCCTTACATTAGTTTTGTTCTAAACTGGTTGAACTTAGGTCTTAATGCATCTTGGACAGAATGTTCTACCTAGACAAAAGAAAATGTGTGTATGCAGTAACATGGCCTGAAAAGAGAGGGTCGGTAGGTCGGATTGTTTTTTGGTTTTTTTAAATTTTTTTACATTTATATAGGAAATTTGAGGGCATATATCGAAGGATCTATCAAATTCTTTGATATCTCTGTAAAATAATGCTGGGAAACTGACAACTGTGAATAAAGGGAAGAACACAAAAAGGGTACAGGAAATGGTGAAAAAATGTAATAAAAAATTTCTCTAAAATATGAAAAAATGAGACAAAATTCTCCAAAATCCCCCCAAAAAAGGTTTTTTTTTTGCCCTGTTTTGCTCGGGTCAGTCGGGTAACTGGGTAACCTTTTTTTATTTGGCCTTATAATGTAATATGATAGGTATTGATCAAGATGGCTGAAAAAATGTTCTGTGGGGCATTTCTTCACTAAAAGCCTTGTGTCCACCGGGTGATACAATTTGTAATAACAAAGTCCATCGTTCATTTCTGACAATAAAACCAGTTTTGTCATTCATTTCCGAGTATCTTTGATTGTCCAATACTGATTAGCTCTATGTTGTACCATTTGAAGTTGTGAATGCCCCCTGAGGATCTGATATATATACCCAGGTAGCAAACAGTGGGCGCCCGATGGGTCCGATGGGTTTTGTCCTCAGCAAAGGGTCTGGGCCACACTGGGCTAGCCGATTTGGGCACAGATCTGTTTGAAAGTGGGCTCACCAATTTGGGCTCAAAGTGAGGGTGAGAAAAGGTGAGGGGGAAAGGGTAGGGCAGGTTGAGGGGAATGAGGAGGAGATGGAAGGGGTAGGGGATGGATAGGGGAGGGCGAAGAAAAGAGGGAGAGGGAGGGGGAACACTCATCACAGAGTTCAGAACAGTCCAGAATATGAGGCTGCCCTGTCCAAACCCACTCTCACCCCAGACTGAGAAGACCTTATGCAGCTGAGCACCCATCTTGGGATGCCCATTTTGAAACCATCCTGGGCCTAATGTGGTTGCCCATTTTAAAGCTGACCAGTGCCCAAATCGGGCAGTCCAATGTGGCCCAGACCATATGCTGAGGACAAAACCTGTTGGGAGCCCAACGGCTCAAGTCGGTTTGCCCGATTTGGGCTGCCCTGTGTGGCCCTGACTGGAAACCCAGCATCTGCGAACCTAAAACCCATGTACTGAATGCTGCCCGCTTTGAACCACCTTATCCCTGGTAAAACCAATTTGGCCCTGAGTGGGCTTGCTACATGGGTAAATGGTTCCAAACACAGATCAGGTATGATTGCAGCCATTTAGCCCGCCTATTTGGTTCCACATACTCACGCATTGTGGACTAGAGATGTGTTATTACAATTGATCTATATGCACAGGAATCCCATGACAGACTGTATTTACCTGTAGATTTAGAGTTGGCCGAATAGGGCATGGACCTATACAGTTTTTCTGTAGCACTGCCCAGAATCAATAGAACTGACTATAGATCAGGGTAATAGTATCTAAAAGCAGACACTGGTAAGTACAGGAGGGATGCTGCTGTAGTTCATGGTCACTATAATTTAAAAAAACCCAAATCATGGTAGGCGATCGCGGAAGACCAACATGTTTGAGAGGTGTGGTGCCCTATATAGGATTATATATGATTTGGTAGACCTCTTGTGGTTCTGCAAGAAATAATATTGGGCACTAAATGATTTGAGGCTGTCCAAATGTAGAATGTTCTGCAGTGAGAAAAACACCGAGTGACTGTCTGTATGCAATACATCAATAATAGGTGTTATCAGATGACAAAAGATCTTTATCCATACTTACACTGCTAGTACATTGTATACGATATAGAAAATCTGTGAAATGCTTTGTTCTCAAAGTCCACTGTTGTACAAAGATTATAAAAGAGCCCCTTAGCCTCTTGGTTCTGTTTTGTGTTGAATTGAAAAGGATGTGTGGTTCAGAGAAAATAAATGAAAAAAGGGTCCTGCCTCTTTGTATTTCTCTCCCCTTACCTCACAAGAATTCCTGTTAAACTGTGCCAGTAAAATGTTGAAGATGTCTGTTGTTAATGTGACACAATTGCTTTTAGATATTGACCCTACCATACTGACAGTTTGACCTCATAGAGGAACAGGTTTTTTTAAACTTTTATAGTGGCTCAGCTAATCCTTAATGTAGTAAATACTCAGACGATATGAAAAGCATAATTATGTATGTTCACATGTAAACGAATCTAGAGTCAATAACCACCACAGCTGTTAAAACAGAACGATTTGTCTCTTTCCAACTATATTCATGAATGAAAAAGGACATGTTTCTTCTCTGGTGTGTTATCTATCCCAATCTGGGCAGTGTTTATGTTGAACCATGACAGCTTCCATCTCAAATACTCTCGGTCTTACAATACTCTATTTTGTTTATAGGAAACAGTGAAACATGTCACACGATGCAAGATTTCAGAACTCCTTAGTGAATGTCACAGTCTGTGACGCAATCTGACAACCTAGCTTCAGAGTTCAGTGCTCTGGCATTTTTATTCCAATAGAGTCTAAAGTGGTGGTCGAATTTGTAACGACAGAATATTTCTATTGACAACCAGATCAATTATAAACCGACAATACAAATGTGTTCTTTATTATCGTCGGAAATGAATGATGGAAGGGTTTTTATCATCTGAAATGAACGATGGAAGGGGTGATATTGTCAAATGTAATCTAAACGGAGGCTATGCCTAAACAAGCATGCTGCAGATGCGTAAATTTTAAAACGGTGACACACATATACAGCCCCTATATCCAAGCAGTATATACCATATTAAATAGGTCATTTGTGGCAGGGTATAATATTATACCCTGCCACAAATGACCTATTTAGGATTCCAGTATTAATACAGAAATCCCAAATAGGTCTGTACTTTCCCCAAGCTATCAATGGCACAAAATCTATGAGTTTGTATTCAGGCTATTGAGGTTTCCCATTATACACTTTGTTCGTGGAGGTTTCCTGTTAATTACCATTATTAGGTCAGTCACGTGACCTACTCTGGCCAATGGCATTGGTGACGTGACTGACCTTTTTACACGAACGAACAGAGTGTATTATGGGAAACCTGAATAGCCGGAATGAATAAATCATGAAACTCGCTAAAGGTGTTTAAACTAGGGTAATGTGCCATGAAATGTGCCATCGACTATGAATCAGGGTGTCAATATAAAAGTACCTTTTTGCACTTGGCTTTTGGTGTAGTAAAAGGCAGGGTATAGTGCTAAAGAGGCAGGTAGAGTCAGGTGAGCAAACAATAGGGAAAGGGTTGGCTGTTTTTTTTCCTCTCTGGATGTGGCTTGGTATTGACCTTGCATTAGGTAATGGCATTGTAAAAGCGCTGTAGGGCCAAAACGAACTATTGAGTGTTTCAGGTTTATCATGGTTTGAAAACCCCATATCTCACCCTTAACGCCTGCATCATGTAACAAAAAGTAATGAATCAAACTGAAATTAAAACGATTGATGAAAGGGATTAATTTGCATATCTAGATGAATGCTGTTCAACCGTGCTGGATCTATCGATGGATGCGGATATGGACACACATGGTAAGATGGGTGGTACTTCTTAACTGGAGGATATTGTAAATAACAGATATAAATATGGTATTAATCATGTTTTCTCTTTATATAGACAAACCGCCTGGACACGTGGGGTCCTACCCAGGGAGTCCTAACCCACATGGTGAGGTGGGTGGTGCTACTGGACAATGTCACAGTTATAATTGTGCGTTTTCCATTTTCCAGATAAACCGCCTGGACACATGGGGTCCTACTCAGGGTGTCCTTACCCACATGGTGAGGTGGGTGGTGCTACTGGACAATGTCACAGTTATAATTGTGCGTTTTCCATTTTCCAGATAAACCGCCTGGACACATGGGGTCCTACTCAGGGTGTCCTTACCCACATGGTGAGGTGGGTGGTGCTACTGGAGGATATAGAGGAGATGGAGAGTCTGGAGGAGGCAGTGGGTAACATCACACACCTCACTGCTGTAGTGGACATCACCAACACTTCAACACCTGTCTACCAGGTGCGTCTAGTAACAATTTAACCCAAAAATCAATTAACAAAGAATTTCCTTTAACTTGGAACATTTGTTCTTTTGCTATAATTCGTAATTGAAATATGAAATAAAAAGTTGGGGTAGCAACAAAAATTTATTCGATACCAACCTTTTTTAGGCTGTTTTAAAATTGACAAAAGGCAGATTCCTAGTCAGTTGGTATTTTGGAGGGATTTCGGTGAATTCGCAAACTGGACAAACAATTTCTTTTCAGAAACTACAATATTGTCTTTTCAGATATGTTAATCAATGTAGAAATGTAAAATCATATGGTTCCAATGCTACTTGTTGCACACAATGAGTGTATATGCTGGGGGGGTTAAGCATATGGACTACGGTCAGAGTAGGGGTACAGTCTTTTGAAAAGGTTTCTCCAAAAAAGCATCTTTATATTAATAAACATAACTTGAACTAATAGTGATAGAGAGAGTTTCAACCTGGACAAAAGAAAGATCAGTGTCGTTGGTTATGTAGACACCAGGGGTCTATTTCAAAATACTGCTACGACTCTAAATGGGGGAAAAGCATTGTCTGTTCTGAAATTGGCCCCTGTGCTGTGCTATAGTGTATAGATGTCTTAAAGCTTTAACGATGCTACAGCCCATCGTCTTACCACCAGACTAAGCCTCGTTTTGTGACTATCACCATAGGTGTCAGGAAACGTGCATGGACTTTGAAATAGCTTCTTGCTATCCAACTAGCAAAGAAATATATAGTGGGCAACTAAAGTTTAACAACTATATTAAATACTTTTTGATTTGGTTAACCGTCACAGGATTCTGATAGATGTTGGTTATTGTGGTAAGGGGGAGGAGGAAAGGTGTGCATGCAACCTGGCTGGCTGACTAAGCCCTGTCAGTGTACCTCTCTATAGGGCTTAGTGTTGACGCCTAGTGGAACGGCCATTGCTTGATCTGTCGCCTGGATAGATAAGCACTAATAACAACTAGTATGATGGGTACCGGTGTTACATAATGTACACAAAAAATCCTGCAGTGAATACAGGGAATCATCTGATTGGTTAATAATATATCCCGGGTGAACCCTATACTTTGGGTATATATTGTTGAAGCCTGTCCCGGTAGTAGCGACGTCATCGATATTCACAATATCTAAATATTGGCATTATCATGATGTTGAATATTGTATCGACATTACCATTATATCGATATAACTACTTTCTCAGATTTTCACATTACTTACGTGAAAACCTTGGACAGAATAGAAAGTATGGGGTTAATTGGTATCAAATTAAAGCCAACAACATTAGCAATGCAATGGGATAAATATTACTTGCATTTTTAAAACTTTTGATAATGTATTCAACACAGTGAATACATTGCTTAGCAATAACATTCTGTAGCCCCCTTTACACCCTAGACATGACCATACAAAATCATGGCAAGTCCAAATTCTTTTATCTATGACACATTTACACCCTAATAGAATATCAAAAGGGGGAGGCTATTCAATAGTGCTAGGACACTTGTTGGATGAAATATGGCAGTCAGTATGACTCGTGTAAGTAGAGAAATTATCTCTCATTTTGTCCCAAAGATTAGGAAGAGCATATACCTCCCTAGGTAGGTAAATGAGGGAAAGAAATCCTGGCTACCTTTTTGTTTGTTGATATCATTGATGCTGGCTTCATGATCAATACCGTTGTATGTACCTGAGAATTGCAGTTTATCTCAGGTAATCGAGAATATATTTAGCATTACCAGATCCCTTATGTCTTAACTTTTTTCTGCAGTTGTTATGAATGAGCCAGTTACAAATCCTCAACACACACACCCTCCACCCCTGCTTTCCACACACTCAATGCCAACATTTTAGCAATAACATACCTTTCAAATGCACTGAAATATCGCAATAAATCATGATATCGAGACCAAAAATCGCGATAATCGCCATCGGGAAAAAGTGGATGTCAATGACATCCCTACCTGGTAGATGGACAAGATGACTCCTAACATCCTAGCATTGTTTGGGCTGGTTATACTGGCTAATGTACACCATAAAAGAGGCCCTGTTCAGTATATATATATACACCCAGCTCTATATATATAGTAACCTGTAGACACAGGCGATATATCAGTAATCGTCTAGCCCAACATGCACTACAAAACAGTGTACTCAGACCAATGGCACTAATGGTATATGTACATGGTCACCAAGGGAGTAGTGTGTATACATGTACACAGTGATCTGCTCCTGAGTGGTCATAGTACCAGACATATTGTACTCTATGAACCCATTTAGTAAAAACAGTTTATCGATGCCTCACTATGTCTTTTCATTGTTTGAAGCAAAATTTCTAGAATTTAAAATTTCAATGTAATTTGATGCTTTACATGGTTTCTATTCAAAAGTTTGTATCCTAGAATAATATTTATCTTTCTGAAATATTTTATGGATGCGCTTATTTTTGTGTGTGTTTTTTTTTACGTCGGAATGACTTTTTGATAGGCAATACTTTATCAAAAACGGCTGCATCATTGACATGTCTTAAATATATCATAGAATTTAATATGATTAAAGTGTTGCAGGAAAACTGATTGTGGTATCTGAAAAAACATTTGTCCCACAAATGGTATGTGCCATTGAAAAAGGACTATAGTTTTTCTGTGGGCATTGTTAATTGCCCTTTTTGCAAGATATTGATTTGTCTGACGATGCTAGCAAAGTGCAAAATTACTTTAGGAATAGTTTGTCGTTCAAAACTTGCCTTTTCAGCCGACATACGGTATCTACAGTGCATCATGGACGGCAGCCGGGCGGCGGTTTGAGGATATAGGACGGTATCAGGGCGGGACATTGCTGCTATCTGAATTATTCTTCCCAAACCAACAATACGGCTTCAACAACAGGACCTTCACCATCACTGTCAACATGGTGAGAAGCCACTTCAGTAATTACTCCCTGGTACTGTGTTATTGACTCAGGGTCTCCCGGAGCCATATCTGCTGCTTTGCGACATCTGTCTTGTGAAGAATTAAATTTTGAAATCTCCAATTAGAATTATGAAAAGGAAACTGTCCAAAAGATGGTCTGAATTAACTTTAGAGTTTTGTTACACATGATTCCTTAGAAACCAGCAGGCTATTTCAATGAGGTCTAACATCACACCCTCTCAATGTTAGAATAAGGCATGCTCTGTTAGTGATATGGATGCGCCTATAAAATTAGGCTGCATTGTCAGTATAAACATGTGCATGACTCTCTGAGCATAGCTTCCCCTAACATTGCAGATGATGTGATGTTATGCCGTATTGAAATAGCATTCTGAAGAGTGCATAGGCTGAAATATATAGGCAAAGGTTCACGAGTGGGAGTCTGTTTGTCAGTTATTGCACGCGCCCATTGGTTGTCGTATCACAGGATACCCATAGGGCGGAGTGTAATGCGACGACCACATGGCAAGTGCGCTATCTGACAAACAGACTCCCACGAGTGCTCCTTTGCGTTTATCTCATGGTTACATCATCTACTTACATCATTTCGGCATATTACATCATCTTCTTATCATGAAACTTAACGCATGGGACTTGTTTACGTTGCTATTTTAAAGCTACGTCATAGCTGCTATGACATCATCCAAAAGGTCACGTGACTTATCAGTGTGATACGACCATGTTGTATTACACACCTCCCATGTGATACGACCTCCTAATGCTATCTCTATGGCGTCCCAGTATCTGAACGTATTTACCATGAGATAAGGTATTTTCCATTACAGTGGGGGTCTTTCCTCAAAATGGGATATTTAACCCATGTTATATTCTCTTACAGTGGGGGTCTTTCCTCAAAATGGGATATTTAACCCATGTTATATTCTCTTACAGTGGGGGTCTTTCCTCAAAATGGGATATTAAACCCATGTTATATTCTCTTACAGTGGGGGTCTTTCCTCAAAATAGGATATGTAACCCATGTTATATTCTCTTACAGTGGGGGTCTTTCCTCAAAATGGGATATTTAACCCATGTTATATTCTCTTACAGTGGGGGCCGTTCCTCAAAATGGGATATGTAACCCATGTATTATTCTCTTACAGTGGGGGCCGTTCCTCAGTAAGTACGAGACAAACACCACAGTGTGGTATGAAGGCATGTGTATAGAAATGTTGGAGACGTTAGCCAATAAACTCAACTTCAGGTAAGTCACCTTTGTCAGCCATACTCAAACAAACAGAAAATCTATACTCCTTTTCATAATTGTTATTAGATCAGCTTCAAAATAAGATATGATATGCTAGCGTTTCAAAGTATTTAGAGTTATTTCATGTAGTCAAGTGAGATAAAGTTTAATCAATGTTGACGAGTCTTTTTTCATGTGTTATCAATAATAGCATTAGGGAGAGGACATGTTTGAAGGGTTGGCCAATGTGAATGTTGGATACAAGAACCTTGGTTAAACCAATGGAGCTGTCGTATTTAACCTGAAATAAACTGGTTGTGCATCATGAAAACTACGGAGTTTTATTCATTAACCATTTAAGGAATGATGAAACAGGAGTGCATCATGCCAATTGGTCGTCATGATGCACCAATGAAGTGCTGGTGGGACTGCTCATCAGCATTTTATTGGTGCATCATGCCGACCCTCCAGGAGTGTATCAATCCCAGACCAATGGGCATGATGCATTCATGCATTATGCATCATGCATCATGATGACCAATGGGCATGATGCATTCATGCATCATGATGACCAATGGGCATGATGCATTCATGCATCATGATGACCAATGGGCATGCTGCATTCATGCATCATGACGACCAATGGGCATGATGCATTCATGCATCATGACGACCAATGGGCATGCTGCATTCATGCATCATGACGACCAATGGGCATGATGCATTCATGCATCATGACGACCAATGGGCATGCTGCATTCATGCATCATGACGACCAATGGGCATGATGCATTCATGCATCATGCCCATTGGTCATCATGATGCATGAATGCATCATGCCGACCAATAGGCATGCTGCATTCATGCATCATGACGACCAATGGGCATGATGCATTCATGCATCATGATGGGCATGATACATTGGTGTATAAGCTGCCCTTAATTGATTAATACTGGCTTCCAAAAACTGTCACTGACTTTTATACCTTACTGTTTCAGCTATGTCCTGGTGGAGCCAGCAGATCTTAAATGGGGGACACTGGATAACGGGACATGGGAAGGCATTGTGGCACAATTACATAATAAGGTGGGAATATATATGAAGATCATAATAGCCTATGTGGTTGAGTGTGCTTATAGAATGAGTGCTTTGTGTATTATGGTCAAAGTTAAATGACCTTTGAAATCAACCAGCAGGACATTGTAAATTTACATCATTCAAACCATTTAGAGCTGTATCGACCCTGTCGGTATGAAGAAAATATCAATAATTTTGAATTAAAAACGTACTCCTTCTGACCATTAACCTTTTAAAGGCCACTGATGCATTAATGCATCATGGCTATTTGTCGTCATGATGCATCAATGAAGTGCTGGTATGAGTCTGCTGCGTTACTTGCCAGGCCTCAGAGGCGTAGGAAGCAAATCTTCATCGGGGGGGGGGCCAGCAGGGGCCCCATCTGCACCACCTTGAATTTGCGGCTCAAGCGCAATAGCGCCTATTCATACCTATATAAAATTTATAGAGAAAAGTAATTTTTGATCAATTTTAGATTTGATTGGAGGCCCAGGCCCTCATATTCCCTATCCCATTACTCTATCAATCTAATTTGAGATGCAACGTTTTATCCTCTCGTACAATTTATTATGAATTCTTGGCAAATTTTGGGGGCCCAGACATACTCAGGCCCCACCTCCTTCATGATTCGAGGGGCCCAGGCCCCCCTGGCCCAACCTTTTCCTACGCCCCTGGGGCTGTATTCATGCATCCTGATGAGCCTACAGATTCAATACTACACTACTGCCCTGGAGGCTGAGGGGTGGCATAGTGCTCCAATGAAGTGTGGTAAGCAGAATCGCCAGCACTTCATTGGTGCATCATAATCACCAATGGACATGATGCACTCCTGCATCAGCGGCCCTTAAAAGAGCACTTTGGAGCTTCCTAGCTTTTGTACCTAGGAGTTATCTACTCGAAGTATACAGACAAATCCGTCTCATATCACAGAAGAAATCGGCAAGGAAATGTGCTAAACAAAGAGAAAACAGCTTCGCTCTAGAGAGACCTCGGTCTTTATTAATGATATTGACAACAGGCACCTCATTCATCAATCTGAATATTCTGGTTTCTCTCACTTACCAGGTGCATCCTCTCAACTCAATTTACAAATATTTGTCTTTGTCCGATCTCGTGCATCTATTCATGAGAAAAACTGAAGAGGTTTCCACGTTGGCTGATAAATTGTGATGCATGTGATTAATAATGTCATGCTGTTAAACGCTAGACCTTTATTTTTATTTACTCTATGCTACACTTTGCCTTTTTGTCAATTGGCGCACGCTAAGCTAACAAGAAAGTCTTATCATATATGAAAAGAAATACACCTAAAGTTGTGTGTCCACGAGGTGATATACTTTGTGATGAGGCCAAAAAAAATTTCATGTGTTTCCAGTAACATGACTCAAATACCTATAGGTCGGTAGGTCGGATTTTTTTTTTCAATTCTGTACAGAAATAGGCAGATCTATTTGATTCTTTGATTTTACTGTAAGGGCACAAAAAGCATATGATAAATATGAAAATTATGCAAGAGCTATTAATTGTAGACCAAAAGATTATATTCATGAAATATTGATGATAAAAATATGAAAAATACGAAAAAAAAAAATCTAAAAAATTATTGAAAGTTTGCTAAAATTCTCATAAATTACAAAAAAAGGTTTAGGCTCGGCCTTATTTTGCTAGGCCGGTCTGGTGACTGGAAACAACCTTTTTATTTGGCCTGACAGAATATTTCTATTGGCAACTACTTCCATCGTCCATTTCCGACCATACAAATCAAACATGTTAGATATTATCTTCGGAAATTAATGTTGGAAGTTAGAAATGTCTATAGAAATATTCTGTCGTCACAAATTCTATCACCCTTGACACACGGACACGCTATGAGTTGAATATATACCATATAACAGAAGTTTTGGATATGATGGAAAAATTCCTTTCCCTTTTTCAATCATGTGTGGATTTTCACAAGTGGAAAATTGTGGACACCTAAGGGAACGTTCAACAATTATGTCACTGTTATTTAGGCATTTTTCAGGACCCACCCACCCCCTTGTCACTGTTTTTGTATGGAACATATGTGGATCAACATGGTAAAAGGTACGCCGATGAGTGGGTGCGTGGGCGTACCTTTTACCGATTTGATCCACATATAGAGGAACCAAAAGACCCCCCACCCCACCCCCTAAGCAGTGACGTAATTGTTGAACGTTCCCTAAGTTGCAGTTCCCTTAACCCCCTCATACCAGATACGGGGGTGTGTCAGAATTTCAGAATTCCTGATGAGGCATACCAGAGGTCCATCATTGCATTTAAATGTCCTGCCTTGCACGCAGGGTATTTCGGGGATTCCCTAGATCTAACATTGATGTTGGCATCAACCATATGATTACCCTATCACCATCTGGATGTCCCCATGCTCTCTGTCCACTCACTCAGTACTACATTTACACCAGCTTCCTGCCACAGCAGAAGGGGATTTCTCTACATACTACGTCTGATCTGCTTCAGGAGGGTGTTGCTCCTATAGTAAAAGGAAGGGCTGACTAAAAATGCACTCATTTCCAGTCCTTTCTTTTCATGTAGCTATAACTTGTCCCTTTTGTTTCTCGCAAGTGGTCATTCAAGTACGGTGCTAAAAAAGATTTGAGTAGGTACCTAGTTGGGAGAAGTCAGTCAGTATAATATACTATAGAGTGTGTGACATGAGTAGGTACCTGATAGTGCAGCTCTCTCTGTTTTATACAAGGCAGGTGACTTTTCAGACTAATGTGGTGAGTGCAAGTTGAATGGTGAAGCAGAGTGTGACTTCTTTTCCAAAGAGGGTACCTACTGACAACTCTTTTTACCATAGGAGCAACACGCTCCAGATCAGGAGCCTCACAATATTTGACTATTTTCACTGTTTCAGAAGGATTAACGACTTGGGCCTTAGTGTTCCTTTTGACAATCACCAATGTACGATTTATTAAATGGTCATCATGTGTTTCAGATCCACAACACAGAACCATACAGCAAGGCCCCAGACTATCTAGCTATTGGCCTACCGCTGTAGAACAAGTGTTGTTGTACATTATGTGGAATTATCTGTACGATCAAGTTTAGAGTCTGAAAAAGGTGGCCGTAGGGTCATTTGGCAATCGTTAATCATTCTGAAACATACTCCATAGGCGCTAATTCAGCTTACAGAGCAGTTGTAGGGTATGACCTACGGTCTCCAACCCTATTCTTGAGAGTTTCAACTCCTAGATTGTGGCTGCGTGTAGTCTTAGTTTTTTTGGTTTTTTTTTTGAGGTTTGAAAATTAATTTTATTGTCCCACACAATTTAACAAAAGTGGATAATGACAATAAAGGTGATTCCTCATCCAATTCATCTGTTACAAATCCAGTTATTTTCACATTATGACATATATGAATGTACATGATGAGATGAGGTCAAACAGGTAGAGAAAATATGTATTATGTACACAAAAACAAGACTACCATAAGATTTAATGGCCACACAACAGTGACACAGCGGATAACAGGGTAAAGCGGGCTCGAACACATGCTTCATTACATATTACATTTAGTATAGAGTACGAGAGTAAGACAATACAAGATTTGAAGTATGTAGTTATTAAGTGACTCCGGCAAATAAACAGTAAAGACTGTCAATGGGTGTAGTCGTTAAAACAGCTCCCACAAACAATGACATTGCAGCACACGATAACTATACGACAACCATTACTAGATTTCCAAGATTAGGCAACATACTAGTGACTTAGGAAATAGCCTCCTGTGCAGTTATAGCCCATAACAAGCTGTTAGCCAAACATTGATCCGCCTGGGTTGGTGAAGTGTGCCATCCCAGTGTTAGGTGTGACACCATATACAGGGTGCAAACCTTTCACTGCACAACTGGACGTCCATTTACCTCCACATCTACCTAATGAAAGTAGGCCTGGATGGGGCGTTACATGTCACTCTAATCTAAATGTATTTGCCTAATGGAAATAGACCTGAATTGGCCATTAGATGTCACTTTAATCTAAATTTATTTGATCATTTTCACTTGCCACTTTATACAGTCACGTGATGCCTCCAGGTTAATCTACCTTTGTCGTCCTGAGGCCAAAAAAATATATTGTGTGTTTCCAGTAACATGACCCAAATTTCGAGGGTCGGTACGGCGGATTTTATTTGTCATTCTGTATAGAAATGTATAAGCAGATATGTCAGATTATTTGATATTACGATAATGTATCAAAAACTTAGAGCAGACATTATATAAAAAGGATTCAAAACATATACATATTTAAGCTCTGAACTGTATACTTTATGAAAAATCATGAAAAATACGAAAAAATTATCAAAAGTACTATAACAAAATTTCAAAACTAGCCTGTTTGGCTAGGGTCGGTCGGATAACTGGAAACAAACCTTTTTTTAGGCCGGATACACTGAAGCAGTGCTAGTGAGTACCCTGCAAACACAATCCTGACACATACTCGAGACATCCCCGTGTCATGAATTGCGATTCCTCCGAGAATTTTACACGTTCACTTCATGCGATTTTGACTTGCGATTCCCACGAAAAAAGAACATGTTCATAATTCCCGAGAATCTGCTGTGTCTTTCTCATGTTGCACATACCCCAGATTTGCCCAAGAAACATGTTCTATTTGGGGAATAACACAAGCTATAGACACATGTTTCGACTTGTGATTCTCACAAGAAGCACTGATTCATAAAAATGTTCAATTCCTGGGGATAACTCGAGATACAAACTTGTGTTATGACTTGTGATCAACACAAGAATGCACTTGTTTAATTCCCAAGAATATCTCAAGAGGTTTACTCATGTTTTCTCCATGAGAATCCACTGTGTCATCAGAACGTTTGATTCTCGAGTCTTATTTAGAAGGAACATTTCCAAATCCTGGGAATAACTCAAGATGTAAACTTGTGTCAGGTCTTGTGATTTCCACAAGAATCTTCCCAGGGATAAAGCAAGATGTTAACTCATGTCATGACTGGTGATCCCCACGAGAATCCACTGCATTCATGAAAACATGTTCAGTTCCAGGAATAACTTGAGATTTAAACTTGTGTCATGACTTGTGATTGCTACAAGAATTAACTCAGTTAATTCCCAGAAATAACTCAAGATGTGCACTTGTGTCATGACTTGTGATCCCAACAGGAATCCTCTGGCATATGAGAAGATGTTTAGTGCCGTGATCCTCACAAGAATCTACCGGTTCATGAGAACGTTCAATTCTTGAGTCGTGTTTAGAGGGTAACTTAGGGACTGATCATTTTTTTAACAACAGTGGGGGGGGAGGCTGGTGGGTTTGAGGGGGGTCAGAATTTTTTCAACCCCTTGACCAGGGGGTCAGAATTTTTTCAACACCTCTGATGGGGGGATCAAAATAATTTCACCTGTTTTCAGTGGAAAACCCCGCACATTACTACAGGCTAAAAGGGGACGTTTGCGCGCGATTTTTGTCCCTTATGGGGGGGCCAAAAAAATTTTTATCCCCCTCGAGAGGGGGGAGTCAAAAACATTTGCGCGCATCCATGCGCAAACCCACCAGCCCCCCCTGTTCTTCCAAAAATGATCACTCCCTTACTATCCTTCATGCAGCATGCTGAACCTATACTTCTGATTGGACATATGATCGAATGAATACAGCCCTGATGAATTATCTTACCTAATGGAATTAGGCCTCAGAACGCTGGGACAATGCACCTGATGGTATGACTCAATACAATTACATAAAGTGATTGAGCAGAACTCTGTGCACCCAGAATGTGGGTGGGGTGGGGCGGGGGTGTGGCGGGGGTGGCGTTAACTGTTTAATGGTACACTTTTACAGCCCTCTATTTCTTTGGCAACAACATTCACAACCCTTGATTGTAAAAGATGATTGACGTTTCAACACCCGGGTTTCAACAGCTATCAAAAGCCTGCTCATTTTAAACTTCATCTTAATAGACCTGCAATGTACCGGTAGTTGTACTAGCCAAACAATTTCAGGCCAGACCATCAACTTAATTGGGAATCAAACAACACGTCCTAGGTTACCCTCATCCCTCTGCTGACCATAGCCACATGGTCCCACACACCCTGTGGGGAGCAGGGGTAGTTTCATGCCATATCATACACCAGATCCATCCATGAATGAGTGACTATCAGATCATTGGATACTCATATCATTGAGATAATTAAATCATGTGGTAGCAGTGACACCATGGTACCTTTAGGTAGATTTTAGAGGTCCTTTACTAATATTGGGTTCCTCTTGTTAGTGCCATGGTCTATACACAGTGTTCGAGGTTTAGGTGAATCAACCCCTTAGACATCAGGCATGACCCCCCCCCCCCCCCCGCTGGAACTGTTTGATCCCCACTCAATGGCCAATCACCCATGAATAGAACTGCGCACAATTCCTATTCACAGCCCTCATTCTCTTTCCAATGCATCGACAGCCACAGCTCCTGTGAGTCAGCACTACATTATGTACTCTGGGCTGAGTCCCCCCCCCCCCTGGGTCATTGCACCCAAATTGTCTAGCAGAGGTCCCTTCCATTGAGTGCATACGATGATACTCCCTCTACTTAACCCTTTAAGGGCAGTTAATGCAAGAGTGCATCATCCCTACTGGTCTTTGTACCATTGAAGTGTTGGTGAGACTGCCCGCTATCACTTCCTGGGAGCAACATGCAAGAGTGCATCAGGCCCATAGGGTTGGCAGTTGATGCTTGTAAATGTAGGCCTGGTGAGTAACTCGTTAGGTAACACTAGACAGCCATTAAAGGACTGCGACAAATCACCATGGCTCGTCTGTGCTATCTAGAAGCATCACACACACAGTCAAGTCAGATTTTGTGTAATGATGGATAATCGTGTTTACCTGGGGGTGCTTGTAGCTAGAGGGGTTACCTGCACAGTGGCACAGTAGCATTTATAAGGGAACGTTCAACAATTATGTCACTGTTATTTAGGCATTTTTCAGGATCCACCCCCCTGTCACTGTTGTTGTATGGAGGAAGCCAAAGACCCCCACCCCCTAAGCAGTGACTTAATTGTTGAACGTTCCCTAACTAGTGATGGAACCTTGAGTGTGACGCCGAAAGGAGGGGCTCACTCCCTACTTTCAGCAGAATTTTGGGGTCTAAAATTAGCAATGTAGAGTACTGAAAAAATATAGAGCTATGTATCCCCTCTGTACCCTCTGTCTAAATCTGCCAGTGTTAACCCGTCAAGGACCAATGGGGCATTTGTACATCATTCCCATTGTGTGTCCTGTGTCCCACCTCCCATGTGTGTCCTGTTTCCCACCATCCGTGTATATCCTGTGTCCCACCTCTCAGGTGTGTCCTGTGTCCCACCATCCATGTATATCCTGTGTCCCACCATCCGTGTATATCCTGTGTCCCACCTCCCATGTGTGTCCCGTGTCCCACCATCCGTGTATATCCTGTGTCCCACCTCCCATGTGTGTCCCGTGTCCCACCATCCGTGTATATCCTGTGTCCCACCATCCGTGTATATCCTGTGTCCCACCTCCCATGTGTGTCCCGTGTCCCACCATCCGTGTATATCCTGTGTCCCACCTCCCATGTGTGTCCCGTGTCCCACCATCCGTGTATATCCTGTGTCCCACCATCCGTGTATATCCTGTGTCCCACCTCCCATGTGTGTCCCGTGTCCCACCATCCGTGTATATCCTGTGTCCCACCTCCCATGTGTGTCCCGTGTCCCACCATCCATGTATATCCTGTGTCCCACCATCCGTGTATATCCTGTGTCCCACCTCCCATGTGTGTCCTGTGTCCCACCATCCGTGTATATCCTGTGTCCCACCTCCCAGGTGTGTCCCGTGTCCCACCATCCGTGTATATCCTGTGTCCCACCATCCGTGTATATCCTGTGTCCCACCATCCGTGTATATCCTGTGTCCCACCTCCCAGGTGTGTCCTGTGTCCCACCTCCTTTTTTTTTTAAGTTAAGTTTTCTTTATTGTCTCAGATTCGAAGTGGTCAATTACAAAGGTATAGAATGTACATCACGTTAACACATATAGGTTTAAATACGAAATTTTAAAATTGAGACTAAAGAAGGCAATGGACCTCATCCCCACCACGTAGGGTGTATGGGTTGATACTTCTGGTCCTACCTACGCTGTAATTATATTTGTATAGCATTGACACACATATCAGGTAATAAGAAAAGGATATGTACCAAGATAATAAAAATAAAAAAAAAATAGCAATAGTATAGGGGAACTAGTACAGTTCCAGATTAAGGTAATATAAAGGAAGAAAATGAGAGAGAGGGCGGAGAATAATTTGATTAGTTAATATGACAAGACTAGCATTTAAATAAATTTTAATAAAATTCAATAGTTGGGATGCTCACCCAACTCCAGGAACAAGTTCCTTTAATAGTTTTTTATTATTTGATTTAAAAATTGATAAAGTTTCAGTGTTTCTTCTTATTACTGGGAGAGCATTCCAACTTATGGCACCGAAGTATTCAATGCTTTTCATGTATGATGCAGTGTTAGGGAATAATACTTTACATATAGGAGCCAAATGTTGTCGTGTTCTTATCAGCCTGTGGTCGACATAATCATTACATCTAGATCTTGTATACATGTAGTTCAATAAGTGTATTTGCCTTCTATCAGATAAGAAATTACAGTTTGATATATGTGACACACACTGGGAAAAGGGGTCTTAGGACCCCCTGCGCTAAGCCCCATTTTCGCAGATCGTGTCACATATTATGAACATAACGAGTGTTTGTAAGATGTGGTACTTTAAGACAGATTTTTAGACAACGATTTTGTGCATATTGGAGCATTTCCAGGTATTTTTCATGGGTGGTATGTATAATAATATCAGCATAATCCATATATGGTAAGATAGTGGTTTTAAAAATTCTTAGAGATAACTTAGTGTCGATATACTTCCTTAGGTTACATAATAGGTATGTTTTATGAGCAATTATTTTTACCTGGTTTTTGATATGTAAACTATAGTTCAGTAGAGGATCCAATAAAACCCCAAGATACTTATAACTAGGTACAACTTGTAACATTGAATTGTTCATGGTAATATTGGCTGACAGGGTGTTAAGTTTCATGGTACAAGATGAAAAAATCATGATTTTCGTTTTAGCAATGTTAACTGATAACTTGTTCTGCTCACACCAGGTATTATAGGATTCTAAATCCTCCTGTAAACAAGTTTTAGCAGTTTCAAAATTATTATGAGAGGAATAGATTACAGTATCATCAGCATATAATCTAATTTTACAATTTTTTGTACATTTAATTACGTCATTAACATACACCAAAAATAGTAGAGGTCCTAATATTGAACCTTGAGGAACACCACATATAACTCTACACATTTTAGAAGTAGTACCATTTGCTTTAACAATTTGATTCCTATCGACCAGGTAGTTTTTAAACCAGTGATGTGTGTTCGATCTTATACCATAGTTATGAAGCTTAGTAAGGAGTACAGAATGGTCCACTGTATCAAATGCTTTCCTCAGGTCTATGAAGGCAGCAACAGTAGAATTACCAATATTAAGGTCTCTTTTAATATCATCTGTGAATTTAGCTAATGTATCCACAGTGCTGAAGCCTGGGCGAAAACCACCTTGAAAATTTGTTAGGATATTTTCATCTTTTAAGAAACCATATAATCTATTATGGACAATTTTCTCAATTAATTTACAGGGTAAGGGGATTAATGAGATAGGTCTGAAATTATTTACCATTTTTAAATTACCAGATTTCGGTATAGGAGTAACTTGTGAGATCTTCCATTTAGCAGGTACCAATGCTGTAGTAAAAGATAAATTAAAGATTTTAACTAATTTATCAGGATCATGAGAGAAAAGTTTTTTTAGGATTTTTGATGATATCTGGTCAATAGCTGAGGATTTAAGTGGGTTGATGTCGTGGACTAGTTTAATAACTTCTTGGGTATTAGTTTGGAAATTTTTAAGGGTGTTAACAGTAGGAGGATCATAACTTTTCCATGGCGTGTACATATTAGTAGCTAATTTGGGTCCAATGTTGGAAAAATATTCATTAATAAAGTCAGAGGTTTCATTTCTGGGGATAGTCGTATTATCATTCTCATGATCCACTAAATTTATATCACTAGCTCTGTTCTCATGGCCAGGGATTAATTTGTTTATAACTCGCCAAAATTTACGATGATCATTTTTATGGGATTCAGCTTGTTCTTTGTAGAATAATCTACGTGCTTTGTTGATCAATTTGTTCGATTTATTTCTTGATTTATCAGCAATTTTCCAGTCATTTTCTGTTCCAGATCTGCGAGCTGTTTTTAATTTTGAATTTTTGTCTCTAATAAGTTCAATTACTTGTGGTGTAATCCAGGGATCTCTTAACTTATTAACAGTAAATTTGTGTACAGGACAGTAGGTATCAAGGATTGAACGTACAGCTTTTTCATATTCATCCCATGCAGTATCTGCACTGTTAGCCTGATTAAATACATTCCAGTCATAACTATCAAATTTGTCAAACAAAATTTCATCAGAGAGTTTCAGGTAAGACCGACCAGTAATCTCAGCTTTTTCAGGTTTAATATGCCATTTCTTTCTAACCAAGTAGATAGGAAGATGGTCTGAAATATAAGATTCTAGTATACCCGTTTGTATGTAGTTTCTTCTCAAGTTGGTGAAAACTAGGTCCAATATGGCATTTTTACGAGTTGATTGATTAATTTCTTGCATAAAGCCATGACCTTTCATTTTATTTAGTAGCTGGTTAACCATATCATTGTCATCCTTTATGTTAAAATTGAAATCACCCATGATAATAATTTCATAATTATTAATATCATTAGTGTCATTAATACCATCAATGATATTTAATAGCGAATCAATAAACATTTGTTTGAGGCCTTCTTCGGGCGGTCTGTATACGTTGAATACAATTATTGGCTTCATATGTTCTTTGTTGATCAAAATATTTTGGATTTCAATGTGTTCTTCAGAGAGATTTAAATGTTCAAATACACAGTAGTCATGCGGTACATCATGCCGTATATAGAAACATAAGCCACCACCTGTTTTTATTTTACCTTTGTCATCTAAAGTTTGCCTATCTAATCTATATCTGGTATAATTACAAAATTGATATGAAGTTTCAGGGTCTTCACATTTTAACCAGGTTTCAGAGAAAGAAAATAATTCAATCTTATTATTGTACAGTTCAGTGCATATAGTAGGGTAGTTAGCCCTTAGGCTTCTTGCGTTTAAATGAACAAAATGAATACCTTTGGTGCCAGCCAGCTTAATTACGTCTTGTGACATGTTAGAGCTTGGAATACATCCTGATATTTTAACTCTCTCTCTCTTTCATTCAGTACATAGTTGATAATATAGTCAATAATTAAACCAATATAAAATAGTTGGTACAATGTAGTAGTAGATAATTTAGGTACAATTACACGGGTATAGGCCTTTATGCCACCCATGGTACCGGTAGGTGTTGAGTCTTTAGCTAGATTAGGTGTGTCCTGTGTCCCATCATCCGTGTATATCCTGTGTCCCACCTCCCAAGTGTGTCCTGTGTCCCACCATCCGTGTATATCCTGTGTCCCACCATCCGTGTATATCCTGTGTCCCACCATCCGTGTATATCCTGTGTCCCACCTCCCATGTGTGTCCCGTGTCCCACCATCTGTGTATATCCTGTGTCCCACCTCCCATGTGTGTCCTGTGTCCCACCATCCGTGTATATCCTGTGTCCCACCTCCCATGTGTGTCCTGTGTCCCACCATCCGTGTATATCCTGTGTCCCACCTCCCAGGTGTGTCCCATGTCCCACCATCCGTGTATATCCTGTGTCCCACCTCCCATGTGTGTCCTGCACTTCCCATGCAGGACATTACTCACTAGGGCTGCACTCATGCATGGTAGACATGCTGCATTAAAGCACTATTAAAGGGAATCCCGTTCTTATTATACTATAATCATCTTGCATCTTCATTACTATTATACAGGAGGTTGACATCTCCATAGCTCCCCTGGCCGTATCCACACTGAGGGAGTCGGCCATAGACTTCACCTTCCCGTTCTACCTGGAGTACACCGTCGTCCTGTATGGACGCACGCAACTAGACAACTACACCTTCTCCTTCTTCTTTCAACCTTTCCACTGGATAGTAAGTGCAATCATTTATGTGCTTGGTAGATTACCTTGCATCTGCTTTGTTTTCCTCCTTGAGAGGCAGTAAAATTGCCCATTTATCGATTCAAGAATCTTGGTCTTGACCCCACTTCCTAGATTTGACTCACTGGCCTATATAAAATCTCTCTGCAATATCTTAGAATGGTATTTTTGGGGCTGTGTACAAATGACGTCATGCAGGAGGGGGGAGGGGGGGTCCCACTTCCCATGACCAAGCATGACAAGGGGGGGAGGGGGGTCATGGGCTGCATGACATCATGTCATCAAGAAATCAAAATTTGATTTGGCTCTGGCAAGAAAAGAAAAATTGTAAAGGTAGGGAGATATAATACCTATACTAGGCACTTACCTACCCCCAGTGCATGCTTCTGCTGCAGTGGAGGTGTGAAACTGTGATCAAGCTGAAACTGGGGAGTGCTAAACTCTCCTTTCTTAGCTCATTGTTTAGCTATTTATTGGAGGATCTTAACGAACATGGGCTCATTTTAAAGGGATTGATTAGGGGTTTAATATGAATCTATTTGAGAAATAATTGACTCAGATAAACATCCCATTCTCCCCAAGTGAAGTTACCCCATAACTTTGAAAGCATTTTTTGGTATAAAGGCAAAATCTCACATAAAAAAGAATAGTTCCCACACTTTCTACAGAAAAAAATGGTTTAAAAACTGTCTAGGGTTTCTCATTTCATAGGGGAACAGGATGTTTGCCAGACTCCACAAACATTTTAGCATGCCATTCGCTATCACCCTTCCACCAGCTTCTCCATGTTAGGTCCTTGTCTGTTTGCTAGAATCCAATCATATGTATATCATTTATATAACAATGGATAGAGCTGATAAAAATAAGTGGATTTCCTTTTTAAATGAAGTGTTTACATCAATTTAAAGGGAAATTCTGACCGTTTAAAGATCTCATATCAACTCCATAATTTTGCGACAATTCTGTGAGATCGCTAAATCACAGATGATATTATTAGGTCAAGATAAAATCCCTTTAAATTGTTAAATTTTGATATGATACACTGATTTTCAACCTTTTACGGGGAACTCATACACAAAAAAGAAAATAGTCCAAAATAATGATTTAAGAGATGTAGCTACACCTGTATCAGATATGCTTGATCACAAATCTGGGCCCTATTTAAACTCCTAACAGTGGCAGAATTTTGGTCATTCATAACTTCCCTTATACTTGGCATAAAGACTTCATTTAAAGAGCAAATCCATTTCTTTTGATGAGATCTATCCATTGCTTAAAAAAATGCATGGGACAAAGTCTTGAAAACTAGGTAAGTGCCTACCTATTGGCCCTACATGCATGCCTTCCTCAGACATCTCACTCAATGAGTGTCACTGCCATCAATGTCAGTGTAAAGTCAAGTTGATGTCCAGGCCAGGGTGCACCACTTTTACCCCTAATCTAGGCCCCATACCGATTTAACCCTTTTTGAAAAGGACCACTGCTGCCCTTAGGCAGCATCTAAAATACCACTAAATCTCTGCTGCTGCCTCAGGGCAGCATCAATAGTTATCCACAGGCTTTTTTTGCTGAAAAGGCATGAATTCTTTTACCCCTCCCACTCCTTGAGGTATCAAAATTATTTTTCCTCCTCTCCCAACCCACCCCCTCCCTTTGTTGAACTTGGGGGGGGGGGTATCTCTCTGCATGACGTCATGCTGAGGGGGGGGTCAAGTGTTGTATGACGAAACATGACAAGGGGGGAGGGGGGGTAAAAAATGGTCCAAAAATGTATGACGTCATTTGTACACAGCCCCTTTGTACTATTTGTAAATAATATGATTCATAAATGTAAGCTTTGCGAAAGGATACCTGAAGAATATTATGTATTGGTGTATGGTTCTTTGTAATAGTGACCAAACTGCAAGTCAGTGGGCTTTGTGAACACATTAGGTCATGTTGACTGATGTCAAATTATTATAGAGTCCTAGAAACCTCTTAATGATTTATATATAGTTCTTTTGGGATTGAAATTGAAACGATACTTTCCTTAAAACAGGTTTTCCAGGATCAGGCATGTAGACTTGGTTATTCTCCTTGGCCTAAATGTGCATCAGAAATGTGAATGTCGCACCTGATTTACCAGTTTGGGGCAACAAGCATAAAGATATCCTGAATTTGTCATAAGCAAATATCTGCAGGAATTTGCTACAAGGCATTATTATTGAATGAAAGGAATAGCTGCATTGGCAGTCATTGCTGCCACTGAGGCACCAGGCAAAGCTGGAATGCAAAGCAAGGCATAATATGAATACTCTAGACTGTAGACTCTATGAAGGTGTTTGATACTGGGTGTGAGTCACTAGTTATTGCACGTGATGTGATTTTGCTTAAATTGGTTTAGGTGGTCTATAAAATATTCATATTATACAGGTCACATATTATGCTGGTATGCATACAGTTATCTCCTATCGGGGTTATTAGATGTGGAGTTCCACAAGGTTCTGTATTTGAAACACACTATGTATACATTTTTGGTGGTGACAGTAAAATTTTACATTACTGTCACCGTTTGATATTGTAATAATCAGTATTGATTGAATTTTGATGTTTATTATATATGAATCATGTGAACGTCAGTTTGTTTGTGTGGAACTTAAACCTCTTGTGCAGTACTGAAATTGTCGACTACTACGGTTCTTTTGTTTTTATTTTGGCAAATGCCTTTTTTCTTGTTTTATATTTTTCAATTGCAACCATTTGATACCCTTTGATGAGTGTCAGTCTCCTAAGGCCTCAGTAACACTTCAACAGGCAGGGAAAATTTTATAAATCAAATTAATTTTTATGTATGAAGACAAACTTCAACTACACCTAAACTTCTCAAACAAGTGCTACTCCCTTAATCAGTATAGACCAATGGATAATGACTGGAACTTATTTCTGTCTAATGTAAAAGGGTTATCAGAAAGGTTATTTCATGCCACCTATCATGGGTGATCCTAATCCTTTTAGCTTGCCTTCTCACAAATACCTATTCAGATCTAGTTGTTGCTGTTTATTCCAGGTTTGGGTACTTTTAGGCCTGGCTATGTTGCTGACTGCTTTTACCATAACGCGACTAGCTACCCTCAGTCCGCTAGAGACACGGTACACCTTACGCACAGCCAGACACTCGCTATGGTTCACCCTGGGAGCTTTCTTCAACCAAAGTAACTCCACTTTTTGATTTACATACAATTAACATGTATGCAGTGATAGGCAATTTGAAGATAAACAGTTTAGTTCCCTCCAGACTTAGTTAGCATATATAGAGAATTTGGGAATTGCCAAACCCCAATACTAGGAAACAAACTAAATTATGATTTTTGCTAAGGGCAATGGTCTGGACTGATATCAAAGTGAATTTTTTTCCCCTTGGACAGACCTACAAACAACCCACAGTTTATTCCTGGTATACTGAAAACCCCTGGCCTGAATGGCTCAATTGTTGTCAGCCAAAACCCTGTCAGTCAATTCTCAAAAATAATACTATAGGTATCGTTCCAATATTGATGATGACGTCACTTCTGGTAATACACCGAAGTGTACGCATTTAGGACTTGGAGGGCTGTGATTGGTCTATATTAGAGTTCAAAATCATTGCAAACTTTTAAATAAAGCATAGATAAAATGTTTAACCTGTTGTGATTCAGAATATATGGAGTACAAGGGACAGCTCCTTTGTCTAGGATCCCAAAATATTTATTTTAAAAAAGTTTGGGAATTATCACTAATTGTGTGCAGAATAGGCCAAAATGGGGATGGGTTCAAACATATGCTCGCACAGAAAAACTGGGTTGGTGAACGACGTCTGGATCTGGCACCCAGAGAGGGGGAAAATATGCCTCTTCATGATTTTGAGTGATTTGAAGTGTTTGAAAGGTGAAATTCCACTTTTACGGGTGCATGAGTTACATTAAATTATAGTGCAGAATGTTTTGGTAGTCCGATACCTATAACCACATATCTTCAGGTAGTGACCATCACCCGGCAGCCATGTCGACGCGCATGGCGGTGGGCTTCTTCTGGTTCTTCTGCACCGTGCTGGTAGCTACATACGGCGCTAACCTGGTCGCCTTCCTCACGGTCACCAAGACCAAACCACCCTTTACCACCCTGGAGGAACTGGCAGAACAGAACGACTACATGGTGGGCGTTATAGGAGGCACCATATGGGAGGAGATGCTTCAGGTAGGAATTACTGTCATTTCATGCCAACCTTTGAGCATTGTATTGACCTTGGGCCGACCCTATACGGCACACCCACCTGGCATGTTAGCCGCACCTTACACACAGACGTAGTAGGATTAATTATCAGCCAATGACATAATCCGAACTATTCACTATGGGCCTCTCAGGGGCAGCAGGTACCCATCTGATAGCTCTTATCCAGGGTCTGATCCAGGATCTGGAAAAGGGGGGGGCGCGGCCCTAAAAGAGGGGGAAGCCCCCTATTTCTGAGCAAATCTTGGGGTCCAAAATATCTAATTAAACTCTTAAGTACTGGGAAAAAGGGGGGGGGCGCGCCCCCTCTAAATCCGCCACTGATTATCAGTAGAACACACTGATAACAAGCTCCAGCAACGGCCCCGCCCATTGGACGATCCGCCACCTTGGTATACAGTGTTCTTCAGTGATTGTCAGCTTTCTCCACATGCTGTTTACACTGTACATATCCCAAAACTGTCACGCATATGATATTTCAAAAAAAAAATTCCGAATGTGAATTGTTCTCATATAAATTCCCTCACATTTCAGTCCTCCCCCATCCAATGCATTGGCAATTATTCCAAGGTGTACTTCAAATGGGAAATGGGGGAGGGGGCAAAGTAATCCGTCAACTTCAGTTACTAGCAATGCACCGGTGTATCACAATTACCTGCCAAGGGAGTAGAAACCATGTATGGTCAGAAAATTGGTCAAATTCTGAAAGAATTCTGAAAAGTCCCTTTCATTCCAGTCCTCCTCCATCACCGTATACCAGCGTATATGGCAGAAAATAGTCTATAACAGAGCACACTACCACCACTTTGACGTGCTGGACCAGTCCACAAGCCGCCACGTAGAAAGAGCCACGCAGGGTGGGCACTCCGTTATCACAGATATGACAACCATGCAGCTGGCCCGGGAGGATAACTGTGATATTGTCGTGATGGAGGAAAGGTTCTTACCACTGAGGTATGCCATAGCAGTCCAGAACAACTCAGCCTACAGACAGATCATATCAGACACGTGAGTAGTATTTATATACACAATTATAGCCCTGAGGTATACCATAAGAAAAGTTCTGACATACCACATAAGACATGTACATCTTCATGAAATAGAGTACACCTGAAGCAGGATTCTTGGTTCCATAAGTGCTTGTCGCATTCATGTCAGTAGAGGCTTCATTAGGCCAAATAGAAAAAAAGGTTTGTTTCCAGTAACCCGACCAACCCTAGCAAAACAGGGGCAAAAAATTTTTTTTTTATGATTTTGAAGAATTCTGTCTCATTCTTTCACGTTTTATAGAAATTTTTCATTGTCATTTTGAGGATTTGTCCTGTACCATTTTCGAGTTCCTCCCCTCTCTCACAGTTGTCAGATTCCCATCATTATTTCACAATGAAATTAAAGATTTGATACATCCATTGATATGTGCCCTAACATTTCCTATGTAAATGTAAAAAAAAAAATTTAAAAAAAAAAAAAAAAAGAAATCCGACCTATCGACCCTACCATTTCAAGTCATGTTACTGGAAACACAACTTTATTTTTTCTTCGCCTTATATACATTGTATAACCCTGGGCATGTACCTTGTACTATTTTCCTACTCATTTTCTGAAGGTGATCACTCCCTAAATTCCATCTACACTGACCAATGGTATCAAAATCAACCAACAGATGTAAAGGAAGGTATCTATTTCAACCAAATTGTGATATCCATAAATCTCTTTAGGTGCATCAGAGACCAGCTCGTCCTAACTGAGAATTGAGGGTAACAGACGCCACCTGGTGTCTTGTTTTGGTACTTGGAGAGCTTGAACAGGCCCCTTAAAGACCCTAAGTTTCTCTTGTGTATAATTTTTAGCATAATGCGTCTGCTGGAAACTGGACTGATGGACGTGTGGCACAGGAAGTACTGGCCCAGCTCTGATCTTTGTGACCCTAAACTCCGTCAGATGGCGCGCAGTATCGGCGTGGAGGACTTACTGGGGGTGTTCCTGACCGGGATGGGACTGATAGGTCTGAGCACTGTGTTACTATGTACTGAGCAGGTCATACACAGACGAGTAGCTCAACTCAGAGACAAACGGACAAAACGTGAAAACCGCTCTGCTAGTGTCCACTCTAATTCTATTGAAATAGTCGAGATGGAAGATGTTAGGTAGTATATATGTAAATAGGTATAGATGTATTGTTTTGTTTTGTTTCATATGTATATAATTATCATGGTGTCATAATTCAATTGAGAAATTCTGTCCACATGTAACTTGTTCATGTGAGAGTATGCGGTAGCGGATCCAGGGGGTGGCCTGAGGGGGGGGGTGTGCCCACCTAAACCCGCTGAAATTGGGCCTTCATTAAACTCTTAACTATAGGAAAACCTGCCTGTGCCCCCCCCCCCCCGACCCCTGTGCCCCCCCCCCCCGACCAAACTTTCTTGCCCACCCCATTTCCTAGATCCGCCCCTCCTGCTATGAAATATTGACCTATAAGGAAGGATCTGTTTATGAGCATGAACAGCCCCTAATAGGCTTGTCTAAATGTTTGAGTGAGGTAAATTTCACATGAAATTGATACCGTAATTGGTTGTTTGAGCACAGGGGGTCTCTTATCCCCTGAAACACAAAAGTCTCTTTAAATGGTCCTAAATGCAGGTGCCATACGAGAGCAGGGGCTAACAGGTACTGACATGTGCTTAGAATATGCAATTACAGTAGCTCAACAGAATTCCTCAAACTTTGGTTGCGTGTCATGCATTTACTGTTAGCATTTACTTTACATGTACATAAACAAAAACCTCCTGTAAGAAGTAGATCTAAAGTTATCAATTTCTACCCTCGCAAGCAACAGAATTCAAAGCATTTAAGAGATGTGCCAAAAGTGAGTTATATATACTCCTAGAAAATATACCAAAACTATCTAATTAGAACTTGCTGGGTCACTTCCTTGAGGTATTTCATAGGACTGAGTACTGAGTACTGCTTAAAAGTATTTAGTGAGTACCAAGGAAGTGACCTTTCAGTAGAAAGTCCCTTAATTTAGTATAGTTCACAGTACCTCTCCTGAGGTGACCGAGTGTAGGTGCTGATCTATATTAGAGCATCAGTATTTGTGATCATGTGTCCGACTAAATAAGGTTTTGCCACACACTTTTCTAGAATGGGGTACCTACCGCCCAGTGGGCACACAATGTTGCATCAACATTGACAACCAGTTGATGTTATGTTGATGGTGTTGATCAACCTGCTTTCAACACTTTTTCAATATTTGTATTTCAACGTTGTCAACCATCACCATTTCAACATCCAGTCAACAGTTGACATATCAATGTTGAAATATTGTTGTCAACTCAACGTTGATTCAACATTGATTTGTCAATGTTGAATCAACAATATTGATTTCAATGTTGATACAATGTTGATTCAACATTGATATGTCAACAAAACAACTGTCAACGTTGTTTCAACATTGTTGAAACAATGTTGAGTCAACATAGAAACATAAACATTGAATCAGCGCTGATGGTTAGATGTTGAATCACAGTTGATTTTGAGTATGTTGTTTCAACTTTCAATTTCAACTCTATTTCAACCCTAAATCAATGTTGATATGCAAACATTGCAAACGTTGTTTCAATGCTGAATCAACATTGATGTGCCCAGTGGGCGTGAGAACCATTCATCTTTTTAGAAGCACCCTCCTGATGATTGTCGATAGCAGTCATGTGTATCCATGTGTTCAAAGACAACAGCCAATCTTTTAACAACTGCTTTTGTAATATTTGGCAATAAAATGTGTAAATAAATCGAATAGAAATAGGTCTTGTCTTTTTCATTTCCCAAATTTCTAGATCAGGTTTTGACATAACCTTTTATATTCTACATATCCTCCCATCACTATCATATTTACAAAAACCGAGTCAGACCTTTTGGTTGGAATAATACCAAAATAAACCTGAATAAAAAACTACGTAGACTCTTGACTTGGTGATGACTGGGCCTTTGCAGTCGGATGTATGTGTTTACAGGAAAAGGGATCAGCAAAAAGGTAGTTTCCCAGTAGTTAAGAGTTTAATTAGATATTTTGGACCCCAAAATTTGCTCAAAAATAGAGGGTACGCCCCCTCCTTTTGGGCCGCGCCCCCTCCTTTTCCAGATCTTGTGATCTCCAGGGGTGCATGGATGTTGTAAACAAGCTTAAGCACTAAAAGAATATTCAAATAAACGCCTGTCTGGAATGAGAGCTGCATGTGATACAATTGTATTGAAATTGATAAGCACCTGGGCGCTTAGATGGACCAATACGATATGCATTTAGGGAGTGGTCATTCTTTAACAACAGCAGGGGTTGGTGAAATTCCGCAAGTGCGCGGCGAAAAATTTTCCATTCCCCCCTCAGAGGGGTCTGAATTTGTTCCGTCCCCCCTTTTTTTCTATAGTCGCGTGTGGGCTTTTTCGCTCAAAAGGGGCAAATTTTTTTTTGCCCCCCCTTAGAGGGGTCTGAATTTTTTTTTAGTCCCCCCCCCAAAAAAAACCCACCAATCCCACCCTGTTGTTAAAAAATGACCACTCCCTTATGTCCAGTCTGACACTAGGTCACTGACTCAGTGGACACACACAGTCTTGTACACAGTATTCTCCTTTACTCCTCCAGGGCGGGATGGCCTTAATACATATAATATACCACACACAGTATTCATGAGATACCTCAGCACAGAGGCATTACACCTGGCAACTGGTGCCATCCAGGGGACCAGCCAGTAACACTGGTCGAGGAAAATAGGAAAAGCTGATGGGAGCTAAGGGTGACCCGAGCCCAAACAACCAGCAAGGCCCACTATATATACAGACATACAGTTTACATCAGTACATAAGAGAACGCCTAAGTCTCTGTGTAAATGCTTCAGCGAAAAAAAAAGTGTTTCATGTACCATGATACAAAAATTTAGGATTTGGCGAAAAGATATTTTTTCGGTAACATATAGTCAAAACAGTTGAGGTAGGTCGGTCAGACCTATATTAGGTCTTGTATCCTTGGTCGGTCATTTGGCTGATCAGAATGTTCAGAGATAATCAAAAATTTGAAAGAATACTCAACGTTTCCCAAAGATTATTAAAGATTTCTCAACAAGGTTTGAGGTATGTCTCCCCTGTTTTGCTGAGGTAGGTCGGGTGACCGGAAAACATACTTTTTTGGGCCTTTCTATCTTTTGTATATTTTACTTAGGCCCCCAAATTAACTTAGAAACCAGCTCCTGAATTGTCCCATTGACTCATAACTCAGGGCTATGATTCATGGACGAGTAGATTGACTGAACGTCACTGGAGAATGAAAAAGAAAATGCACTATTCAATTTGAAAGTACACATGGGTTTATACATATGATTTGGAACCTTGGTGAGGGGAGTAGGGGGTTTGCATGCAAGTTCCTGTGAAATCCCACTCACCCCCCCCCCTCCCCTAGTTACCATGACCACTCCATGTGGGTGACTCGTGCCTTACCTCTGCCATGTATGTGTCTGTAGAAGACTGGCCCACTCTCCATGTATTTCAGCAATCACTTTATGTCTCTGTCGCAGATGAACAGAGAGTAGAGGGAACAAAGGGATGGGAAGGGTGATAACCTGGCTAGCGCTGAAACCCCTGTTTGTCAATTAATTTCAGAGGAAAGCCACCAAAGACAGAGATTTGTTGGCACAAGCGCGATGATGCGTATACATATGTATATAGAATTTGTAGACAAAAATTAATTTTTGGTCAATTTTGGATCTAAATTTAGGCTCAGGCCCCCCATTTTCCCTATTTCATCACCATATTAATCTAAATTGAGATGCAAAATTTTAGCTTCTATTCCATTTTCTTATAAGTTCTTGGCAAATTTTTGGGGGGGCCTAAACATACTCAGGCCCCACCTCCTTTATAATTGGGGGCCTGCCCCCCCCCCCTTTTGCTACGCCCCTGAAAGATTTGTAAATGATCCGTGCATCTCCACATAGAGCTTGACTTATGTTGTTTTGCAGATCAGTGATCTCCGATCCTTCTGAACATCACGGACATAAATAACCAAATAAAATCTACAGCGGAAGGAACATGATACTAGAAATGTAGGTTTGTTCAGAGCTCTAGGAGAGATTAAACAGAGGCGTGGTTATTGTGTATTTAACTCAGGACGTTGTCCAACTGTGCAGTCTAAAGAATAATAGGAATACAGATTGAGCAGTTGGACTTAGCTTGGACTATTTGCTGCTCGCACTATTGGTAAGTCCTATATATGTTTGTATACGGTTCACTATTCTCTGGTAAGGTAATTGGAGTGAATTCTTTCATACCAAAGAAAAAATACATTTCTTTACTCGCAAAATAACTGGTTATAATATGTATATCCTCAATCACCTCGTCTATGGAGGATTCTGAAAAGTCTGGTCTGTTAAGGTCAAACGAGTTATTTTTTTGTTAAAAGTGCCAAAATTGGTTTATAGATAGAACATAACATAATATTCAACATTCGTCCTTGCTCTAACAAAATAATAATATTGCAACACCAGTTCTTGGGCATTTTCGTGAAAAAAGTGAAAGATGGAAGTTTATTCAGACCAAGTGACTGACCATCAACCCCACTCAAATAGAATCAATATATCTGTGCATTATCATGGCAAAACGTTTTATAATGTTAAAAACGATGTTAGATAACGTATTTTGTTGACTGGGCTGTTCCTGATAAATCTATTAAGACACTGAGAGTTTAGTTTATTATTTTGCAGAATGTTGCTACAAATTCCCGGTGGGGGGGGGGGGGGTTTGAAGACCCCCTATTGTTGCTGCATATTCTATTATGGTATTACAATGTGGCAATTAAATGTTGTAAGGTTTTGTGGTCATCAACCAACACGGGAAATTCAAAAGTTCGTTTTTTTCACTTTTTCAGGAAATTTGCCCAAAAAAAATCATTTTCTATTACTCAACATCATATATCATTATGATAATGCACAGATATATTGATTCTATTTGAGGGGGTTTGATGGTCAATCACTTGGTCTGAATAAACTTAGAAAATTATTTGTACCATCCTTTTTTTTCACGAAAATGCCCAAAAACTGGTGTTGTAATAATATTATTTTTTGGAGCAAGGAAAAATGTTGAATATTATGTTATGTTCTACCTAAAAAACCAACTTTGGCACTTTTATCACAAAAATAACTCGACCTAAAACTCATCAAATGCTACTTTTCCTATTCTTTACGTAAACATGCATATATAGCCATCAGTGTTCTCAAGACAATGTTTCATTCCTATTAAGATTTGCTTCCGATGCCTCTGCATGATACAGCCCCATCCCAACTACTCACTAACTCCCCGTAGTGTCACACTCACTAACTCTCCCTGGTGTCAGGACTACTCACTAACTCCCCCTGGTGTCACACTCACTAATTCCCCCTGGTGTCAGAACTACTCACTAACTCCCCCTGGTGTCACACTCACTAATTCCCCCTGGTGTCAGAACTACTCACTAACTCCCCCTGGTGTCACACTCACTAATTCCCCCTGGTGTCAGAACTACTCACTAACTCCCCCTGGTGTCACATTCACTAGCCCCCTGGTGTCAGGACTTTGCACCAGGCACAAATGGTGCGAGTTTTCAATAAAGTTTATAAAGATTTCCTTAAATTCATTTCTCTTGCATATTTGGGAGATGATTATTTATGTTTGCCAACTGATTGCATGAGCATACATATCTTTATCACTCTATATATATAAAATATCTCAGACATGTCAGTCCTGCTCGCAGATACACTGATATTGGTGCTTTGTGCAAAATTGGAGCTTTGCGCGGCGCCGATCTTGCGCAATTCACAAATAGCGCAGCGCAATTTGCGCAGATTGGTGATCCGCATGCTACAGTCTCACACTCACTAACTCCCCTGGTGTCACAACTACTCACTCACTCCCCCTAGTGTCACACTCACTAACTCCCCCTGGTCTCAAAACTTCTCACTAACTCCCGCTGGTGTCACAACAGTACTCGGAGCCAATATGAGTGAGGCAATAATTTAAAGGTGTATTCCACTATTCTCTTAATCCTGTACTACCACCAGTTTCTCCGAGTCACATGGCACTACATATATAGGTATTAGGTACTATAATTTACAATAGGTAAAGCAATTAAGACCATGATATATACTGCTAGTTTCAGTTTTATTGATTATGGTCACTTATGGGAGGCAGTGCCATTTTTCAGCATTTTCTCAAGTATTCAAAAGGATGACCAGGGATATCTTATCTAAACTTCTCACATGTCTATAGTAGATGGTGGAATATACCTTTAATACTTACCCAGTGCCTTCATGAAATATACAATAAAGTACATTGTGTGATCAGAGATCTAATGTCCACTGATGACATCTCTCGTCTAAGAATGGCCGGGAGCCTCTGTGGCTGTACTGCTCCAGACGCCACCTCCAGGGTTTGTCTGTGACAGCTGTAGCAGACAGCTACCACAGCACCACAGACATCTCCTCCAGGGCTGATTGACTCCATACCAGGGGGGGCTAACCGCAGCAGGTAGGTCTGATGAGACATTTACTTCAGGATACATAATTATTGAACACGATTGGCTTTCATTTAAAGACCCATTGTAAAAGGCAAGGCTATTGAGACAAAGTGCGACTGTGGTGATAAGGCAGAGGCAATAGAGGCCATGTAAGAAGGATGCTAGCAATTTGTCACAGAACATTGATCAGGCCCAGGTGATTTTGATACAGGTGATATTATTGAGATCTATCCTTGCCACATTTAGGGTGATAACTGATATGGTTACTATAAATGACAGTGACAGTGTGTGACAGCGTTGATTGTGCATACAGCCTCCCTGGCTGCTGCAGCTATTGATCCGTCCTTCAGTGAGGCCGGTGTTGTTCTGCTGCCATCTTGAATAGGTAATGCACTGCACTGCATGGGTAGATGTGGGGTGGTTGCCCTCCCCCCCCCCCACCCCCGGCACTCAACTATAGGGACGCATGGATGGGTCATCTCCAAATACACTGCAAGGGGCTTTGGTTTAGAGAAGAGAGGGTTGGAGGCTGTCAAAGGGTCCTGACCTGGTTTCATTTCAAAGATACATGTGTGGATGTTTTATTGAAATTACCCTCATGTGTCAAGAGAGTGCTAACTTATTATATGAGATATGTTGCTACAAAGTAAAGCTCAATTAATCTATGCAAACTGCGCTATTTAGAGTATCCCTTGAAGAGATGCCTGAGAGAATAGGGGGGTTCAGTAGAGAATGTTTGACCTTTTTGAGCATTATATCACGTTTGGAAAGGTTTTTGAGTATCAATCACTGAATCTACTAACTTAAATGATGTTAATTATGTGTAATTTCAGACACCATGGCCTGTTGCATGTGCTGCCTGGAGCACTGTACCCAGGTAGAACGTCCCTCAGACACCAAGGACGAACCTGTAGTGGACATAGATCGTATCGTCAAGTCTATAGCATGGGAGGAGCTCCGTGAGTTCCCCCCAGCCCGGCTCACATGGCGGGAACGGCTCTGTCCCCTCACCAAGTCCATATACCTGGACATAGACAAGGCCTTTCTGAACATATGGCCCCGGGGGAGTATGCAGTTTGAACCCCCTACACCTTCATCAGGGTCGTCTACTGGTATAGGGGTACCGAGCATAGAGCGTGGGACTACGGTGCTGTTCCAGAGTAGCTTTGAGAATAATACAGACTCGGCACAGACGTACTCCTTCCGCACAGAGAGACAGACGCGCTCCTTTGTGGAGCTGAGTCTACAGAGAGGCTTCACCGTAGGGACCAGTCTAGAGGTGGGTGAAAATTCAAATTTAAAATGAGTATAGAAACCGTTTCATAATTTGTCGGGCTGTCTGTCTCTGTCTCTGTCTCTCTATCTGTCTGTCTGTCTGTCTCTGTTTGTCTCTGTCTCTCTCTATGTCTCTCTATCTCTCTGTCTGTCTGTCTGTCTATATCTGTCTGTCTCTGTCTCTCTGTCTCTCTCTGTATCGGTCTCTCTCTCTCTCTCTCTCTCTCTCTCTCTCTCTCTCTCTCTCTCTCTCTCTCTCTCTCTCTCCTAGTATAACCTGTAATAATGATACTTACCATCATCAATATATAATTCTATGATATGATAACAATTCAGCAAATAGATCTATATCTTATAACTTGTAATTACGCGATTAACACTGGATGTCAATTATGATACCGTCTTACAGGTAGACTGTAAGATGCCGACAGGACTGGAGGGGTGTGAGGTGAGCGGTAAACTGGGCGGACAGCTACAATGGAGCTTCTCCAGGGGACAGGTCAGTATTATCTACTCTAATTCCCTTTTGTCATATTTTGTTTCTACCCCGCAAATTCACTTACCTACAAATCAAATTTTCAATCCAGTGATGGATTGATAAGGTGAGGGCTGGGGACGCCTGTCCCCTCCTCTTTACCTCTGGTTAGGATTTTGGATTAAAGCCTCACATTTAGCCAAAGGTAGAGGTTGATTACGCACCCCTAGACTTGCTCACACACCCCTGACTTGAATGCATAATGTTAGTAGTACATGTATATAAGAAGTGGAGTTTGACCCTGGTTAACGCTCACGAGTAGTATATAAAAGTGGGGTTTGACCCTGGTTAAAGCTCAATAAAAAGTGGGGTTTGACGCGGGTTAAACCTTTAAAGGCCGAAGTGCATTTGTGTAGCATGTGCATTGCTCAGGATGGCATGAATGCAGCCCTGGTGAGTAACTCGCCAGGGCTACATTCATGCATCATGACGACCCTATATGGTGGATGATACACTCCTAAAGGGTCAGCAAGATGACCAGGCACGCCAGCACCTCATGTCTGCTCGCCAGAACGTCATTGGTGCATTATGCCAACCTATATATGGGCATGATGCACTGCTGCATTAACAGTGATCATGTGTTTCCTACTTTCCCCCACACAGACGTCCCGTCAGGAGGAGCAGGTCACGTGGTCTGTAGATAACAACATACTGGTGGGACCAAACCGTATCGGCACCGCCTCTCTGATGGTCACCGAGTATCAGTGAGTTCAATTTACTTTGCTTTTATAATATTCTCCTGATGTTCAATTTGTAAGGTAACAAGTCTAAAGGAACATAACGCAGTGTTTTGCAAACAATTATTAATATATTCATTAATTTCAGGAATTGAAAATATATAAGCAAAGGTTCACGAGTTGGAGGAATGTCGGGGGGTTATCGCACGCGGCGATCAGGTGGCGTATCGCACGACGCCCGCAGAGCGGAGTGCGATGCGGCACCTGATCGGCAAGTGCGATAACCCCCTACATTCCTCCAACGAGTGTGCCTTTGCATTTATTTCATGTTATTTTCATCTAAATGAGATAAATAGAATCAAATTTACCAGAATGACTCCCCGTGCACACTGTTTACATCGCCATCTTGGAGCTATGACGTCACTAAATGGTCACGTGACCTCGGCGTGTGATATTTTCGCGGGTTATCGCACGGGGGGGTGTGCGATATGGCCGATCGATTGCTAGAGCTATGGGCTGTCAGTATCTCGGGCATATCAACATGAAATAAATATGTAATTGCCCCTCTAGAAAGTTGATTTAATGTCTTAGAACTGGACGTTTACCTGCAAACATTCATTCAATTGTCAATCAGAGTTTAAGAGTCACTCACTGAGTTAGGAGTGCATCATGTCCATTATCAGGGGCATAGGAAAAGGGGGGCCCCCACCAGAAAGGAGGTGGGGCCTGAGTATGTCTGGGCCCCCCAAATTTGTCAAGAGTTCATAATAAATTTAGCAAGAATCTAAAACTTTGCATCTCAAATTAGATTGATATAGTAATGAGATAAAGAAAATGGGGGCCTGGGCATCAAATCAGATCTAAAATTCGTCGAAAAATTACTTTTCTACACAAATTTTGTTTAGGTATGTATAGGCGCTATTGTGGTTGAGGCGATAATTCAATATGGTTGAGGTTAGGGTTAGGGTTAGGGTTAGGGTTAGGCAACATACACCATTAGTCCAATGCGGTGCTGGTGAGACTGCTCGTCAGCACTGTATTGGTGCATCATGCCGATCCTCTTGGAGTCTATCAGCTACTCACCAGCGCTGCATTCATGCATCATGACGACCAATGGGCGTGGTGTATCAATACACTATCATCTCATGACGACCAATGGGCGTGGTGTATCAATACACTACCAGCCTCATGACGACCAATGGGCGTGGTGTATCAATACACTATCATCTCATGACGACCAATGGGCGTGGTGTATCAATACACTATCATCTCATGACGACCAATGGGCGTGGTGTATCAATACACTACCAGCCTCATGACGACCAATGGGCGTGGTGTATCAATACACTATCATCTCATGACGACCAATGGGCGTGGTGTATCAATACACTATCATCTCATGACGACCAATGGGCGTGATGTATCAATACACTATCATCTCATGACGACCAATGGGCGTGATGTATCAATACACTATCATCTCATGACGACCAATGGGCGTGATGTATCAATACACTACCAGCCTCATGACGACCAATGGGCGTGGTGTATCAATACACTATCATCTCATGACGACCAATGGGCGTGATGTATCAATACACTATCATCTCATGACGACCAATGGGCGTGGTGTATCAATACACTATCATCTCATGATGACCAATGGGCGTGGTGTATCAATACACTATCATCTCATGACGACCAATGGGCGTGGTGTATCAATACACTATCGGCCTTTAAAGTGACAAACTTCCTTGTAATATTGATTCATTTGTTTTTACAGATGGAGCTCCGACTTCACCTTGCCGTGTGTGATCCAGGCCTTGCCCCACCCCTGTCCCTCAGACAAACCTAAAACCACCGCTAAATCAGACGCCGGCCGTGCTAGGGCCATCCTCCAGGGGAAGGACTCGGGGCCCTCAGCTGGACCACTGGTGCCTCCAGGGCAGAAGGGACATGGAGGAGGAGGAGGTGCTGATGACGCCCGGGAGTATGATGACCATGATAGGGACAGGATCAATGAGGAGGAAGAGGAGGCGGACGAGGTGGGGAAGGAGGAATCCATGCAGTTAACTAGTTACATGTCTAAAGTCACCGACCCGGACACACCCCCACCTCCAACTCCAGAACCTGCCGCCGCATCCAAACCACCGCCATACCGGAAGACGCCCAAACCAAAGATCCCCGTCTTTGTCCGCCGGAAGTCGAATAACGAGATGCTCAAGGTGATATACGTCCCGTGTGCCGCGCTGGTTGACGCATGCCCAGAGCACTTCCGGTTGGAACCGGAAGGCGGTGTGGTGACATGTGAGCTGCGCGGACGCTGTCACGTGGTGTGCGCGGCAGAACAGCGCGTGCGCCTGGAGGAGTGTGTGCTGGCAGCGACCCCTGGTGCCGGGTATGTGGGAGGAGGGTATGGGGGCAGTAGAGGGGCAGCGACCCCTGGCGGTATGGTTACAGGACCAGGGGGCAGTAACAGGGGAGGGGCGGTGGTGGAGGAGTATATGAATGATAAACCTGTCATGTCATACAGGGATAGGTATATCAGGAGTTAGTTTATAGTTAATTCTGTAAAATGCTGCTTATATGCGAGGGTATGAAACTTAACTCATCATACTTGAAACACAAAAATCCTATCCAGGTGAGCTTTATAGGATGGGCTTGACTTGAATGCGCGCCTTATTTACGCGGGATAAAATTGTACTGTTTTGAGACAGCAGAATATTGAACCATGACCATTGAATGAGATCAGAAACCATACTGAAACGATATAATGGAATGCATACCGTACACTGTCATACCGCGGCAAGCTTCTTACAGTAGATTGCTTCTAATTTGGAAAACAGCAGTAGCTGCTGTCAGTACAAATCCAATAACCCGATGTGAGTTGTACTGTACCCACTACAGTGGTCTTTATAGCCCGTTTACAATTGGGGCTGAGAGTCTAATGGATTTCTGTCACCCCTTTTAGTATCTGCTGCATTTGAATACAAATGTATTATATGCCTTATGTAGTCGTGACGTGAACTGTGACTTTTTCATTTTGATGATAATATTGTTGACCAATGGAGTGGCCAATACCTCACTCGAACCTCTTCCCTGTTCCATTGGGCCAATGTCGGCTTATATTGGGCCAACGTCGGCTTATATTGGGCCAACGTCGGCTTATATTGGGCCAACGTCGGCTTATATTGGGCCAACGTCGGCTTATATTGGGCCAACGTCGGCTTATATTGGGCCAACGTCGGCTTATATTGGGCCAACGTCGGCTTATATTGGGCCAAGCATGGACAAGCATGACCCAATGCTCCATTGCTGATTGGGTAGGGGCCGAAACATCTAATAGCAAACCTTTAATCATGCTTAAGATACATTCGGTGACAGCATTTAATGATTAGTCTACAAGAAAAATACAGATGCTTTTTACTCGGGACAGAATTTTAACATTCACATATATAGGCAATGTAGTGTTTGTATTATATGTATGCGTGTCTGTGCCTTTATGATTTGTGAGTGTATTATGGAAAGGCCTCTGTGTGTCAAAGTGTCACTATTATGATCTTGTAGGTTCTGGTGACTTTTCTTCTTTTGATAAAGCGGAATGACGTATCCCCAACATCACTCATTGAAGGCACTTAATGTGAAAAGCCTGATTCCTGTATGGATCTCTGCTGTGTGTATCAAACCATAAATGTGATATTTTAGGATTATATTTGATAGACGTTGGTTATTTCATATAGAAAATGCCTTGGTATCTATACAAACAATGCATTATATATTCTACCACTAAAATGAGAATATATGAACTCCCTAACTTCACTGGTGGCATCTTGATGCCCCTGTTTTAAATGAGGATACACGTGGGATACATTGCCTATGATATTTCACCAGTGAAGCAAGGGCATTTTGAACTATTTTTCTGGTCGAATTATTTCCATTCAATTATCGTGCTGATCTCAAAATTTCACTTGTGTCATTTTAGGGAATGTTTCAGCCGATGTTTCTATCCTGACCGTATATTAAACCTCGTGTTGTTTAGAGTTTTTCTTTCATCAGACCCAAAGGACACGTGTTTGAAGTAATGAAAACAATCTAGGATCGGTCTGGTTTTATAGGTGGGTCGGGCTACATACCAGAAAAATCTAATATTTTCAGAATTTTCATGGATGGATTGTGATTCTCTTGATCATTTTTAGAATAACTTTCATGTCTAGTCAAAGGAAAATGCTATGTCTATATATTTATTATTTTTATTGATACTCTGTTCATACTTTTACACCTGTTCCATTGCACATAATTCATTTCATAGATTTTGATGGAATGCATTACCTCGTGCCAAGCTTACATTTCGCCTAGACATCAGTAAATATTTAGAGCATAAAAACAAAAACATATATGTACAATTATATCGTTATAGTGATAACTCCAAAGTAATATACAATATAATGATATCACAAAAGGCTTTTGGGAACATAATATCGCTTGGTTACTATCGGAATTAAGATTATGTGTCTGATAAATCAATTAATTTTGATTACTAAATTGAATTAAGTACATCCATATCTATATATTTGAATAAAGCACGGTTATACCAATGACAAAAAAAAAACACGTTGTAACGTGAGCTATTTAGAACTGAATGATAGAAAACTGTGGAATACGGACATTGTTTCATGATATCGTTAAGAACATGGTTATTAGATACCAGAACGTGAATATTGTGTCATCAAAACATGTACCATAACTATGGGAATAAAATTATATCTAATCATAGTTTGAATTCTTTGTTACATGCATTAAAGGAAATCTCTGCACCATATCATACCACATAATCGATACATAACCACTGATAATTAAAGGCATGGTATCTTGAATTACCCATATCGATTATCTCTCAGTAATATCATACACATTATGTCTAAATTGAACACAGCTTTGAAATTCTCTACATCCCAATCATATCACAGTTTTATCCAGTCTCTTTCTCGTTCACTATAACACAATGTTTAAAGGGAATACAAGGACAACCATCATTTGTATAACATTTTAGAATTTGTCCCTATCTCTGATAGTAAGACGTACAAAAGGGGCCAGACGATCGAAAAGTGTTTCCCAGTCAACAAAAACGTAAAAATGTCGTTCCAGAACGTTTTCTTATGGCTCCCTACCATTGCCAAACGTCTTGAAATGTTAAAACATTTTTGACATAAAAATAACGGGTTTTTTCTTTGTTGGGTGGGTAGGACATTTTACTTTTTTTGTTGACTTGACTCTTGACGGGAACACACAAAAAAAAAATAAGTGAATATAAAAAAAAAATAACGATGACCAATTTTAACAACCTCAGTTTAGATTACATCCTTTTCGGAGATGAGAAAATCTAAAGCCAGGAACTAAATAACTATCAGCCATGAGATTATTTCCATAAGTACAATACAAATAAGGCTTTACCTACATGAATATTAGTGAATATTTGCATAATTTATAAAACCCCTATTTTCAGAAGCTGTGTCTGATATATCCACGTGTCTCAGAGCCACATCCCGGGGTCTTGTTTCTCTACTACAACGTATACCTTATCACATTGCCGCGAGTGTTTGATCTGTAATATAAAACAAATGAAGCTTATTAAAATATGAAACAAATTGACGTGATCAGTGATTTTCTTTTAATTTCTTTTTTTTTTTTTTGCAAATTTGTTTAATTGAACAGGGAATTAAGAAGTTGACATGTTTAATAAAGTATTTTTAAGGGGTGTATTTCAAATTTAAATATCAACCTAGATGGAAAAACACCTCGATTCCAGCATAATAGCGCCCTGCAAACCCCACACACTGACCCCCAGTACCATCACGCCGTTTGCACCATCTAGTGCTGCCATCTAGTGGTTTATTGACGGACTATATCAGCCACTCTCTGTCACTGAATAATTGTACTAGGGAGTGATCATATTTTTAACAAGGGAGTGTCGGGTTTGAAGGCAGGGGTCGAAATTTCATCGATGCCTTGGCTTGGGGTGAAAACATTTACCACCCCCTGTAGTAGGCTGTAGGGACCTGGAGGGGACAATAACATTGACCCTCCAGAGGGGTGTAGGGTGAGGCCAAATTAAAAAAAAAAAAAAAAAGGTTTGTTTCCAGTAACCCGACCGACCCTAGCAAAACACGGGCAAAAGAAAAAAAAAGATTTTGTGATCTTGAAGAAATTTGTCTCATTTTTTCATATTAGAGAAATTTTTCATTACTTTTTGAGGATTTTTCCTTTATCCTTTTCATGTTTTTCCCCTCCCTCACAGTTGTCATTTTTCCACCATTATTTTACAGTGAAATCAAAGGATTTGATACATCCATTAATGTGCCCTAACATTTCATATATAAATGTGAAATAAAAAAAAAAGAAAATCCAACCTAACGACCCTACCTTATCAAGTCATGTTACTGGAAACACATCTTACATGTTTTTCTTGGCCTGAGATACAGAATTCTGTATGTCAGGGTCGGATCCAGCATATAGAAAAGGACGGGGCGCGTCCCTTATTTAGCTCCTAATTCTGGCTAAATTCTGGAGTAGAAATAGGTAAATAAACTCTTAAATACAGGGGGAAAGGAGGGGGCGCGTGCCCCCTCCCCGCCGGTCTAAATCCGCCACTGTAGTAGGTCAGCCCTGGTTACTCTATTAATGCGCCTCTTTCAAAGTCTCAGATGTGTCATTACCCCTGGACCGCACCTCAGTTATATTTTGCTGTGATGAGATGTAAAAACGTAGACTTACCTTCGGACTGACACATTTTGCTTCTCCCGGTAATTGTTCATTGAAGTAGATGATCTCATTTAGGGTAACTATCAAGTGTCGGCTACAGCAAAAAATAGAAGAAAAAAACCTTTGGATTGTGGAAAATGCAAATATGTTGACCTAGAATGCCTCTGGTATCTTTCTATCTCTACCAGTAGGCCCACCATTTACTACATACATTACTTTTTCCCCTGTGACAATGCCAATATGTATCATATGATAGGGAACTTGACGGGTGTGCCCACATTGTTATAAAACAGCAGCATATTTTCATTTCTGCCAATCAAGATCAAACAGGTTTGATTATATCGTCGGAAATGAATGATTGATGTGTTTTTACCTTCAAAAATAAACGATGATTCAACAAATGCATGTTCACTCATTTACTCACAAACCAATTGCTCACTCACTCCCTCACCCCTTGACTGAATGCTCACCCACTGACTCACCAATTGCTCACTCACTCACTTATCAAATCCCATGTAGCAAGCCCACTCGGGGCCAAATTGGTTTTACCAGGGATAAGGTGGTTCAAAGTGGGCAGCATTCAGTATATGGGTTTTAGGTTCGGCAGATGCTGGGTTTCTAGTCAGGGCCACACATGGCAGCCCAAATCGGGGCAAAACCGACTTGAGCCCGTTGGGCTCCGAACGGGTTTTGTCCTCAGCATACGGTCTGGGCCACATTGGGCTGACGGATTTGGGCACTGGTCAGCTTTAAAATGGGCAACCACATTGGGCTCAGGATGGTTTCAAAATGGGCATCCCAAGATGGGTGCTTAGCTGCATAAAATCTTCTCAATCTGGGGTGAGAGTGGGTTTGGACAGGGCAGCCTCATATTCTGGACTGTTCTGAACTCTGTGGTGAGTGTTTCCCCTCCCTCTCCCTTTTTTGTTCGTCCCTCCCCTATCCATCCCCTACCCCTTCCATCTCCTCCTCATTCCCCTCAACCTGCCCTACCCTTTCCCCCTCACTTTCTCTCACCCTGCCCTCCCCTGCCCTGTCCTCTCCTCCCCTGCCCTCCCCCACCCTGCCCTCCCCTGCCCTCCTCTCACCCTGCCCTGCCCTCCCTTGCCCTCCTCTCACCCTGCCCTGCCATCCCCTGCCCTCCTCTCACCCTGCCCTGCCATCCCCTGCCCTGCCCTGCCCTCACCCTGCTCTCACCCCACCCTGCCCTGCCCTGCTCTGCCCTGCCCTCACCCTACCCTGCCCTGGCCTCCTCTCACCCTACCCTACCCTGCCCTCCCCCTCCCCTCCCTCCATCACTGCTGTAGGAGATAGGTAGTCCCACTTTCCCTATATCATTAATACACAGGTAGGTTCATAGTAGGGATCCAGATATTTCATGTAAAATGCAACACTGACTAGTCCTGGAAATAACAGCTTCATGTCTTTCTTTATACTAGTAGGCTTGCAAGGTGTATTTGTGGTGTGGGGGCAAACAGGTCCCACACCTGACCGGGTATAAGAGGACTATATATAGAGCCAATTGAGAAACCAAAAATATCCCCTGCCCCTGTAGGCCAGTCCATGGCAGACTCACTACAAAGTGGTTTCACAGCACTCCAGGCAGAATTCTACTACCCACACAAAACTTATTTCTTTTAGACATAGGACAACTGGAATAGACTACTAAATCAGATATGAAGTAATAATGTGCAGACTTTCTCATAGTAACACCACTTCTATTGCACTGAATTTGGAACAAGAGCAGATATGCAGAGGTACAGTCATTATGAACTTGAAGGCTCGCTTCTCTACTCCTACATAGGGAAGTAGTGGGGGAAGATTGAGGCCAGAATGTCACTTTTATGAATCAAAGTGCCTTGTGTTGGCTGAATGAGTTTGATTCAAATGGATGGTTCTGCTCTGTCTTTCCACTCAGGTAGATATTGCATTTACTGCTTTGGTTATGGGGGGGGTGAGATTAGCTCATGGATTTGTTGTTCATTGACTTTTGGAAAAAAGAATAAATATTAGATAAATTTCTCAAAAAGAATTTTTAACATGTCACCACTGATTTTTCGTCAAATCGGGCACCCCACTTTGGGCCACACCAAAAACCCATGTTAAACTCACTTTGAGCCCAAATTGATGAGCCCAGTTTCAAACAGATCTGTGCCCAAATCGGTTAGCCCAGTGTGGCCCAGACCCTTTGCTGAGGACAAAACCCATCGAGCACCCACTGTGTTAACCCAGTGTGGCCCACATCAGGAGCCCACTCTGGCCCAGACTTGGGCCACACCATGTTTGCTACCTGGGATGCTCACTCACTCACTAATCAATTGCTCACTCACTCATCAATTGCTCACTCATTCACTCACTAATTGCTCACTCACTCACCAATTGCCCACTCACTCATCAATTGCTCACTCATTCACTCACTAATTGCTCACTCACTCACCAATTGCTTACTCACTTACTCATCAAATGCTCACTCAGTCACCAATTGCTCACCCACTCACTCACCAACTGATGACTCACTCACCATTTGCTTGCTCACTCACTCACTAATTACTCATTCATTCAACTATCAATTGCTGACTCACTCACTAATTTCTCACTCACTCAGCAATTGCTCACTCACTGAACAATTGCTCACTCACTCATTCACTCACCACTTGCTCACTCACTCATTCACTCACCACTTGCTCTCTCACTCATCAATTACTCACTCACTCATTCACCAATTGCTCATTCAATCACCAATGTCTCACTCACTCCTTAATTGCTCATTCACTCAATCACCAATTGCTCACTCACCAATTACTCACTCACTCACCGATTGCTTACTCACTCACCAATTGCTCACTCATTCACACTCACTCATTCACTCTCCAAGTATTCACTCATTCACTCATCAATTGTTCATTCATTCACTCACCAATCATTCACTCGCTCACTCACCAATATACGTTCACTGACCAGTTTTGCTTACTTATTCATTTTACTCACCAATTGCTCATATTCACTCACTGACATTTTTGATACATGAATTGTATTTTCATTAATTAGTGGCATTAATCTGCTCATTCACTTACCCATTGCTTGGTTGGAATCATAGAAGTGATGAAGCTGCTGGACTTTAGCCATACATGCAGGTTGACATGATCTATTTCACAAGTCAGTTGGCAACTGCTCAACCATTCACTCAACAATTACTCATTTGCTCAAGAACCCCTGGAATCCCATAAAAGCTTACCCGCCGTCCTCCAGGCTGTGGTCTACCCGTACAGGTTGGCGGGGTCTATTTCACTCATTCACTCACCAATTTATCACTCATACACTTAGTAATTATTCACATATTTACCCATAAATACCTACCCACCGTCCTCCAGGCTGCTGTCTACCCGTACAGGTTGGCGGGGTCTGTATTTGTCCTTACACGACCAGCAGATCTGGAACCGGTGCTCGTCCAAGTCCTCCTGGTGTACTGTATGAGGAGGGAAAGGGGTTTTCACTTTTAGGGTTTGGTCTTGTGTCTGTGACTTAACTTTAGTCTTAAACTCCTCATTGGAAAACGATTTTATGATACATTTTTCCAAATGGCTTGACAAATTCATACTGCACTGTCAGACCGCGACAAGGATTTTACAGTAGAGTGCTTCTATTTCTGGGATACAGTGGTAGTTGGTGTGGGTACAAAACTAATGGCCCGATGTGGGTCCTGCTGTTTGGACTAAAGCAGTCTGGTATAGGCCATTGGGGCTGAGAGTGTGGGATACACTCATTGCAATTATTATTTCACTTGGGTCTTGCTTGCCAAATCGAACTTGACGATATATGGAGTACATGTGTCTCCCTCAGAGCAGTGGCGGATCCAGGATTCTCTGGGGGGGGGGCAAGACCTGGAAAGTGTTAGGGTGCTACATGTCTTGGAGCACCGCAAGTGAAGCGTGAATAGTGAAAATTTTGAGCGTTGCAATTGTTATTTCACTTTGGTCTACCTTGCCAAATACAACTTGACGATATCTCATTGAAAAAAGAAAAACACCTATACTAGTTTGATACCTGTAAGGCCCCCTTCAGGCTGATTCTATAACTAAAGTATAATGTATGAGACACAGCAAGGTTCATGTATAGGTGCAGTTTATATGTAAGGGATTACGGTATGATAGACAAATGTATACAGACTGGGAATTCCCCTTAGTGCTAGATTTAAAGGAGTACATGTGTCTCCCTCGATTTGTGTGGAGAAGTTGCATTATTAGTTTAGGAGATTTACCCAAGGAAGGCACCCAGCCATAATTCTCCCCACCCCAGGCCATCATAGCGCTGGTCACGTCGGCATCACTGCACTTTGATCGTATACTTGGCAGGTGAGTTGCTCACCGATGTTATGCATACTTTGCCGAATTTAGATAGGTTTCGATCCCCCCCCCACACACACACACCTATATGTTGCATGTTGCTAAAAGACACCCCCCCCCACCCCACCAAATCTCTTTCAATTTGGAGAAGAAAATGGGTTATCCCGCAATTGATAAAGATCCTCAGAATCAATTAAAGGAGGAGGTTTCCCTGACCTCTCTAAATGAAGGCGAGCCGCTATTTTGAGCCACCTATATACAGGGCTACATACATCGCTCTCCCTGCACTCCATAGCTTTTGTATATAATAACAAATACAGTTTTTCTCCCTCACATCTCAGCTGAGCTACTCCAAAATTATTTGGATGGGAATTGCTCACTTCGACAATGACTATGATGAGCCTCTAGATCTATAAAGAATTGTAATGCAATATAAAACCTTCAACTTCGGTATTTTTTTCCAAATCATATTATTGGGTCAGCTTCAGGTAAATTTCCAAATTACTTTATTTTACTAATTGTTTCGTATTTTATGCCCCCCCCCCCACCCCGGATATCACTACATGTGCGAAGGCACTGAGTAGAGCCGTAGAGGGGGAAGAGGGACGAAGGGCGGGGGTCCAGGGCGGGGGTGTAACTCAGGGAGTGCGGCCTGTCTGTCTAGACTCTAGGTGATACAGAGCAGCACAGGGGGAGGGGGTCAAAGTATGGTGTGGGGAGGCGCAGGGGACGCTTGCATTGTTTACAAAGCTTAATGTTAATTTTAGGAACGATCTTCCCAATTTATAGAGTAGTTTTGAGTTGTATGTCGAGGAAATGACCGATCTGAGCTAATTTTGGAGCTATTTTCATAATTAAAATCGGATAATTCTGTGATTTTCACCACTTTCCCTGGTTGTTCTTTGTCTGCGGCAGGTACTCGACTTCACAATAGCCTTTGTACTCAATTTGTGACACGCATTTTGGTCTGGTTCACATTAAAACTAAAATTACCACATTTTTACTCAATTTTCAGGGATTTTGTGGGCCCATCTTGACCGTCCTTTCCCGTGTTTTCTACCCATGTTTACCACTGTTTGATGGTATGGTTAGTTAGGCAGGACGTTGAGGGGATGTTGTGTGGTGTATGTATGAACCAAAAACGAGGGGTGAGCAGAATTTCGTTAAGTAGGCCATGATAATGGGACGCTGCGGGTGGACGCTACGTGAACGCTATGGAGACGCCGGGTCCCATCCCGGCCTCACGGACCCTGCTGTTACACTGTATGCCGACGTACATCCTTCAACCCACTGTTATATACAGGGACACTCTCTACAACACTGAGGAACCCTTCTATATAGTAATGTGTCGTATTTAGGACATAAATATAGAGAGATTATTTGGACAGAATTAATCCAAACCTTTCATAAAGTCTGACACATCTCCATCCTCCATCTTTGTTTAACGAAAATGTGAGCTGCTCCTCTCAGAGCTCGCTCAAGATGCACAAATCCCGCCCTGTACTGCTCAAAGTTAGGATTTGTAGTAAAATTATCCTCGATTTTAGAGTGTGTATGTCCAGGGTTGTGATCTTTGTAATCCGGGTGTAAATATCATCACCAGCGTTCCTCTATCTCCGCCATGACGGGGGAGGCGTGGTCACGTGGTATGATAGGGTGGCTGTGATTGGCTGCTTGTGTCGTGCATGTGTTATGACGGCTGAGGCGCTCACTATACCCCCCCCCCACCTGCACTCCCCTTCCACTTCTAACTCGTTCCCACCTAGTCATAAGTCTTTTAGTATTAAGATTTAATATTAGTTCCTGGATTGAGCTCAACTTTTGAATTATAATCAGAATTATCTATCAGGCTATTTTCTTCTCCTATGGATACTCCCCATGTCACCTTGATTGTGCAATCATCAGTAATTAATCATCAAGTGTATTTATAATGTGTCTAGGTATTACCCACACTTCTATATACTACTTACGTTTACACAATTCATGACCTTGTCTTGTTCAGCATGCATTGTTATATAACGTGTAATGTGTCACATATGTTAGACAAGGGCATTGCCAATCAAGATAAACCTCCCCGAGCAAAGCCCATGCACTTATAGTTGCAAAGTACCTGGTCAAGGATTTATATTTAGACGGGAAAGACTCCCAGGGCAAAAGGCCTCTCATGCTATGTGTTAAATCACTCAGTTATTCTACAGAGAATAAGGGTTTGCGTATTAGCTGGCAAAACTAAAGGTTCTTAACTAACGGGGAGTATAATGTTTGTGTGTGTGTTTGCTTGGTTAGTGTGTGTGGGGGGGGGCAGCGCCTGGCGATTTCCTACTCGTCCATAATGGGTGTAGAAAACTAAAAACGACATGGTGACATGGGCTATTTTAGGCTTAGTGACATGGGACATGAACAATTTCTTAAAATCGACATGGTGACATGACCATATCTTAAAATTGACATGGGGACATGGCTATTTTTTTTAAAAATCGACATGTGACATGTGGGACCCCCGCCCCCATCCACACCCCTCCATACACTTCACTTTGAAACATTTTTTATCCAGCGTGTCAGGTAGTTACATTCACAGTTATATTGTAATTGATGACGTAAATTCATGCATTCATTTTCATTTCAATTTCTTGATAAAGTTACAGTTTGTTTCCATGCATCACCCCCCCCCACACACACACACACACACACACACACACACACCCTTCCTCTTATACCGGCCCTTACACACCCTTTGATCCCACATTTGACGATAAAAATAAAGATACGCCCTCTCGTGTGAGGATGCCGCACTATTTAGGCCCTGTGCTACTTACAAAATGTCGGTTTGACGGAGGTGTTTCACGCTCTGAACTGACTTGATCTTTTACAGGAGTCTAGTTCACCCCTCCTGCCACCTCCTTAACATCACAGTTAGGATACGAAGAGCTATGTGCGTATTATGCAGGGAACCTCTGCTTACATGAGAGTGCCACCTCCCCCCAACTAAATCTTCTTGGCCGTGTACCTACCCCCCCCCCTCTAGAGCCCTACAGTATATTTACCACCCCATACAGACGTGTTTCCAGTGCCTTGAGAGAGACGTGAATAGAAATGAAAGCTGCTGGTTTTGAATATATTGACTCTTTATTTCTTACAGAGAACACAATACAATGAGTTTGATACGATGATACAGAATATTTCACAAGGAACGATGATAATATAGCGGCCGTCTTCTTGCCTAGCAATCAAGAGTCATAATTGTATGTACTATTTGGTGAACATTTACTATGTAACACTACAATATATTTCACACGATAACAAAGAAATCAAACTATTGTGATGATACTAGGGTTTGGGTTGAGCTACGTTAACACGGGTCCTAACAGATTAGGAACGTCACTTATATATCAATTTCCAGTGGTGGATCCAGGGGGTGGCCCAGGGGGCCCGCTCCCCCTCTACCACCAAAGGAAAAAAAACAAAGAAAAGGGGAGAAAAGAGGGGGGAAATAGGGAAAAGAAAAGTGCAGAAAAGTGTAGCCCCAAAAAGGGGGCTTGCGGTGCTCAGGGCCACATATAGTACCTCATCAGCTCTCACCAAGTCTTGCACCCCCCCCCCCCTTCTAGACAATCCTGGATCCGCCACTGATATCTGTTGAACATGATATTCAATCAATACATAGATTTCACCACATCTGCCACGTCAATATAAGTCTAAGCCAAATCAAATAATCCTTTTTGGCCATTTCCCTGAACGTATATAACCCTGAACGTATCTTTACGCGAAAAGGCTTCTTTTTTTACCCCTTTAGAAATTAAATTAGGCTGTTTTTTCCATAAGATCATAGGCGGTGGAACGGGAGGGGGGTGGTAGATGGTCTGAGCTTCGCCTCCAACTTTAAAGTTTTGCTTCCCCCTCCCCAACGTTTTTGGACAACTAAGGAAATATATGACCTAAAATACAGCAAATCCAAGGTACAAATCCTAAATTTCTTCTGACACATATCCATTTGTCAGCTGCCCCTTTCTATTGAATATCCACCCTACGTCCTAATATATGGGAATGTTCAACAATTACGTCACTGCTTAGGGGGTGGGTGGGGGGTCTTTGGGTCCCTCCATATGTTCCATACAAAAACAGTGACAAGGGGTGGGTGGGTCCTGAAAAATACCTAAATAACAGTGACATAATTGTTGAACGTTCCCTATATTGCTAGCATGTTCATAACATCTGTGCATATTTAGATGATATATGACCATTATTGATGCACAAGTTGATTTTAGCCCCAGATACAATTTATCAAGGGGCTAAAATCAACGAGTGCATCAAAAATGGTCTTTATATCAGGGTTTCAACCATTAATGCTAAGTATTTTGGTCTATAGGTATTCTATAGCATGTGTAAATGGAGGGTATTTCTCGGTGGTTTGCCCGGCTTTGGTTTGGAGTCAACTCGCTGTCAAGGTATGTTTCGTTCCAGTGTCAAAATCGTTCTTTCTAGCCGTGGTTAAATGCACTCCTTTTACCTACAACTATGAACGCAAATCAGTGCAGAATAGGTGAGGCTCCACTACGCGATGTTTTGGTACATTCTCACCTAATTTTATCCCTATAGTGCCTAAGGTATAGGGTGTTGACATTCCTATATTGTAAACATGAGATTCAAAATTGTAAACATGAGATTTCAGGGGTTATTTTATGGGTGATCTCTCTCCTTGTGTGCCATATTTACCAACTAACCTGCACCTGCATAAACTCTGTGATTGGGTGGGGGTTCAATATATAAACATCAACACAGCAAAATATAAATAACAACACAGCAGTCACACAGATCGCAGGGTCTTGTACTGTAAAAATCAAACCTGTCTGATATTGAGTTGCAGAGAGTCATCAGTGTGAAAGTCTGCAATATTTACATTAGGTCAACTTGATTTAGTAAACAAAAACATCTTTTGGCAACAAAAATGTGCCCGAGATTGTACACAAAGCCTTCCCCACATAAACAAAAAGCTCTCACAATCTTCTATTTACACCTTGAAATAATAACAAATACCACTCTATTATCTGTGTTTGTGTCTGCTTTTATGAGAATAGCTCCGATTTTTGGCAAAAATCGCTTATAGTGGAGCTTCACCTAATGTTGATAACCATGATATGATATAAGGATACTTCACTCTACTTTGAACTCTCTTTGCCATGGAACTGGCATGAAGCAAAACACGGCAATATGTATATGACTGAATAAATGAACTACAAACAAACAAACTTCATTGATTTATCATCGCGGCCCATTAAGAGTGCATCAACCCAGGGAACACTGCCCTGGCGAGTTACTCACCAGGGCAGCATTCATGCATTTTGACAACCAATTCATGGATTATGGCGACCAACGGACATCATGCATTAATGCATTAGCGGCATTAGGGTTATTTGAATCAGAGCTGTTTAACCCTTTAATGGCTACTGATGCAGGAGTGCATCATGCCCATTGGTTGTCATGAAGCACTGATGAAGTGCTGGTGAGTCTGCTCTGATTGAAGGGTTAAATACATGTAACTTCTAAATCATTTTCGCTTTTTATGAATCACCCTCATGAAAGGTCTTATTAATTCATCTGCATTACAGAGATTTCATCATTCACATCATTTTCCCCATTATTCCGGTAACATGTCAAAATACGAATGTATTCTCTTTTAAACCCGGGCAGTTTCCTGGCATATATCATCGGGTTGATTCCGCTATTCAGAAAAAGAGGCACAATGAGAACATTTGAGATCTTTTTCGCTGTGGAATTGGGATTACTAGGATCATTTAGCAACAAATTGATCAGATTAAAAGTATATGGCCACCAGCATACAGCAAATGTCCCAATCACGATCAGCAAGGTTTTCGATGCCTTTAATTGCCTCTGCAGTTGTGATGCTGAAGGATTTCCCTGTCCCTGGACTTCCATAGCAGCAATCTGTCTCATATGTCGCGAGGCAATCCTGAACAAAGCGGCGTAAGCGATGATGATCACGAGAGACGCAGCGTAGAAATTAGCCAGGAGGTTGAAGATCGTGTTTCTGTGGAAGGTCTTAGCCAGGTAGCATGCCTCTCCTTGCACCCAGTGGTGGAAGCCGAGGATGGACGGTAGGTAGGATATGATAAAAGTGTACATCCAGATCAGCCCAATGACGCAAGTTGTCCGTGTAGTCGTGACATTGGTCTTGTACATGAGCGGATTGTAGACTGCAATAAGTCGGTCCACTGCCACACCTGAAAAAAGTAAATTGCAATGATGTAGTTTGCAAATATATAATAGTCAAGTAAGCGATGTGACTATTCTGCTGTGATGGCTTTTGCTACATAGCTTCATTACACAATTCCTAGTATTTGGTTAAACAAGGTTGTTAGTCAGGCGGAATTGCAACATGGAAGACCACCCTCTGATATGTCTATTCTTTCAGGGGAAAATCATCTGGTTTGAGAAAATTCCCTGAATCCAGCGTGGCTGCTATTAAAAGAGTCCAAAGAAAAATGTAACGGAATTTAACTAATCGACCAATATTTACACATGTAATAGCTCCAAGAGCATCAGGTTTACAGTTGCAAACTGGTTTAAATTCAAAATGGCTAGCTATTATTCCACTTACAATAGCCCAATGGTTAGTTTAAGGAACACTTACTCTTCAACAACTGCTAATGAATTAATACATTAATTAGTCATCATAATGCACAATGATAAAGGGAGCTATGGCAGGTTACTCAACACCTCTGCATTTAGGCACCATAAAGCCCTATAATGGACTGATACATTACAGGAGGGTCAGTCTTAGGAACGATTGGCTGGCGACCTGCCTCTATGTTGGGGACATCATACAGGCAGACCATGTCTAAGAAGGTACCAGTCAATCATCCCCTGTTTTAACCCTTACTCACAAGAGGGCACCCTAACACCCCAATGGTCAACCTGTCCCTCCTATACAGATGTTTGGATATAGTTTGTGATTGGAGAATAGAAATACTCTCATCTAGTGTAGACCAAGAGTACTTCTCCCCATGATCTGGGGAGAATGTCATCAGACATGGCCAGCCGGTATCTAATACCTGCGGGGACCAGCATATAGGAACCACTGAAGTGCTTGTGAGCAGTCTTGCAGTCTCAGTAGGATATCAACCCCATAGGGTCGGCATGATGCATGAATGCTGCTTTTGAATGTTGTTTGCCAGAGCTGCATTGATGCATCATGACGACCAATGGGAATGAAGCATTATGTCAAGGTGAATATCGATGCTCCATTGACAATGCACTAAACCCCCGTATTGCACCCCTGCGTTGAATAACCGGCGCCAAATCCGCACAATGACATCATAGGTCTATCGCGCATGCGCAGCATTTTTCGAAACGTAAACATTCAAAATGGCGGCAGTCAGGATTTCGTGAAGACGATGGGTAAATAAGGGTTTAATTTCAATCTTATTGATGAAATATTGATTAATTATCAACCCAAACACCTTGACATAAATGTAAAGATGAACTCTGATGAGTGTTTGGCTCCTAATTATTCCCCTCGCAGGTTTGGGCCAAACCAGCTCGGGAAATAATTGTCGCCAAACACTCATCATCGTTCATCTTTACATTTATGTCAAGGTGTTTGGTGACAATTATTTCCCGAGCTGGTTTTATTGCATTAGCAGCCCTTAAAGAGTATGAGGCTTAATACCTGTCATGAGGAATACGGAGAGCATCATGGAGTGGACGATGGTTCCTAGTCTCAGTACGGGGCACAGCAGCAGCGAGTCAAACACGTAGGGCATGTAGGTGTTACCGATAGTCAACAGACAACTCACTCCCGTCATGATGTCTGTTATAGCCAGGTTAAATAAATAGATGTTGGACGGAGTCTGGGGGAAAGAGAAAAATGTGACAAAATGAATTAATAGATATGCAAGAATTGTTCAATTGATTAGGGTGCATTCACCTCAAGTCGGCCACATACCAGGAGTCGGCCACCTTTGACATGAAACATCCATTTTGTCATCTGCCTCATGAAAAAAGAGCTGTTGTGTTAAGGTATCCAGTGCAATCACATAATTGGGTGTTTTCCACTGGTGTCAATATGTAAAATCATGTAGAAGTACCCCTGTTTGATGTGTATTGAGAAGGTTGATAGACACGTTTTGTCACAAATGTGAATTTCTGAATAAGGATTGTGAGTGTTTATTTCAATTTGAGGTCTACAGGTGTACATAGGCAGAAGTTGACGGCAGTGTAATTAGAAAGATAATTTTTCATTGACTTGATAATACATAGCCATTTCAGCCCTAGTCGTCCACACTTTAACCTCAAGTCAGCCACCTGTATCTCCAAGTCGGCCACTGCTTAAAACAGGGTATTTCTCCACTCTCTTTAGGTATGAATATAGATTTTTTTCTCACACGTAAACATTATTTGTTGAATTATTTTTTGAACATGAGATCTACCATTCATCACGCCAGCAAACACTGCAGCATTGTTCTCCTTTGGTTGGACAGGAATTTCATTCAACTGTAGTGCTTAGGAAATCCGCCAGATGGCAGTACTGAGCAGTCTGGGACTAGGACATTGCTATTGTTAAGAAAATCAGCCAGGTGCCTCAAGTAGTCGGGGGCTAACCCTATAATAAACCTCTTTGTATAGTTTATTTTGATGGTCTCATAGTCATGTACTATCTGTAGATATTTTGTAAAATTTATATCTATGGATAGCAAAACCCTTCAACTTTTACTAGATAAGCATATTATAAATCCAATACTTTAAATACAAGAGAAATATAACTTTCAGATTTCAATAAGAGACAACATGTCACCCACATTGAGTACACCCAGGCCATTGTCTCATTATCAAGCTAATCCTCTCCCCTCACACCTTAAACAATAGGGAGGTACTTAGGGTGATTAAGATAGGGGCAGGATGCAGCTTATCTCCCCTATCAGTCTTATCAGTGACCATGTTTTATGGTGGATGAGGGTAAAGATAAGAAAGAGATTACCCATAATTCCCTGACAGAATCCATGATGGTGTTGGGGGCTAAAAACAAAAATGGCGACCTCCATAGAGGGATAGCTATGTGACACGTGACATACTTGCGAATATACGACTCTTGTACTATGATCCTGGTGTGTCCTAACAAGATAGTCCCGTCTCTAACCTGCCTATTAGTCTTATCAGTGACCATGTTTTATGTTGGATGAGGGTGAAGATAAGAGATTACCCAGAATTCCCTGACAGAATACAAGATGGCGTCGGGGGCTAAAACAAAAATGGCGACCTCCATAGAGGGATAGCTATGTGCCCTATAGATATGTTTCCTTTATATGATAGGGAATGAGGTGGCCGACTCCAGGTGCAATCTGGCCGACTTCAGGTGAAAATAGACTAACTGAGAAGATTCTAAATAATGGTGAAATATTAGCCACAAAAGCAGAAAGGTGGTCAATAAAGTACATGAGTCATTAATTCAAGTATGATTGAAACCCTTTTGAGAGTGGTATGCCCTGAGCATGGCTAGTTAGTGAGCTATTAAGCTTTTGACATCACTAAGGAAAAACGTGTACGGCCGACTCCCAGTGATTGCATTACTAGGTTGATATTATTATTTGGCCAATGAAGTCTCAAGGGAAAAAAGTGAGAGAAATAATCAATATTTGAGAAATCCACTTGAACTGATAAATATTGGCCAGCTTATTCAGATCATTTATGGATTTTTGGGAGATGGAAAAGAAGAGTAAATTTCCTACCAAAATTGACTGTATTTTCAAAATGTATTGTCACATTTATGTAAAAAGCCTTAAATAAGGCAATAGCCTTAATTAGATACAACCTAGGCCAAGAAAAATAAAAGGTGTGTTTCCAGTAACAGCTCAAAGAGCTGGGGTCGGTAGGTCGGATTTCTTTTTTTTTAAATTTTTTATTTACATTTATATGTTAGGGCACATATCAATGGATGTATCAAATTCTTTGATTTCATTGTAAAATAATGATGGGAAAATGGCAACTATGAGAGAGGGGAAGAACACGAAAAGGATACAGGAAAAATCCTCAAAAAGTAATGAAGATTCTTTAAAATATGAACAAATAAGACAAAATTCTTCAAAATCACCAAAAAAAAGTCTTTTTGTCCCTGTTTTGCTAGGGTCGGTCGGGTTACTGGAAACAAACCTTTTTTTTTTATTTGGCCCTAGAGTACTAAAAGTAGACATCCAATAATCATTTGTCTTATATAAGCGCTGGCTCAAGAATAGCAAGGTATTTGAACATGTGGGAGATGGAACAAATGTTTTCAAAAAGAAAATCCTGAAGAAAAAGATTAGTTTTCCTTCAATAAACCTTTCATTGTACGTGTACAGGTAAATAAAAAGCCACTCACCTGTAGGTCTGTCCTCTTCATGATGGTGATGATAACGAGGATGTTCCCCGTGAAGATAACGAGGGACACAAGCCCCAAACACACAGATAAAAACACTCTTGTTGTACCTAGAGGCACCTCAGACATATTCCCAAAGCTGCCATCAGCCATGTTAAAGGCTCTCCCAAAGCTGCCGTTCTTGAAAAGTGGTATTAATGTATCTGAGATATTGTCAGAATCTTTCAGTGCTTCTGAGGTATTCTCAAAGTGTCTGACCATGTCTATTGGTGAAATTGTTCCTATGAGGCCCAATGCTAGATGTAGTAACCAGTGACCATACAGTCAACAGTGGCATCAGCAGCAGACCTGTTGCTGGCTACTTATACCTGCGTGTGACCATCTTGGGTGATATAAATTAATGATGCGCTGCTGCTGCATCTTGGACACAAGGAGAGGTGGCCTTTCCACAGAGTTTAAAAGATGGGATATATGCTTAAAGTGACATAGTCCGATTATTTTTCTTTCATTTTTCAAATCCCATTCAAATGTGTTCCACAGAATGTTATAACACCATATTGAGCTGTTTGTGGACCATTTACTGTTATCTTTAGCTTATACAAGCTCAGAAAGGGGCTCCTTTGACCTAGCCATCGGTATTTTACATTGTATTTTCAATGGATGGACTTTTGGCATGCATGCCAAAAGTAGAAAATTGGGTATAAATCTAAGATTCCCTTCAAATATGAGCTTAATTTTGGGTAAGGAGAGCAAATAATGTAGGTACCACAAGAAGTATGATCTATGTGAACATCCTGGTTCATTTTTGAGAAGATTGATTTTTGAGCCCTAACCATCGGACTATGCCACTTTGTTGGCATGATGCATGAATGCAGCAGCAACCCAGTAAACACAACTTCGTATATGGACGTTGTAAGAGGTATATCTACGTAGAATTTTGGTTGCAACTACGTATTTTTGCTTGGTATGTGGACGTTCAAACGTTAAGGTTTATCTACGTTCTAGATACGTAGATATATAATAAATACATATTTCTACATATTTTTGTGTTTTTCTACTACCAAAGAGCTACCCAAAAAAAGGGGGAAAGAAGAAAAAAAAAGAGAAAAACGTTGGTAAAAGTCCATCAAGGTGAAGCCATGAACCCTAGACCTTCCACATTTAATGCCTGCTTCCTACCACTGCGCTATAGATTCTGACAAAGATTTGTGTATGAAAAGTCCATTATGTCATTTTCATTACCTTCCACCAAGATCCAAGTGAATATATTATGCTCTTGAAATATAGATAAATTGACTGCCTGGATAGCTCAGTCTGTAGAGCAAAGATTTTCAAATCCAGGGGTCCTGGGATCAATCCCAGGCCATACCTGGAAACCATTTTGATATAGGGAGCATTATAAGTTGTTTTTTTCTTTTTTTTTAAATTTTTAGGTAGCTTTTTGGTACAAGAAAAACGTAAAAATAGTAGGAAAACGTATTTTAGATCCTACGTATCTAGAACGTAGTTAAACCTTAACGTTTGAACGTCCATATACCAAGCAAAACAACAAAATTCAAACCAATTTGGTAGGAACCAAACCTAGTTTATACCAAAGATCTACATAGCAGTTTGGTATGGTGTTTACTGGGAATGGAGATTTTTATTTCTAGGACCACATTCGAGCACCATACCAGCTTCTCAAACATTACTTAATCATCCAAAATTATCTAACATCTTTGAGTCATCTATATTCATTTGACTGTAAATGGTGATGTTGAGAAGTTGTTGAATGAAAGCAGGTGATTTGGCTGTAATTCTGCTGACAAAATGCAAAAGAGAAGGCTCTGAGTTGATAAGTGAGCCTCAACTTTGAGTGATCAGTAACTGATAATCTCTCTTGTTTGTTCAATTTACATAGATTAGTAAGTTATTCCCCATGCATGATCTGTGATCCCATCTTTAAGTTATAACCATGTCATGCAGCTTGCCTTCTTATAGCTTCAGGTGGTGAAGTGACCACTGCTCGTCTCTCCGCCATTTTGACATCTCATATATCCCATTTGTGGCAAGACTGCCTTAACGAATCCGGGAAGGTATTGCTTAGTTCCCTCCAGGAGCCATAATTGCCTACAACTTACCTGTTTGTGCACTTATGGCTTTTGTCCCTCGGTTTTTTCAACCTTTCAAGTAGACATACAGTCAGCCCTCACTTCCCCAGCCCTTTAATTCCTCAGATCCCTCATTACTTCAGACAAAAGATTTGTAATATTCTCTACATTTTCTATAGTATTTGGACTTAAATCCTCGAAAATTTTGCTTCCTCGGACAATTTTCCTTGCATTTTACAAATTCGAGGAAGTAAGGGCTGACTGTAGTCGATTGTCCTTAAAATGATCAACTTAAAATGCTAACAAACTTGTCAAATTTAGAAGTGTTTGTTATTAAAATATTACATTTTGAGTGGGCAACCCTCAAACACATTGACTTACTTACACTTTTCAAATGAACAGCAAACCTGCCAAAAGTGTTTAATTTTTGTTTTCAGACAAGATGTTCAGGAACTGATGGAGGAATGTACAAGTACAGGCATGTTCTACCTGTTGCTGCTTCCCATCGAACCTATTAACATTGTGTAGCAGGACAAACAGCAATCTCTGCTATATTAATGCAATATGGCATAAATATGACAGCCCACTTGCACGGGGTGCCTGTTATCCTTGGATAACCGCACGCCTTACAAAATTGATGCTACAGCCTTCATGGTGTGCAATATCGACAAGCATGTGCATGGGAATATCCAGGAAAAGCACTGAGAATCCCAGAAATCGTGGAATAAGCTCTCATAATGCACTGGTAGGAGAGGGCATAACAGTAAGGCAGGTGGCAGAATAGTGGTATAATACCCAATTTACCCTTTACATATAGTAAAGTAAAATTTGTAGAGTGTTGTCATGTGTCACTCGATGATAACCTCTAAGGACCGCTGATGTGGGAGTGCCGACCCTCGGAGAGTATGAAATGCACTTCTTAGTTAGAAACGAGGCATTCATTGGCCACTCGGGGGTAGCTTGGATCAAATATCCTTTTCTTACTAAATGGATGCTAATGGGAGACGTATGCAGTTTCATATCAAAACCAAAAATGTCCATCTCTGGCAGGGAGAATATAAGCTTAGTTAAGTAGTCTGAGGTAGGCTGCCACATGGTGATCTTAGATAGAACTAATTGAAGAACCCTAATGTGAATAGAGGTGAGATGTCCATGGGTATGTTAGGCGCAATTCGCAGATTGCCAATTCTTCTTTGCACCAGGTACAAATGGGCGAGAATCTAATAAACTGTCTCGCAAATTTATAGGATTCATCACTCTAATATTTATGGAAGATAAATGCATTAATTATTATTTATCCATTGGACTATGGTATGGCAAGTTTCCTACTTATGATTTAAAAAAAGAAAAACCTGAAGCGCCAGACCTACTCGCCGAAATGCCGCTATTGGTGCTCTGCGCAAAATTTGAGCTTTGCACGGCTCTGATCCTGCGCAGTTCAAAAATTGTGCTGCTCAATTTGAGAATACTGCCAAATGGTGATCTAAGCATGACATGTACACTAAGTGCCCCCTTGTGTTGTGTGAGAGAGGTTGCCCGGATCTATTGCTGCCCTTCAGAAAGTGGCTGGTGCAAAGCAGGAAAATACAGTTTTTGGCAGGGCAAATGGTAGGTTTCTAGTCTGGGACACATTGGGTTCCCCTGCTGGGCGCCCACCAGATTCTGTCCTCAGCAAGCTGTGTGGACCTAATCAGGCTGTTATGGGCACAGATTAGCTTCAAAATGGGCAAACAATGGAGCATTGTACCAGCAAATGGGCCCAAACCAGGCATAGATCAGTTTCAAAGACAGTTGCCCATTTTTTGGCCAGGATGGGCTTGCACAGGGCACACTCACCAAGGAGTTCTGAAATTTAATACTAGATGGCCCTACTATATATCTTGTGTGGATTATTCATTTCCTTGAGTACAATAAAATGGAAATAGGCTTACTACTAGCAACTTTCCCTTAATATAAAATGTGCAAAGTAAGGTGATGCCAGAAGTTATCAAGTGACTACACCATTCCTGTGGTTATGAGTTAACTTCAAGTATCGAAGCATGCGTTTCACTAGGAGAAGCCAGGAGGCGTGGCGCAGTCGGCAGCGCGTCTGCTGAGGGGCCGTAAGTTCGTGAGTTCGGTTTCCAGCCCGGTTGGGGCACAGTGGTGGCTCCAAACATCGCCGTAAGGTGTCGTTTGAGTTCCTCCCCGCCCTGGCTAGGCTGTGCTGGAAAGTTTCTTGGCGGTCATGGCAGACAAATGACTTAAAACAGGCCTGTCCATCTGTCACTATGCCTATGTAGTGACGGATGTTAAAGAACCATTGCCTCGGTAAATGTGTAGGGGCATGCTTTCTACCTTCCCATAAATTTGGTCACCATCATCCCCCCCTCCCCATTAGTCTGGGCACAATGCCACAAGGGTAATCTCACTTCGGTGTGGATACAACCCGCAGGATCTCTCATCCTTGAGTGTCTTCCGTAAGGAAGGCACGAGGTGAGATAAAATTCGACTACTACTGCTACTCCATTGGGAGGAACATTGAATGTGAAGGCGAGGATGTTATAAGACTACACAATATCGGTATACTACCTTCGTAGTACCTGATTAATATAATAATTATAGTTATAACTGTCAAATATATGTTTCGGTGTCATTCAGTGGTAATGAGTTTATGTGAAGTATTGAAACATGTATTCCATTGGCAGGAACTTTAAGCCTCAGGGCTAGCATGATGCAAGACCACACTGTACTGTAGTTTGAATGTATTTCATTCAACTCTATTTTAATACCCAATTATAATGGCTGCATGCCCACTGCAGTGGAGAGCTAGGTGGGGGAGGGCAAGGTATTTGGCAAGATGTGTTTGTGTTATGTGGTGTTGTTGTCACCACCCAGTAAACACCACACCAAAATACTACATAGCTTTTTGGTTTAACTAGGTTTAGTCTGAAATAAGATTTTTTGCATGGTATGTGGAGGTTAAAACGTTAAGGTTTTTCTTCATCTTTTCTATGTTTTCCTCCTACCAAAAACCTACCTATAAAAACGGGATTTTTTTATCATGCTCTTTGGGCTGGGATTGAAAACAGAATCCTTGGATTTGACAAACTTTACCCTACTGACTGAGCTAACCAGGCAATCAATTTCCTTGAACTCAAGAGTATATGTTCTCTTGACTGTAGGTATAAGGTATTGGATATTACATGATGGGCTTTTTACAGACATTTCTTCAACAGAATTGGTAGTACAGAGGTAGCAAGTAGGAGTCAGATGTAAAAGGTCTAGGGTTCAAGGCTTCACATTGAATGAATCTTTTACCAACGTTTTTTAAGTGTTTATTCCCCCCTCCCTCTTTTTGGTAGGAAAAAAACATAGAAAAACATATTTCCTTTAGCTACTTATCTAGAACTTAACTAAACCTTAAAGAAAAAACCTACCCTATTTTCTTTATAGCGTATTTTGATGACCTTTAGTTCAAATAAAAAGATTCTTATATGGTTGTTGAAATATTTGCCCCTATAGAGGAGAGCTGCAGGTTTATTTGATGCATCCAATGATGTCACGATTGACAAAATGCATCCAAGTTGTGTTTGCACAGCATTGTAAGGGTGCAACCAGATGCTGTTTGTAGCTTTTTCTCTAATATGATTTACTATATCCCTTAGGAGGTAATAAGAGATAACCCATCTAAATGTACCTGAGCAGTATCATAACAATCACTATTCTGAATACAACATATTTTACAATACCTTCCACATATATCCAATGCAAAACCTGGTGTGGGGCGTGCTTGCCCCCTACTTTTTAGCTTAGCAGTGGTGAAGAGTTTATTTAGTTATTTTGGATCCCAAAAATCTTCAACATTGGGGAGTGCGTTCCCTCCTTTGCAGCCACACCAATCCTGGATCTAAATCCTGGATCAACCACTGATACCTACAGCAGGTACAACCGTGTTTCAGAATAACAAGGACTGTACTGTATATCCATATGGTGGGGGACAGTGTGAAATCATCAGCGACTACACTAGACGCAGGGCAGTCGAGTGAAGGAAAGCATGAAGGGGCCTAGTCATACCATCTTGAGAAAATGCCTTCCAGATGACTAATGCCTGGGAATACATGGTTTATCGGTGAAACATCACTTTTTAGTTCCAATTTATTCAGCCTGTCTGTGAGGGAAATTAATGACACCTACCATGCATGATAATTTCTCTTAATTTTTATTACCCCAGCTGGTAGCAGCCCTAAAGAAAATAGTCATATATTCATGTTGAAAGAGAATGGTCGAGACACTACTAGGAAGTGCGTTAACCCCTTAAAGGCTGCTGAGGCATTACAGAGGCGTAGGAAGCAAATCTTCATTGGGGGGGGGCAGCGGGGACCCAATTTGAACACCTTGAATTATCAGCTCGAGCATGATGATGCCTATACAATGCTGTCCCAGTGGGTCGTCATGATGCACCAATGAAGGGCATCATGACGACCAACAGGCATGATGCATAAAGAGTTAACAGACATGCAAGAACGGCATTCATATAAATCTTTACACTGTAAGCACAAGGTGAGGTTTGCTGGAAATAATCGCCCGACCGTGCAGCGGGAGGGCGATTATTTCCAGCTAACCTCACCGAGTCCTACAATATCAATGCATTAATGCGTTTATCGCACTTATTCCTCCATTTTGTATTAATTTCTTACCTTATAACCCCAGAATTAATCCATGAGAAGACATTTTGTAAGTGCATGTGATCCGCTCGGTTTGCCAAGCCGTCGTGGCCATGTTGTTGTTCTGCCCGACATACCTCCACCTTTACACTCATTTTTCAGGTATAATCCAATAATGTCAAGTCCTGTACTTCTAACACCGCCAAATATACGATCTCTAGTTGGTGTTCACCTTCATTTTGTCTCCATTTTCTTCGAAATAAATAAGAATCCATTGATTTTCCATACCGATCCAACGCACACGGCCCAGTACACGGCCATTGCTTCTTGTTGACAGAGCGGGTAGGTGCCCGGATGTAAAAACTAGGTCAGCCACGCGTCGAGCAAGGAATGGCCGGACGGGGCGGGTCCCGACTCGTATCGATGTGGAAAATCAATGGATTCTTATTTATTTCAAAGAAAATGGGGGAATTTGGCATGGCATGTTCATCTAGGATATCTAAGGATGGTTCTGTGTTAATAACTCCACCAGGCTCCATATATCCTAGGCTATCGAGGTGTGTAAACTTCAGGTATGTCGGAAAACTTTTTCAAATCCTCCATGTGCAGTGGTTTCTAGCACCGGTCGGCTTGGTATAGTGGACAGTGAGGTCGCCTCCTGCCCCAGCGGCTGGGGATCGATTCCCCGTTGAACCTTAACGGTTTTAACTGGAAAACTATGGCGAGGGTGGCTTCATATCCTTCTCCAATTTATTAACTTGCTCAGGTTCTAACCAAGATCATCTTAGAAAAAAAAAAGGACTCTGAGAATGCGGTTATTAACTAAGTAATGTATGGGCTAACAGGCACCGAATGGCATGTATCGTAGGATATCGAACGAGTGGCCGCAGGCCACGAGTTTGATATCCTACGATACATGCCATGAGGTGCCTGTTAGCCCATACCTTACTAAGTTTATTACACGATTAATCAATAAAAAATCAATAAATAATCAATAAAATATCAATAAAAACAAGTTGAAAACAAAAATCCTTCCCCGGGACGCGAAGCCAGCCACCATAGTGTACATACACCTCCTCGCCTGGTAGCGGACAGCGGCAGGGCACACAGCGAAAAATAGTGTATGTACACGATCGGTACACACACCTCGTCGCCCGGCAGCGGACAGCGACAGCGCACACGGCGAAAAAAGATGCCTCTCGCTGTTATGTTTGTGTATAAAATACACCTCCTAGCCCGGCAGCGGACAGCGACAGCGCACACGGCGAAAAAAGATGCACCCAGACCGGGACGCGATCCATGTACCTCTGACGGCTGAGCGCGACGTGCTAACCGCTAGACCACCGCGTCTCCTCCTTCAGCGGGCGTCTCGGCTTGGATTGATTTGAATGTGTCCTTTGGTTATGTATACACGAACGCCTCGGCGCCCGGCTAGGATTCCTTTGTTTGGTTTAGTTCTAGCCAACCACCTCTCGTCAGTCCCTGTGGCGCAGTGCATAGGGAGTTGGATTTGGGATGTGAGACTGCAGGTTCGATCCCTACCCTGGCCTGGAAAATTTCGTGGGTTTTAACATGTGACATGTGACATGTGACATGGAGAAGGAGTGCTGATATCCACCTCAGAGAGTGCTGATATCCACCTCAGAGAGTGCTGATATCCACCTGGGATCTGCTCATAAGGGGTCGCACAATATGCAGGAATATCAGAACTGGGATATCCAGGAAAAGCACTGTGAGTCACAGAAATCGTGTAATAAACCCCGATAACCGAACGGGGTTATGACCAAAAAGGCACTGTAGGGGCCTGAATCATGAGATAAGGATATATAAGCTCCTTGCTGTAAGGGAGCCACGTGAAGCTTAGGTTCATGTTCCATGGTTGTTGTGATGCATGTTGGTAAATACAGTGCTGGCACTATGTTATTTACAAGTTTGAGTTTTGAATTTAACTATGTTTATTGGCTGAACAATCATAAATACAAGCTGTTCATATAAAATAAAAAAATAATGATACCATACAAGTGACATAATCTAGATTAACATAGAACAGTAGAAAAGAAAGGTGGGCCTATAAATTCAGATTGGTTTGTGTGATAAATAATTGGAATCCAGGCATGTACAATCAAATTGTATCTGTCCACCTTGTACACTGTATACATGTCATTTAAATCACAGTTAATGTGATACATCGTCTATGGCAGATGGCAATGGGGTCACTTTAAATATACACACAACAACAACAAAAAAAACATTGCAAAACCTTTCAGAACGTTTCCCTATTGTTCTTTAACATGGCAAAACGTTTTAAAACATTAAAAACGGTTTTTTGACGTTAAATAACAGTTGTTTTTTTTTGTTGAGTGGACATTGGGGCTAGGCAATGTATTCCCTGCACAGAAACGCATGTGTGACTTTGACTCATTTCCAAATTTAACTCAAGTCCAAATTTCACTCATGTCCAACAATGAGGTCACTGTTTGATTTTCGACTTACGCTTGTTTAGGAATACTCTGTTGCATATAATATGCTGTGTCTCCGGGCATAATTTGATCCGTTATCCCCTTTATAGCATGTGGCTTTTTTAAAAACCTTTTCAGATTTTTTTCCACTTATTTTGAAATGGAGTACATGAGTGATCAACCAAAGTGTAGAGTCATTCAGTAAATTGTTTTCCAACTTAAAGTCAGCCTGAACGTGATTATCCAAGGTTGGCTGCAATACAACAAATAATTATTTCCCTTCATACCCAAACGATCTAACACTGGAGGCCATTTCTTAATAAGGTGAGGCTCCACTACGCGACAATACAGCCCGATTGTTTGGGTTCTGTAGTACCTGCAGCACTACGACTGCCCTACCAATTCCTATATGTGATTGCTACATAAGTGCTAATCGTACTGAGCAGTCGTAGCTGTTTACCTACGATCACTGGCATTAAATTTTTGGTTCTGAAGTCGTACAGTTGGTGGTCAGTCGAGAAGTAGTAGTTTTGAGAAGATTGGAGATAAGAGATAAGATAAGGCTCCAATTGAGGCCTTCTACTCCTGGCCCCTGGTTTACAAATCTTTCTGTTTTTCTTAAAGAGGTAATTTCTATTACTAAATAGGCTGATTTTTTTTTCTATATTTCATCAAGTCATTTCCTGATTTGTTTTAGATTTTCTGTAAATTTTTCTTATAACTTATCAATGATTTTGTGACTTTGGGTAATAGAAAATGGGACAGAATTTTCTCAGAGGTTTAGAGCCCCACTGCCTCTGCCCACATCACCCTCCCGGCTGGGGAGGTTTCAGATACGACTGACCTAGGCCTGTCGTAGTGCCTGTATGCAGTCGTAGTGACTTAAGAAATAGCCTCCAGAGAATTATAGATTATTGGCCCAGAAGAGCGATATTGAAGAGTTAAACCCTTAACACTGCAAGATATATTATAAACACCAACTCAATACATAACAAACACACCGATAACGTGCAGCAAATAACGTACTTAGCACGTGGAGGTGGCCGTTAACAAGCAGTAGGTTTACTTAAGGTGGGGGTAATTGTGTGCTTACATGTATGATAGGATTATATATACACCTCATTAGCTGGTGGAAGTCCACTCTACAACACTCTATGAAGTCCTTTACATGCGCCATAGTGCATTAACCCATGTCCATTAGTATGATCGTGATGCATGAATGCAGCCCTGGTGAGTAACTCGCCAGGGCTGCATTCTACATCATGGGTGTTGGAGAGTCGTGTTGGGTCGTCATGATGCACCAATGCAGTGCTGGCCCCGAGACTGATCACCACTTCATTGGCGTATCAGGACAGCCAAGGTCCTGGAACCTAGAAGCATCGTGCGGCCATTGAGGTGCTACAGAGGCTTATTTCAATGGATAGACCGAGCGTTAAGGGAATGATTACGAGATCAAAGTTTGGCAGCGGATCAGGATCAGTCCTTTGAACGCCCATTGGTGGGCTTAGTTATATGTCGCTCAACCAGAGACGTCGGTCCCCCTTTTCCTACGCCACTGTTAACTACAGGGAACAAGGCACGGAACCTGGGTGCCCCCCCCCCCCCTACCCAGACCCCATTTTCCTAGACTACCCCTCATGGATCTGCCCCTGATGCCGACTCTCCAGGGTGTATACTGACCGACCCCTTAGGGAGTGATCATTTTTTAACAACAGGGGGGGTGGTGGGTTTCAGGGGGGTCAGAATATTTTCAACCCCTTGACCAGGGGGGTCAGAATTTTTTCAACTCCTCTGATGGGGGGGGGGGTCAAAAAAATTTTACCCCCTCAAGAGGGGGGTTGGAATTTTTTTCGCGCGCCTGCCCGCTAACCCACCAGCCCCCCCCCCCCCCCCGTTGTTAAAAAATGATCACTCCCTTATGGTAGGCATGATGCATGAGTGCAGCCCTGGCAAGTCACTGACTAGGGCTACATTCATGCATTATGACGACCAATATAGACATGATACATTAATGCATTATGGGTCTTTAAAGGGTTAACAGGTTCTGTGAGGTCTGAGGGTGCCTGGGGGTAACACATAGACGATACAGTGTACGGCAAAAAAAAACTCGTATAAAGCTGCTACAAGACGTGAAATATGTAGATTTTTCATTTTCTTCATTTTTACCATTAGCCCACTTTTTACAATGTGTTGGTAAAATCGAATTTTGTTTTATGTGCTCTAGCCTAGTTACAAGGATAGAGATGTGCAACAATATAAATGACACAAAACGCATTTATAATGGGTGTACTACCTCGCGCATAAAATTCAGTGTATATATGCCAGAAAAAAACTTTTGAAGCCCCCTCCCCCTCGAATGGGCCTTTATGATGGGCTGACTGAAAAGAATTTATTTTACCAAAATAACATCTGGAGTTTCTTCATGTCAGGGAGTTCGGAATCGGGCGCCCCTTAGGGTAAATATTGTCCCTCTGTAAGATCAGGGGCAGATCCATAAAATGGGCCTTGACCTTAATTACAGGAAATTTGGCACAGCCCAGTAAACACAACTTCGTATATGGGCGTTGTAAGAGGTATATCTACGTAGAATGTTGGTTGCAACTGCGTATTTTTGCTTGGTATGTGGACCGTCAAACGTTAAGGTTTATCTACGTTCTAGATACATAGATATATATTAGATACGTATTTCTACATATTTTTACGTTTTTCTACTACCAAAGAGCTACCCTAAAAAAGGGGGAAAGAAGAAAAAAAAAGAGAAAAACGTTGGTAAAAGTCCATCAAGGTGAAGCCTTGAACCCTAGACCTTCCACATCTAATGCCTGCTTCCTACCACTGCGCTATAGATTCTGACAAAGTTTTGTGTATGAAAAGTCCATTATGTCATTTTCAGTACCTTCCACCAAGATCCAAGAGAAAATATTATGCTCTTGAATATAGATAAATAGACCGCCTGGATAGCTCAGTCTGTAAAGCAAAGCTTTTCAAATCCAGGGGTGCTGGGATCAATCCCAGGCCATACCTGGAAACAATTTTGATATTGGGAGCAATTTTTTTTTCTAAATCTTTAGGTAGCTTTTTGGTACAAGAAAAACATAAAAAATACATAGGAAAACGTATTTTAGATGCTACGTATGTAGAAAGTAGTTAAACCTTAACATTTGAATGTCCATATACCAAGCAAAAAAACGTAATTCAAACCAATTTGGTAGAAACCAAACCTAGTTATACCAAAGATCTACGTAGCAGTTTGGTATGGTGGTTACTGGGAGGGCGTGCAGCGCTTTTATAGACCAGGTGTCTGTTGCTAAACCCTTGGAAGTCACTTCTGTCGGAGGTGTACTTCCAAAAACGGAAGGCACTCATCTTTGGTAGTCTCTTCTCTGTTGCATTGCCAAATGGCACTTCCAAATAGAAGTGGTCGAGAAGTGGTTACTAACAACCCCTCAACTGGAAGTTGGTTCCTACACTGCGTGGGCAGTCTGGGAAGCACTCAGGTATGACCATTTTTCGCAACACAGTTTGATTTGTGGGAAAGTGACTACTTCTGGAGGGTATCTCAAAAAGATTTGGAATTGATCCTGTCGGAGGTGATAATTCCAAAATTGAACTCACTGACCTTCTGGAGTGGATTCCCTCTTGTATTGTAAAGAGGGAGTCAGTGATAGCAGTGGGATAGGAGGGGTCCAGTCTCTTATTTTGCAACTCAACATATTTCCGTGCAGTTCACTTGTAGCAGAGGTCAAGCAGGTAAGTCTGTTCTTAGGGTGAGAAATGTAGGAGAACTGCAGGATCAAATAGTTACGGTGAGAACTGGTTTCCCAATCTTATTGAGATACCCTCCTGAACTACAATGTTGGAAGTGATACTAAGTGGTTAAGTAGAGGAGGGAAGTGGGAAGTGAGGTACCTACCCTGGAAAGCAACAACTCAATCTTTTTGCAACAGCCTCCAGAAGTTCCTGGCTGGAGTGTCCGCTTAGACAGGGACACTTAGACCGCCCCTTCTGGATCCATCCCCGGGGATCCACCATGAAACATATTGATTACAAATTAAACCAAACTACTCAAAATGTCAGACTTTCATGATCCATGTGTATTAGTACATATTGAAGTTTGCCCATTGAGATGTTACTTTAGACACTCGACCATTTCTTCAAACAGAGACAATTTGCTTTTTGAAGGTCCTTTTTTGTTGTATATATGCTTTACAAAACGAAGCTAAACAAGGCATACCTACTTAAGTGTTGTACCCACAATGTTTAGCACCCTACATGGGAGAGGGCTAATAGAGTAGAGAGTTCAGCCTGTCTGGGTCATTTACTACAAATATTTGATATAACACTGCAAAGATCATATGTTTTTATCGTACCGCAGCTAGTCTATTATACCAATTCAATGATAGAAGTGAGCATGTGTCGGGGTGTTGATCAAGTCCACAAAAAAAACATAAGAAATAACTGGCGTCATGGATGAGAAAATAGCCAAAAGGGAAACAAATAGGCCTCCAGTTTGGATTTCAATGTGGATCTTGAGGATTTTTATGTCTGCTTCATGGACCAAAGATATACGTGATATAAAAACGTATTTGATATAGATTTGAAAAATAAAGTGCAACATGGTGCATGGTGAAGACATTTCTCAATATGGTACGACTATATACAACCACTACGATTTGAAACTCTCAAAATCAGAGTTGGTTATCGTGGGTTTTGCACTACGACTGCTCTTCATTATCAGCACTTAACAGGGGCGTAGGAAAAGGGGGGGGGCAGGGGGGCCCGGGCCCCCCCCCCCAATCCCAGAGGAGGTGGGGCCTGAATACGTCTGGGCCCCCCCCCCCCAATATTTGTCAAGACCCATGGTAAAATGCAAAGATTTCCCCCAAATTTTTCACAAATATGCTAGCACAATGGAAAAAGGGGGCATGGGCTTTAAATCACAGGCAAAAGTCATCAAAGATATTTTAATACATATATCTCATGTACCCATAAATAAATGTCAGCCCACTCTGTCCGATGAATTACGATCGGTGTGACAGGGCCCCCCTGGGCTTGGCCCTGGGCCCCCCCAATCAAGATTTGGTTCCTACGCCTCTGCTTAATACAGTTAATTACATAGGGTTTGGTAGGGCAGTTGTACCAGTGTAATCATTAATGGCCACTTTTTTTGGCTGTAATGGTATCAAAGTAATGCCTCAATCTCGGGAAATGCCTTCCATGGCAGATAATAGTTAGCATATACTCTCCATATAGAGCTATAATACGCACCGTTTGATATATGCGATTGGCAGCATGTAGCATAACTTAATTGTACCTAAATCACAGAGGTGGCATGATGCCCATGATCCCGATTAGGTATCACAGTGGCGGATTTAGAGGGGGGCGGGCCCCCCCTTTTTTCCCAGTACTTAAGAGTTTAGCTAACTTTTTTTTTAACCTAGAATTTAGAAAAAATTAGGGGGTAAATGAGGGGCCCCCCCCCCACTTTTCAAAATCATGGATCCGACACTGTATCATGTTTCGTTGTCGTCATAATTTACCAACAAAGCACTGCCAAGTCCTCATTCGTTTTGTCTGTAGAGTCTATAGACAGACCTTATTTTTGGACTCCAAATTTTGCTCAAGGGTTTGACCCCCTCCTTTTAAACCGCCGTCATTTATTCAAACCCTGGATCTGAGAGTTGATGTGCAATTATGCAGAGGCATAGGAAGCAAATCTTCATTGGGGGGGGTCCAGCGGGGACCTAATTTGAACACCTTGAATTATCGGCTCGAGCCTGATGATGCCTATACATACCCATAATAGAATTTAATAGAAAAGTATTTTTTTGGTGAATTTTAGATCTGATTTGAGGCTCAGGGCTCCATTTTCCCTATCTCTTTAACATGTTAATCTAATTTGGGATGGAAAGTTTTAGCTGCTTTTACATTTCATTATGACTTCTTGGTAAATCTTTTAGGGAGTCCAGACATAATCAGCCCCCCCTCCTTTATGATAGGGGGGGCCAGGCCCCCCTGCCCCCCTCCCTTTTCCTACGCCCCTGTAATATGCATCTGGGGGGTGTTACTCCTATAGTAAAAGAAAGAGCTGGCTAAAAATTCCCTCATTTCCAATCCTTTTTTTCATGTTGCTATAACTTGTCCATTTTGTTGCTCACAAGTGGTCATTCAAGTATGGTGCTAAAAAAGGGGGATTTGAGTAGGTACCTAGTTGGGAGAAGTCAGTCAGTATAATAAACTATAGAGTGTGTGACATGAGTAGGTACCTGATAGTGCAGCTCTCCCTATTTTAAACAAGGCAGGTGACTTTTCAGACTAATGTGGTGAGTGCAAGTTGAATGGTGAAGCAGAGCACGACTAGTTTAGAAAAGAGGGCACCTACTCACAGCTCTTTTTACAATAGGAGCAACACCATCCTGGCTGTACAATACAATATGTAAGAGCCTTTATGATGTCTTGACTCCTGCACAGCAGGAGGGTCTTGCCAAAACGTAACGAGGAAGAACCTGTTAAATGTTTTTGAAACAGCACTGATGCATGCATGGCCCAACTCGTTTTCATCTCATTGACAAAAGTTTTACAGCATAAATCATGGAGAAAATCTTTTTGAGTTGTGAAAAAAAAACGTGGACGTTGTACCAAAACGAGTTTCAGAAATCTTATTTATCAATACAAAAACGTGCACGTTTTCAATTTTGGCAATACCCTCCTTAACACCAAACAACACCACACACAGCCAAACTACAGGACGGAACGGTCAATTTGTGCTTGAATGGAGGCATGGTGGTATTTTCTTCTCTCATTTTTCATTAACAGGTGTGCAGAAGTGATGCCATACACCCACCGCCTCCCGCAACAAGAGGGAGAGAGAGAGAGAGTGAGAGAGAGACAGAGACAGAGAGACAGAGACAGAGACAGAGAGAGACAGAGAGAGACAGTCAGACAGACAGACAGAGATGGAATGAAAAAAAAGGGAAAGACATCCGGGGAGAGACAGATGTAGAGAAAGGCAAAGGAAATTTGTGATGCTTTATTGTTTTCTTTTAAATGATTTGGGTGTTGCAATGACGTGTTATTTCCATAGCCCTATATTGCTATGTTATGTCTCTGATTCTAACACCTCCACACTATTGACGATATATGACGTGTTGCTGAAGTCGTTAGATCAAGTTGTTGACCACATGAGGTAGCAGCTGGAGTTGTTTCCTGCTGGGTGTATAACCTGGCTCACACCAATACACACGGATCCACATACAGGTACAGTGTCGGCAGCACCTTACATGGAGACCTCATATGGAGAGGACTACAAGACCACCCAGTGATATGAAACACTCTAAGAAATGACTGTTTAACCAGCATCCATGTAAGCTGAATATTTGCAATAGTCTGGATATTTTCATTTGAATGATTTGTTGGGTTTTTTTTGTGATGCAGTGAGGCATGTGGAGAGACAAGAACTAAGGCCCAGTGTATATGTACACATCTTCTGAAACTGGACTTTGACAAATTGGTTTGTTGGAAACCATTGGAAAATGCTGTACCTGGTAGGAGTGACGTCACTGACAAGGTGTGAATTCGGTGTGAGGAGGAAGCGTTTATCAACTCAGGGGATAATCTGTAAGACATGATGTATTAATCTGGCAGAATATGATCCATCACTGAAATGCCGTACACATTTAGCCCCAATTGTAAATGGGCAATAAAGACCATTGTACTGGTTACAGAACAACCCACATCGGGTCATTGGATTTGTACTGACAGCAACTACCACTGTTTTCCAGAAATAGATGCACTCAACTGTAAATCTCTTGCCGCGGTCTGACAGTGTACACGCAGCTGGGAGAGTGATATCCTTTAAGCCATGTCACAACCAACACATATAATGAAGCAGGTGCCTCTATGAAACCTATGGCGCTAGGTGTCATTCGATACAGGTGCTTACTTTATGGGTCTAGACTCCTAAATTCGACAGGGTGACATGGCCATTTCTTAAATTCGACATGTGACATGGAGCTTAGTGACAAGGACATGGAGGAGTAAAAAGTTAGTGACATGAGACATGATCTTATTTTAAAATCGACATGTGACATGAAGCTTAGTGACAAGGACATGGAGGAGTAAAAAGTTAGTGACATGAGACATGGTCTTGTTTTAAAATCGACATGTGACATGAAGCTTAGTGACAAAGACATGGGAAAATAGAAATTTAATGACATGTGACATTGCCTTTTCTTAAAATCGACATGTGACATGGGGACCCCCCATCTAGACCCCCTACTTTTTTAGACTCAAGCACTTCTAGGGATAAACCCTTTTTCCAGAGGGCAGAAGCTTTTATTGGCGAGACATAATTTAAGCAATGATGGCCATCATGATGGATCCTGAATGAATTTTGCTTCAAAATAGGTGTCATTGGATTCCTGTAGAGGTGGCATTTGAGACAGGCGCCTATTTCAGACCCAACCTCTCATAATAGTGAATACAGTATGCCGGGACAGGTTATGCCTTACTCTCAGCAGGGGAGGGTCTGGACGTCTGGTCCAAGACCACCCAGGGGCACCCGCAACACCCCCAACAAATCCCAAAACAGTACCAGCAGGGGTGGGACAGGCCCGAATTCCCTCCTCCTGACCGCCGCACCAGGGGGGAATTCTTCTGCAATGACCAGCGGTCAGCAAGACCTCAGTGGTGGGACTGGCCAAATAAGTGGACGATACAGGCCTGAAAACAATGCAGCAGGAGGGCCCCAGAGGTGCGGAGCTAAGGGGGATCCCAGCAGTAGCAGAGGTATAGAGTCTGCTAGGGTGAGGAGGGCAGTGCTCACCTTAAGAAGAACTCTCAATACTGGAACTATAGGGGGAATAGCAAAAGGAGAAAAAGCTCCCCCATACAGGAGATATAGCAGTGGAATTTCAAGTTTCAAAGCTGAAGATCATGTAGCTGCACCCCAGGAGATATCACAGCAAAATTATGGTGATGCAGGTGGTGTCATTTATACGGGAATTTGTGTCAATGGATTCAACACCATTACAGGACCCCATGACAGTTACTGCAGTGAACCTGGCCCCACAGTGGAGCAGGTAGGGCCCTCAGATAGCTTTGTAGACAGGTATAGCAGTGACAAGGGTCCACCTAGTCCAGGTGTGCTCAATGACCTATCATATACATCAGGTGTTAAAAACCTACAAAATGGTGGACAAACTCAGAGCTTCCAGAAAGAAGACAATAAAAGCCAAGTTGTGTGCAAAGACTCATCACAAGGTGTTGTAATATCCCAGCTTGGTGGCCAAACCAAGAATCAAAACCAGAGCCTTCAGAAAGGGGACAGTAAAATTCCAGGTGTGACCAAAGACTTATCATCAGGTTTTGTACAATCCCAACCTGGGTGTCAAACCAAGAGTCCCCAGAGGAGAGGCAGCAGTAAAGGTAGCAGCAATAGTAGCATTATCAGTGTCAAAAGTGATCCCAAACTCAAAATGGACAAGCAACAGGCATCGACCAAACTCAAGATCAAACTCAAGGACGTTGTCTCCTCGCGTTCTGCCGCACAAGTGAAACCGAAACCCGCCCTGCAGAGACAAGCGTCCCAGAAACCCGGAAGTCTTCCCGCTGCTCCCCCTGGTGGCGGTAACAAATCCAGCCCCCTCTCCCCACGTGACTCGCTGCCTGGGGGCGGGTTTAACGGCAGGAAGAGGGGCGGGATTGTCACCAAACAGATCCAGATCCGGTTCCGGTACTCGGACGCTGTCAATCATTACGCGCACCAGCTTATATCCCAGGTGCGCACAAACCCCCAGGTGCGCGCACCTCCTGCCCCCGCACCCACCCCTGAATGCCCCCCAGTGGAGGTTCACAACCCGGAGAAGCTGGACTTTGAGAGAGTGTTCACCAAAGTTGTACCAGTGAAAGTGGAGAACGGGAGGCTGTGTATAACGCCCAAACCTGGTATAGGGGAGGGGCAGAGGACGCAGTACGTATTCTCAGTATTGTCTCATTACAACGATGGGGAGGACGTGGGAGGTACTGGAGGGATAGGGGAACAGACTGACGGTAGGTCGGCGTCCTGTCCGCCCCCTAAGGACCCTGGTGGTGGTGGGATCACATCACCACGACCTGTACAACATCAGCAGCAGCAACTCCAAGGTCAAAATAAACAATTACCCCAAGGACATTTTAATTACAACATGAACATGAATAAAAAGGTTTGTTTCTGTCTGCCTTCAATAGAACAGGACACTGAAGGACAAAATAACGCAATTTTATCGTCAAGTGATGGCGCAGTGGACGCTAGCGGGGCAGTGTGGGCAAGGTCACCAAGAAAGGTCACAGAGACGCCCGCGTCTGGTGTGACCTCAGAGACTGACCTTGGGACTGACCTTGTACCGCCAAGGTCACTTCCCGCCATTGGGGACAGCACAAGGGCCAAGGTCAGGTTGAGAGTCAAACTGCCCCCTATCAGCGGCAAAAAGACTAAAGCCCTTCCTAGCCTGGCCCCTGCCCCAGCAATCCCAGCAGCAGGCGGAGGGTCTAACATGCAGGCTGCCGCGTGACGCTGTGGTTATAATGTTAATATTATTGTGTTCTTATTGGTCATTTGATGGACAAAGCAAAATGATCTATCATGGTTACAACTTGCCCCTGTTCAAGGTTAATCGCAGGCACACGCATATATTCTACAGTATAAATAAAAGGAATATCTGCCTCTAAGGCTGTAAGCATCCACAAGACTGCAGTTAGTGATGAGGGACGGTTGGAACATTAAATATACATTATATATATATATATATATATATATATATATATATATATATATATATATATATATATATATATATATTTATTTATTTATTTATGCCGTATATGCCGTAAGGGCCCGTTTAAGCACAGGGGTCTCAAATAAGCGCCGGTATCGAATAAGCGCTGCGAGTGTAAGGGTATTGAAATTACTGTTAAGCACTAAAAGTAGTATACAGATAAGCGCCTGTCTCATATAAGTGCCGGGGGTAGAGTAGGAGTGAAATCAATGAGCGCCTGTGCGCTTATACGGGCCACTACGGTATATATTAAAAAAAAAAAAAGGAAAGAATCCATGGACCCAAACATGATGAATCTGAAACACATTTTTTTTAGTATATGTTTTATTTGAAGAATCAAAAGAACTGTGGGCTCGGACAATCTTTGCCACCTGGAGGGCCATGCACATGTATATAATATCCTACTTCGAAGGAGCTCACAGTGAGGGGTCTCACCAAGTAGAGTGGTATCCTTTGTGTACGTGTTGGCTGATATATACACCTGTTATTCAGCCAGGAGGGCATTGCCGAGAGAGAGAGACAGAGAGAGAGAGAGAGAGAGAGAGAGAGAGAGAGAGAGAGAGACAGAGACAGAGAGACAGAGAGAGAGAGAGACAGAGAGAGAGAGACAGAGAGACAGAGACAGACAGACAGACAGAGAAAAAGAGAGAGAGAGGGAGAGACAGAGACAGACAGAGAAAAAGAGAGAAAGAGAGAGAGACAGAGAGAGAGAAAGAGAGAGAGGGAGAAAGAGAGAGAGACAGAGAGAGAGAAAGAGAGAGAGAGGGAGAGAGGACGGAGAGAGAGAGAGAGACAGAGACAGAGAGACAGAGACAGAGACAGAGACAGAGACAGACAGACAGAGAGAGAGAGAGAGAGAGAGAGAGAGAGAGAGAGAGAGAGAGAGAGAGAGAGAGAGAGAGAGAGAGAACAACGAAGTATGGCCTATTAAAATCTTTCAGACATGGCCCTTGCACTGGTCAATCTAGATTTACATCTTTTTTTTTTACATCTTTTTTCTTTTTTAAACTATATTGAATGGTACTGCATTGGATAATTTCATAGTAAAATGAGACAAGTACATGTTACTTTCCGATGTGACCCTGTGTGCATTTTATATCTATGTCAGTTGATGAGAAAGCAATTTGCAATTCAAAAACGCACATACGTACATGCTTTAATTCAGGTTCTCATTTTACTTTTGGCAAGACTTCTCTGAGGGAGGTATCAAGTCAATAACACATTGAGGTGCAGGCAGTAGTTTATTACATCTATGGTGTTTTTCAAGTTAGTTACCCAACCACTCCGATCTGCAATAGCAGAACACTTAATTAAAAAGATTCCCATGACTTTGGCCAAAGATCTGTACAAATGTACAATTCTATGTCGTTATTCTTTTTCTCCCCTACATTATTCCGCCACGATACTCAAGTGTTGAAAAAATGAATTCATCAAGTTCTTCGTGTCTCATACATTCAATGTATACGTTGTTTGATGCTATGATTATGACTAAAATCCAAAACGTTTGATCATAACATTCAATTCTGTGGATCATGGACTCTAAAATAATGCAAAAATTAAATTATTTCTAAATTATCTAGAATCAACACTGTTATATTGAACGTCTGTGAAAGTATTTTTTTAATTTTTTGTTGACAAAATAGGATTCTTCTTAGTTTATGCTGTCCTTTTTACAGCAATACCGTCAAAGCATTTATTAAAAATGTTTGTCAAATATTTTGGTCCAACTAGTGATAATCGACCTTACATTAGTGTCGGCATTGGCTTGGGTGGATTAATGTTTTACAGTCTTATAGAGCTAGTGGATTAATGTTTGGATTAGACATTAATACCATACCAGGCCGAGCTGTTACAGATAATCTGGGCATTTAATTTCTGTATGAAGGCCATAGTCTGACAGACGGTAATTGATAAACTGTTTGTCACCTTTAATAGTGTAAGAAGGTTGTAACTGATTTTTTTCAAGTTTTGCAGCAGAAGCAAAAGTGTTTAAATTATGATAGCACCAAGTTGATATAACCTTATTACACGAGGGCCTGAAGGCACACATGTCTTAGACAGAGCTCAGGGGTGTGAAATCCCGAACCCATTTCCTCTGAAGTGTAATATACGGCTTGCTAGTTAATGCTTTTATGTAGGATAAAGCTTAATTGAAGTGATTTTAATGTTATATGGGCAAAATAAAACCACACTCTGTTGTACAGGGATGTTTGGAATAACAATTTGGGAGGCCAACAATTCTCAATCTGGAATGACATTGGCAGACATTCCAAGTCAGACCCCCCTGCCCCCCCCCCCCCTACAAATGGTAATTTCTTTTCTCAGTGGATTTGCATAGATCTTAATAACAGGGATGTAAGTCAGGAATAGGCAAAAATCAGGAAGCCATACCTTTACTTGATATAAAAGCCCTCTATTTTTCACAAATAGCCCTCCTTACCACTCATGTAAGGAAAATAAATGTCATTCAAAAATTTCAGAAATCAGGAAATCCTGATAAATCATGAAGACTTACATCCCTGTAATAATGGTCTTTCTGAGCACCAAAAACGCGGATTTCCGCGGAAATTTCACACCCCTGAGAGCTTCAGTACTTTCATAATAGGTAGATATGGGTCAACAGCTCTTTAGAAATGTCAGTTACAACCTTGTTGCACTGAGGCGCTCACATGTAGCAGTGAACGTTCTGGTTTCATGTTTTGTGAATAACTGAAGAGAGGACTACAAAATGATCGGTAATAAAAAAAAAAGTATCTTTTTTACTCAGCAAATATCACATAAACATATTCAACAACATTTGGGTTTAGGTACAAAAATAATTTTATTCTCCGAGGAGTCGAGCTAGACAACGGGTGTCACAAGCGCACATGTCTTATCAAATGCCAATTAGACATGATTAAAACTACATAATATAACCATGCATTAATATAGCTGGGACTAACGAGATTAATATCTGGGGCTTATTAACCATTTTCTTGAGTATCATATTCTTTTTAATTTGCTTTACCGTGTTAAAGAGTCGTTTCAATATTTTTTTACCTATCATATCACAAAAAGGAAATGTACTTTTTTGTCTGTTTTAAATCAATGTGAACTGATTATGGGGTTTGTTTACTTTTCTATAAAAATAATATATTTTGTTTTTGTCTACTATGATCACAACATTGATATTTTAGCTTTCCCAGGGCCACATGATGTTACCTACAACCTATACATTCATTTGTTCCATTAATAGACCAATACGGTGGGGGTAAACAACCCTTTCAGGGCCAATAGTGTGTTAATGCATCATGCCCATAGGGTCGTTATGATGCATGAATGCATCATGCCCATCGGTCGTTATGATGCATGAATGCATCATGCCCATCGCCCGTCATGATGCATGAATGCATCCTGGACGTGTCTACTCACCAGGGCTGCATTTATGCATCATGCCAACCCTACGAGTTTGATGTAAGTAGTCCCAAAGGCGGCATGATACATTAATGCAGTCCCAGCGAGTAAAGTGACCAGCGCGAGTAGGTTAAGGCTGCATTCATGCACCATGACGACCAATCGGCAAGATACATCAGCGGCCTTTTAAGGTTTAACTAAACAGCACTGCACATGCTGACCCCCTGAGACAGTATCAATCCCACAGGGTCAGCATGATGCATGAATGTAGCTCTGGCGAGTTACTCGCATTCATGCATCAAGATGACAGAGTTACTCGCCAGGCCTTCGTTCATATATCACGACAACCACCGATGCATTAAAGCGTATGTAATCTACAAAACAGTGAATGCGGAAGCTAGGAACCTGGATCATAACGGGAGTGATTTCTGGTTTGGTATACAGCACTATACCTTGAGCATACAGGACCTCATCAACCACAACAAAAAGTAGCACCTAAAGTTACTCAACTTCCAGGTCCGTGTGATATTTACAGCAAATACATCAGTATTAAACAAACATAGGACTCAGACACATAATGTACCAGGGTTCCCAATAATTATGGGTCATGGTTTTCACTGACTTTTACCTGACCAAATAGTGGATAATTTGCGGGGCTCATGAAAAAGATTCATCCACTCTTGAGTGAGGGTGTTTCTTTTACCTTATTACGGCGACTCTTATCGTTCACACCTCTAAAATTATTGGTACTGCATTCGTGCATCATGCCAACCAATGCGTTGCAGGTAAACAACACTCTCAGGGCCAATAGTGCTTCAATGCATCATGCCCATCAGTCATTATGATGCATGAATGCATCATGCCCATCAGTCGTTATGATGCATTTATGCATCATGCCAACCCTACGAGTTTGATGTAAGTAGTCCCAAAGGCGGCATGATACATTAAGGCCACTCAAAAAAACAACTGGTTTCTCATCACCACACGCTGAAAAATATGAGGGCGATTTTTTTAATTTTTTTTTGTTGTTGCTCTGGGCTTTTTACCATGTTTCTGACTAAAAATCTGTAATAAAAAATAAAAAATAAAAAATCTTCAAAACACAATTTTTTTGAGGCGCGCGGTGATGAGAAACCGGAATTTTTTTTTTAGTGGCCTCATGCAGTCCCAGCGAGTAAAGTGACCAGCGCGAGTAGGTTAAGGCTTCATTCATGCACCATGACGACCAATCGGCAAGATACATCAGCGGCCTTTTAAGGTTTAACTAAACAGCACTGCACATGCTGACCCTCTGGGACAGTATCAATCCCACAGGGTCAGCATGATGCATGAATGTAGCTCTGGCGAGTTACTCGCATTCATGCATCAAGATGACAGAGTTACTCGCCGGGCCTTCGTTCATATATCACGACAACCACCGATGCATTAAAGCGTATGTAAGGCCACTCCAAAAAAAACTTGTTTCTCATCACCAAGTCATGAAAAAAGTGACAAAGGAGGATTTTTTTTTTTTGCCCGTAGCATTCATTAGGGTGTGCATTCATCGCAGGCGCAACGTGAATGGCCCTGTGTAAGAAAAACTGCATCTTAAAAGTTATCATTGACATTACAAAAGTGTGAGAATGTCTATTATTGATAATCAACTGCATTCCCTTGACCATAAGCTTTCATTTGGTACCAAACTTGACTACTTTTGGTCATTTTTTGGTATATTTTTTTTTTAAGAAAATTCTCTAAAGAAATAAAAAAAAAAATCTCAAATGACGATTTTCCTGACGAGGGCGGTGATGATAAAAAAAGGGTGATTTTTTGGAGTGGCCTAATCTACAAAACAGTGAATATGGAAGCTAGTAACCTGGATCATAATGGGAGTGATTTCTGGTTTGGTATACGGCACTATACCTTGAGCGTACAGGACCTTATCAACCACAACAAAAAGTAGCACCTAAAGTTACTCAACTTCCAGGTCCGTGTGATATTTACAGCAAATACTCACAAACATAATGTACTACAGCATTCAACATCTAATGCAATCCAGTGGCATTGTCTAAAACTGAGCTTATTCAGTTTTATTCAATCATTTTTTAGTTTCATCTATTGGTATAAAGAGGGAAGAAAATTCAACAGGAAACACAGATGCCACCTACAGGTATATGCCAGGTGGACAACTAACATAACATTCCGATCAACCCCGATCTTATCCATGACTTCACAGAAACCACCGCTCCTTCTTTTACTTATGCCGACTTTCATCGGTCGCACTCCTCAAATCATTGGGAAACTGAAAACGTGCATCTGTTATCTAAGTACATGCACCTTCTAAAATTCAACCGTTAAAGTTATCACGATAGAACCTCACAAGTTTCCTTCAACTCAGGGTGCACCTTATACATGCAATGTGCCTTATCCGCGATGAATTACGGAGTAATTACGGTATTCTTTTACATCTTCACGCGTCCTTTTTACATTCTTAATTCATACAGCATGGTGCATCAATCCATTCCTTAATCATACACCTACATAATAGATCTTTAATTTACTAGCGGTCTTATCGTACTTTTCTACTCCAATAACCTTCGAACTGCCTTCTATACATTTTGTACATGCATACCGGGTATATTGTTTTGTACATGATGCGTATATCTTGGATCACATATTCACAAACCCTATGTCCTGTAGATTTCATCGTTCTCAGGTTAAACCCATTTTTTGTTCACGTCAAATCAAGCATACAATATCATACAAGGTGTATACTATAACTTTGTTCCCTTCATTATCCATGTAGAACATGTTTATTTTATTCTCTGTATGATTTAATAGGTGACATTCAAAAAGAGATACCACTGAAAACACAGGTGTGGGTCACCTTTCTCGGGAAATTTATCTAATGCAGAAAAATAACATAATTTGGTACAGAAATCTCATCCAAAAAGAGCAGGAATTTCTTCAAAAGTAGGAAAAGTGGTATCTCTGTTTTTAGAAGCAGCCTTGTTTCCTACATTTCATTAAAATATTGTTTCATTTTTTCCCTCTCTCATGTTTTTTTTTTCTTCTTTTTTTCTTTTAGATATTCACATGTTTGTTACAAGACATTGTTACTTATCGGCCACAAAAAGCTTGGACATCTAACAATGCATTATCATTCCACATATTCATGAAATTTATTTCGCTTACAGTAAGTTACACGTATCCAGCACTCCTGCAGCACTTTGCATGCATGATAAAGTTTACATGAACTTTGAAATCTACGATAACTTTTGGACCATTGTCTTTTCACAATCTACTCACACACACACACACAATTTTTACGGTTTCTTTACATGTAGACTGCATACAGTCTATTTTGAACCCAGCAGTTTTAGTTCACGTTATATTACACCGTGTACCTAACACACAACTGGGTTGGTTGTTATAAATTTATACACTTAAGTAAGACTCATACTCAGTCAACCACATAGAAGAAGAAATAGACTCCTAAAGGGGACGATATATATCATTTGCTATTTAAACAGGAGTATCTATCTCCCTTGGTCAACAAAAAGGGGGCCTTTGAGGGTCACTGACTTTCTTTCAAGAACATTTACAAGAAAAACAACAAATTTTCATCCACTTCGATATCACTGTGGTATCAGGTGATGAGAGTAATACTGATGTACATGAACCGACCCCCACAAATATAGTTACCGTAAACTCCCGCGTATAAGACGCGTCCTCTACGCCAAACAAATGCCTTGTGCGTCTTATAGGATGTACTGAAATTGGGGGTGCGTCTTATACGAGGGGTAATTTTACTATAGAAATGTACTGAATTTACAAATTCCATCCTTAAAATGTGCGTCTTATACGCGAAAATGCTTCTGCTGAGTTTGGGGTGCGTCCTATACGCGCAGCGCGTCTTCTACGCGGGAGATTACGGTAGTTATATTCTACTTTCCAAGACACAAGAATCTGACAAAATAACTCTGAACAATAAAAGGAAGCCATGCATTGTCTAATCAGTAACATATTTACATAGTCAGATATCTTCTACTATTAAAGATAGGGGACCCTGTCAATTTTATAAATCTGAACAATTCAAAAATAGGAACCATGCATTGTCTTCTCATTAATATAAATATTTTAATTGACAACTCTACGATGAACAATGATTTAAGTACCATAATCATGCAGAAATAATAGAGTGGATTCACATCTTTTCAATCCCTATATAGCCGGCAAGTTTAGAACTGTACCCTCGATTCTGAAAAGTTTGCCCAACACTTATTAAAACATTTAAGAACTTAAGAACTCAGAGAGAGGAAAAATAAATCAAGGTTCAAAGCTTTGTCCATTATTTTAAGTTAAATTTTCACCATTGAAACTTTTTTAGAACTGTCCGTAGCGGTTTCCAGTGCCTTTGTCCTTACTCATTCCGTATGTTACGCTGAGTCCATAGGAATATGACTGCGGCTACACCAGACAACACGGGAGAGCTCAAACCAGCCAGCGGTAAGCATTCAGTGCAGCTTGGTTGATGGAGTTGGGTGAGCAAAATTGTAGTACCAGACTATCACCTTGAGACCAAGCTAAGGTCTTGGTGTCCCCCTTGTGGATCCATGGAGAACTAAAACCTCGCTTATACCTGAGATAAAGCTGGGCTACAATATCGAGTGTGCGACGTAGGTGTGACTGTCAAGGGCACATCTACGGCTTGCCTTATGACCCACCAATCGGACCACCTCTCACAAATTCCCATACACAGTATTTAGTAAATCAATCTAAATTAACTCTTAGTGAAGATATCTAGGTAGTCTGCCTACTGCAGACTAATAGGGTTGGTATATTCTTAAGTTGTCTTTTTGTTTCCTTCTACTTTGTCGGGAAGCCCCTCCAAGTGATCTATCTGCTATATGCTTCGTACAAATAGAGGTCGTACATTTCAGCTTTGTAGTTTGTTTTTTAGATTATTTTTCTTCGTTTCAAAATCAAGATGCCCTGTTCAGGGACCATCCATGTAGCAGTCTGACAATGGGGGATATAGTCGTCTATAGTTATGAGTTTATTTTTCCATTTTGTACTCCAGACAATTCCTAGGGGGTGGGTGTCCTTCCTTTAGGACTGCGCCGCCTCCTTTTCCAAATCCTGGATCTGATATTGGTCTGTAATCTTCACACCATTCAACATCGCTTAATTATACATTTTGTCTTTTGTAAATGCAGCGGCGTTCACCGCCTTCTTTCCAAATCCTTGGTCTGTTATCTTAGGACAATCAACAATGCGGTAATCTTTTCTATATATCTTTTGTCTTTTTTGTAACTACCGTTGTATAAGAGCAGCATTCAAGGCCCCTCCGTGTCGTGCCTGTAGCGGGGGTGTCCATGGTATGAGAGGCGTAACCCCGTTATCAGGCTTTGTATGACCCACTCTGACGAAACGACCGGGATGTCGGCTTGTAGCACCTCCAGTAACACCGTATCCTCCACGTGGTTGTCTGTTACCATCACATCTGTAGAAGCCACGTCCTCTGCACAGGAAAAATAACACTGATGAGAATTTTTTTTAATTCTTTTTTGATTAAAGTAAAATCCAGACCAGGGGCGTGGGAAGCAGTTTCAGAGTGGGTGGGACCAGGGGGGCTTTCTGCAATTTTTTACCTCCCTTTGCTTGACCTTTTAGTTTTGACCTTTTGAGGAGTTGGCCAAAAGTGGGGGGGGCCATGTCCCCCCTGCTTTCCATGCCCATGCCAGACATGTTTTTCTTTCTCTTTTAACGTAAATTCTCTCTTATAAGCCGCGCCCTCGTATAAGCCATACCCCGACTATAACTGCATCAGGGATGCCACTCACTTATCACCAAAAAGTCGGAAATCCTCCTTATTTTATCAATTTCCAATAGGAAATACATTTAGAAATGGAATTCAAAAATTCGGAATTCCTAAAAAGTTAGGAAAAGTGGCATCTCTGCTGCACCCAGGTCTTGAAAATTAAAGGTTTCTATAAGGTTATGTACAGTGGCGGATCCAGGATTTTGAAAAGGAGGGAGAATTCAAAGTCTATTTTTAGCTAAATTTGAGGCTTCATAGTGGAAAATAATCTACCGCGCCCCCAGTCTAAATCCACCACTGATGTACTGTGGTTTCATGTGTGCATGGCTTTGGCGCTTATTGATTCTAGCTCCAGCAGCACCTTGAAATCCAGGTACCGTAATCTCCCGCGTATAAGGCGCAGCTCGCGTATAAGGCGCACCCCCAACTCAGAGAATGCAAGTCCACGTATAAGGCGCACCTCTAAGGGCAGATTTTTGCTAATTTAGTACTGTTCTATAGTAAAAATACCCCCCCCCCCTATAAGGCGCACCCCAAACTCAAGGCAATGTCCCTCCCACATATAAGACTCAGCAGCATTTTGTTTGGCGTATAAGATGCGCCTTATACGCGGGAGTTAACGGTATAATAATTTAGAGTGAAACTCTCCTATATGGAAGATTTTTGATCCAGTCATTGAAGTTTTAAAACAACATTAATTTTAGACTAGTCAAATTCTGGCCGGTAAATTTCTTCCAAATTCTTATTCATTTATAATACTTTTTTTTTTGGGGGGGGGGGGGGTTGAGGGTATCCTGTTTATGTGAGAGGCTATAAAGTATTTGCTTACCAGGTATTGTGTTATCAACATGACAGCCGGCCGTCTCCAAGATCTCTGTCCACATCGACTGAAACCGCTGAGTCTTCGTCATCACGATGACGTTCAGTCCTGCCAGGGGGCGCACTGGGCTGTACCTCCTGGGGAGAGCACCAGAGGGGGATTCATCAAGAGGTACATAAAAAATTGGTATTTACAGGAATTGCAGAGAACAATGCAAAACATGTTTTGCCAATGAAATGTCACGTGTTTCCTTTGGGTAAATATCCAAAACCTACATATTTCATGTACTTTTCAATTTCCCCACAAGGGGACGTTGCTGTATGGGTCAGTCATATTAGGGCTTGAGTATTTACAATGCTTGTGAGGGTTTTTTACACTTTCTATGTTTTTATTCATTTTATAATAGAGGCCAAAAATTCAGGGCCAAAAAGTTACTCATCATGTTAGAAAATATCATGACTTGGGAATAAACAAGATTTTTTCCTTCATGATGAGAGCCAAGATGAATACTTACGCTTCTATTAATGAGTCAGTCTCAATACTCATACCCGCCGGCAGGATATATTGTTTATAGTCTTGAAGCTTCGACTGGAATATAAAGTAAAAGCAAAAGAACATACATGTACCGTAAATTCTGACGTAAATGCTGACTTTGGCTACAATCTACATCAAAGGGGATTCATAATTAAGTGCTATTCTATACTATAGTGCTAAATACCTGTCTATTAGCCGCACCCCTTCTTCAGACTTTTTTCCCATGATCTAAAAAAAAATACTGTAATCTCCCACGTATAATGCTTAAGATATATTTCATTACCCCTGTACCCCCTGCACTTAGGGAGTGGTCATTATTTATCAACAGGGGGCGGTTGGTAGGTTTCGGAGCGGATGCATGAAATTTTTTTACGCCCCCCTCGACGACAGTGGAAATTTTTTGCGCCCCCCCCCCGAAACCGGAGGCGCGGAGAATTTTCGCGCCCCTCTTTGAGCTATAGTAGCGTGCGGACTTTTTTGCTAAAAAGAGGGTAAATTTTTTTAGCCCCCCCTCAAGAGGGGTCAAAATTTTGTTAGCCCCCCTCAGGAGGGGTCTGAAATTTTTACGCCCCACCCCTCAAACCCACCTTCCCCCCTGTTGATAAATAATGACCACTCCCTTATTTGAGACCCATATTCATTCAAATCCCAGCGCTTAAACATGAAGATACGGTAATTTATGTAACGGTTACCGTAAATTCTCTTGTATAAGCCGCACCCGGAGTTAAATGTTATACGCCGCATCTAAGGACTGAAAATTGATGTTTCAGTACTGTTCTTAATACCCCCTATAAGCCGCACCTTGGCTTTGGTTCTAGTATAAGCCGCAGTTTATAAAAGAATTTATGGTACTCACAGCTTTACACGAGTCGATGATCCACACGTGAGAAATACATGCGATGTTGGCGGCCAGCGAGAAGAAGTATTTCAATGTGCGCTGGTATCGGTCTGAGATGACGTACACCTTAGAGTACAGCTTCAACTGAAAATAAAAAACTCATCAGTTTTCATGAATGTTGCTAAATAATTTCGTTATCCTGGCGAGGGAAAGAAGTATAGTTATTGTAAGCATTGGAAACATTAATGTTCACTTTTTGTACATGGCAATCAACACGCAATGAATATCAAAAACCACCGGACATATTGTCAATCTTTAGAGCTAGTTAAGCTACCGTAATCTCTCGCGTATAAGGCACATCTTCTACGCCAAACAAAATGCTGCTGGGTCTTATACGTGGGAGGGACATTGCCTTGAGTTTGGGGTGCGCCTTATAGGGGGGTATTTTTACTATAGAACAGTACTAAACTGACAAAAATCTGCCCTCAGAGGTGCACCCTATAAGTGAAACAGACCTCCCTGAGTTGGGGGTGCGCCTTATACGCGAGAGATTACGGTATGTACCCCCGCGTATAAGGCGCAGCCCACGTATAAGGCGCACCTAGAGTTTTGGAAAATTCTCAAAAAAAAATGAAAAATTCATAACTTTGATTCTACTGAATGAATTTTCAAAATTCAAAAACCTATGGGTAGCTTGGGCCACCTTGGGCCCTCCTGGGCCCCATTTTGTCCTATTTTGACCAAGGGGGCATGTAAGATATTAAAAGAAAGGTCTTGGTGTCCCCCTTGTGGATCCAATGAGAACTAAAACCCCCCGTATAAGACGCGCCTTATACGCGGGAGATTACGGTAGTATTTTTATGCAGTCAGTAGCGGCAGAGCCTTGGCCGATGTGGGGGGATGCATCTACTACTTTTTTTAAGGATGAGCTATATATTATATAGAAAATAGCCAAAATTTACACCTCTATCGCCCACAATTTTTTGTCGCTCTGCCCCCACTGGAGTATCTAGGGACACATTCTCATTTTATTTAGGTTTTTAGGTTTGTTACCTGGTCCTTGTTGAACTGTTCTAACACGTGACCTCCACCAGCCTCGATCTGGTCCTGGAGACGGTTCTTGTCAAACGGAATCTCCGCCTCCTCAGCCGCCACTACAATGTAATGTTTGTATCTTATTTATTCTATCTTTTAATTGGATTTAAAGTAGAGAACCAAGCATTATAATCACTTTATTGTTTGTTACATTGCAGAATAAGTTTGAAGACATAAATGTGTACCTTTATATTTCTGGTTTGGTCTATAAGCCGTGGCTTTTACATAGGTACCGTAATCTCTCTCGTCTTATACACAAATCAGATTGCTGCTGGGTCTTATATGCGGGAGGGACATTGCCTTGAGTTGGGGGTGTGCCTTATGTATACACGTTTTTTTTTTATTATAGAAAAGTACTAATCTTACAAATTTCACCCTTTATGGGTGCGCCTTCTACGTGAACCACCCTTCTCTGAGTTGGGGGTGCGCCTTCTATGCAAGCTGCGCCTTCTACGCGGGAGATTGCGGTACTAGGTATAGATCAATGCAGCAAGAGAGGGTGACTTTACAAAGAGAAGTTTTTGTATTTGGGCTTTCTTAGGAAAAACAATTGAGAATATCACTTTTCCTAGTCAGGCCTGCCTTGTGATACTCATTATTTGAAAGATATTTGTCTCGTGAATCCCTTGGGGTAAGTGATTAACATGAACATGTAACATGAGCTGGGAAGGACTCTGTATGCTGCTACCACCTGGTGTTGGAAATCTGCACTTCTACCAAAGGCCTTCTTATCATATTCCTGGGGCTGCTGTATATCTTGTACCGGGTATGAATTTGTTTATAAATGTTAATGGTTTTGTTTAACGCCCTTAGGCTCTTACACCTCAGGCCCGGGGGGGGGGGGCACTCCATATATATTCTATAGTAACCATGTGCGTACATCACTGTTGACTTGGTACCCCTTATAGCGGGGCAATTTTCGAGAATTATATACCCCTTATAGCGGAATACACCAGTGAAATCTCCCTTATTTTCTCTCGTTTTTAAAATTGCAACCCTTTGATGGGAAACCCTTTAAAAAAATGGCAAATGACTATGTTTTGGCCCCCCCCCCAACAGTTTGGAAGGGGACTACTCCTTTGTGGACTACCGATGAAGTTATTCTGTTCCTTTATGCCCTCACATGAAGGTCCCCACTCCACAGGGGGAATGTTACAAATGTAAATCTCACCAATACTGTCGTCACTGGTGGTGTCCATGAGGTCAGACTGGTGTAACGTCTTCCTGTCGGTTGCCTTCTGTTGCGCCGACCGCTCCACGTGGGTCAGGAGGATGCAGATACCATGGAACAGCTTACTGCCCTTCTTAGGGATTGGGCCCTTCACCGCAGAGAACAACTCTGAAATACAAAATGTGGTTTATGATTTTACGGCAAACCCACAAAATTATTTTTGAGTTTTGATAAACCCAGAAAAATTATCCTTTTTCTTGAAACTCAACATTCCTAGGTCCTAAGGGAGTGGTCATTATTTATCAACAGGGGGGGTGGTGGGTTTGAGGGGGGGCGTAAAAATTTCAGACCCCTCCCGAGGGGGGGCTAACAAAATTTTGACCCCTCTTGAGGGGAGGGCTAAAAAAATTTACCCTCTTTTTAGCAAAAAAGCCTGCGCGCTACTATAGCTCAAAGAGGGGCGCGGAAATTCTCCGCGCCTTCGGTTTAAGGGGGGCGGCACAAAAAATTTTGACTGTCGTCGAGGGGGACGTAAAAAATTTTTGCGCGTCCATGCGGAAACCCACCACCCGCCCCCTGTTGATAAATAATGACGACTCCCTAAGATTCAGCTCGCCTAAAGGCATCTAAAACTTCAACCATTAAAGGCAGCAAATCCAAGAGTGCACCATAGGTCAATATGATGCACCAATGAAGTGCTGGCGAGTCTGCTTACAAGCACTTCATTGATGCATCATGCCAACCCTCCATAACACCAAAGAGGCGACATGATCCATTTAATGCATTTAAGATTTTGCTCTTACCTTGTTGAACTTTCCTAGGAGATTTCCTCTTCTGAGCAGGAGACTCGAATGTAATCGGACTTGGTGCCTCCCCACTTGTGTCCAGCTCTACAGGCAGGGGGCGTCGTTTTGGTGTCGGTGTGCTCTTGGCGCTCGGTTCTATGTCAGACAGCGTCCGTTTTTGTGCCCTTTTGGAGGCGGTGGAATTGAGGATACGTTTCGTGGGTCGGGATGAGCTGCTGGGGGAGCCACGTGCTGGGGTAGCTGTCTCAGTGCTCACAGTGAGAGAGGAAGGGGTCGGCGGCCCATGGCGGCGCCGCTTACCTGCGACTAGATTGTCTAAGGATGACAGAAGGGGAAACACTAGTCAGATCATTTTTCATTCTTAATGCTTTGATAAGGTCCAGCTATAAATATGTCTTTTATCCAATTGTAATTGGCTTGATTCTCTGCAATTTAGGAGGGAGGTAACTTTTTATTTTTTCCCTTATTTGAAACAATGAGGGAGGTAGATTTTTATTTTTATTATTTTCATGTTTAATTATTTTTGTAATATGCTGCAGTGGCTTTGATGTGCTCTCCAATACCTTGCAAAATGTTTCCTAATTATTCATTGTGCAGAATATCAACCACTCTCTTAATTAATTAGGCAGTTTTAGGACGAGATAGAATACATTATAGGGATTCCAAAGCCGTTTGAATTATGAAAATTGATCAAGTAGAAGTACCACAATGGTGGTGAGGGTATATTTTTATCATTTTTTCAGGGGGTGCGCATTTTTGTAGGTCATTTTTTGTACTATGATGATAAAAAGTGCCCATGAGGCCCTTTTTAAGGGGTGAGGGCGCTGTCCGCAAAGCTGATTATCAATTTTATGCAGCCTAAACTGCACCTTATACGTGAGTATTTACAGAAAATGTAAAGTGTCTATATTGTTATTCACTACACACCTCGGGTAACATCAGATATTGTCTATATTGTTATTCACCACACACCTCGTGTAACATCAGACATTGTCTATATTGTTATTCACCACTCACCTCGTGTAACATCAGATATTGTCTATATTGTTATTCACCACTCACCTCATGTATAAACATCAGATATTGTCTATATTGTTATTTACAACTCACCTCATGTATAAACATCAGATATTGTCTATATTGTTATTCACCACTCACCTCGTGTAACATCAGACATTGTCTATATTGTTATTCACCACTCACCTCATGTATAAACATCAGATATTGTCTATATTGTTATTTACAACTCACCTCATGTATAAACATCAGATATTGTCTATATTGTTATTCACCGCTCACCTCAGGTAACATCAGATATTGTCTATATTGTTATTCACCACTCACCTAGTGTAACATCAGATATTGTCTATATTGTTATTCACCACACACCTTATGTAACATCAGATATTGTCTATATTGTTATTCACCACTCACCTCGTGTAACATCAGATATTGTCTATATTGTTATTCACCACACACCTCGTGTATAAACATCAGATATTGTCTATATTGTTATTCACCACTCACCTCGTGTAACATCAGATATTGTCTATATTGTTATTCACCACACACCTCGTGTATAAACATCAGATATTGTCTATATTGTTATTCACCACACACCTCGTGTAACATCAGATATTGTCTATATTGTTATTCACCACTCACCTCGTGTATAAACATCAGATATTGTCTATATTGTTATTCACCACTCACCTCGTGTAACATCAGATATTGTCTATATTGTTATTCACCACACACCTTATGTAACATCAGATATTGTCTATATTGTTATTCACTACTCACCTCGTGTAACATCAGATATTGTCTATATTGTTATTCACCACACACCTCGTGTAACATCAGATATTGTCTATATTGTTATTCACCACTCACCTCGTGTAACATCAGATATTGTCTATATTGTTATTCACCGCTCACCTCAGGTAACATCAGATATTGTCTATATTGTTATTCACCACTCACCTCGTGTAACATCAGACATTGTCTATATTGTTATTCACCACACACCTCGTGTAACATCAGACATTGTCTATATTGTTATTCACCACTCACCTCGTGTAACATCAGATATTGTCTATATTGTTATTCACCACACACCTCGTGTATAAACATCAGATATTGTCTATATTGTTATTCACCACTCACCTCGTGTAACATCAGATATTGTCTATATTGTTATTCACCACTCACCTCGTGTATAAACATCAGATATTGTCTATATTGTTATTCTCTACTCACCTCGTGTAACATCAGATATTGTCTATATTGTTATTCACCACTCACCTCATGTATAAACATCAGATATTGTCTATATTGTTATTCACCACTCACCTCGTGTAACATCAGATATTGTCTATATTGTTATTCACCACACACCTTGTGTATAAACATCAGATATTGTCTATATTGTTATTCACCACTCACCTTGGGTAACATTAGATATTGTCTTTATTGTTATTCTCTACTCACCTAGGGTAACATCAGATATTTTGGGTGTTGTGTTTAAGGTCGGTGTGGAGGCCTTCATCGTCATGGCCTGCTCATTGGTCAGGATGACTTTACTACGGTGAAGTCTGAAAGAACAAAATCCTAGATTATTAATTCTAATGTCTTCCCTGCTTTATACCTTATGCCTATGCCTTAATCATTTATAAAGCAATCAATAGGCGTGAACAAGATTTGGGGACTCTATGCAGTTAAAGGTAGATTGATAGATTTGTTTAACATCCAAAGGCTCTTACACCTCATAGGACTGCACTCTACTTCTGGCAAAGCCAGGGGAGTTCCCAATCAAAGATTAGGAAAGGTCACAGGTCATTGACTAATGGCAAAGCCAGGGGAGTTCCCAATCAAAGATTAGGAAAGGTCACAGGTCATTGACTATGACCCATGACCTGGAAGTTATGAACACAATCAATTTCCTGTGTGACTTAGCAACGGAGTAAACTTTTACAATGGTTGCCATGAGACACAACTATGGCGGTTGGACACGGCCACGGTTGCCACAATAACAAGATAGCTCTGGCTGTGGGAGGAAGGTCTAGTAGGAACTATATGCCCAGTTTTGGTGATTTTTACAAGTTCAAGGTCAAATTTTGTGACTTGGACCTTGGTTAAGATCATGTTGCTCAAATCAACTCAAAGGGGCCCAAAATATGTGTTTCCTGTCCGAATTTGATAATTGTATCTTTAGCGGTTCAGAAAATATAAAGGAAAATGTGATTTTCCACTGAAGTCCCTAAAGGTTGCAGAACACTAATTGATGGGAGGTGGCAGCAGGAGACACTTTGTAGCTCCGCACTGAAGGGTGTTGTACAATGATTATTGGTCTAAAATCTGACAGTGGATAGGCAAACCAGGTATCAAATTAATCCTTAGGGTGTACATTAATCGATTTGAGTGTTATTTAGGCTGATATTTGATGGTAAGTTGAGGGGGGTGCACTCTATTTAATTAGAGAATGTATTGAAATCATTCACTGCAAAACCCCCAAATCTGGGTATGTCCGCACTCTAAGGCCTATAGCAAAAAGGTTAATCACATTGTACCACATGCCATGGCCCTAAATTATTGGGAAAAATGTATATCTACAAGAAAATAATAGTGGCTAAGCCCAGATACTTGCACAAGTATTTTATTTTCGCCCAAAAGCTATATAGGCCAACAGTGGAAAAATAATTAGTGTTCTGCAGCCTCTATTCTCATTGGAAATCCAAGATGGCCGCCAGAAAACAGTGATGGGACAATTTTTCAGCTTGGGAACAACAACAAATGAAAAGTAGAGATATTTAGGATTTCAAAAAAGTTAGTGAAAAAAAAATATACCCTTGGCTTGGGGTGCATTGGAACCCCCTGTTCCTACTCAACTAAAGGGAATTACCGGTAATATATTAAAAAGAGTAATGGTCGTAACAGGGGTCAAAAACCGTGACAATTATAAAAAAAAAATCGCAACACTTGGCAGCTCCGTCCAACGACTTTTAATGCGCTGGCGCTAATCAAATATGGGATGCTTGTATCTTAATTTTCCTTCTTTGAACTGTGGGACCCTGATGAGGCCAAAAGAAAGTTGTGTTTTTAGTTACCCAACCGACCCTCGCAAGACTTCTTTTTTTTAATTTTTGAGAATTTTTACGAATTTCTAGGATTTTTTTCCAACTTGTCATATATGTTCATCAATATTTCTATGGGTCTCGAGTCCCACGGCCTAACATGTTTTTCATAGTTTTACCATAAAATTAACGAACATGGCATATCTAACCAAAAAGAAATCCGACCTACAGACCCCAGATATTTGAGGCATGTTATTTTTGGCCTAACTGATCTCCAGTAATAAACTAATCAATGATATTGTAATGGCTATTGATAAAACGCACCTCTCCGACTCTCCGTCTGCAAACTCTACCATATATCCCCAGTCCTGCTGGGTCTCGTTGAACACCTCTCGTATCACGCCCGGTACACTTGTATCCTCCCCGCCCCGCTCAGCCAGCACAGCCTGCCCCACGGGGAGCAGAGCCAGCTGTAAGATGAAGATGTCCCGCACGCTGTGTGTGTCACCATCCTCGTATGATATTGTGTACTTGGAGTCCGCCTCCTCCCTGACCAGGTAACCCGGGTAGTAGTGACGGTCCTTGAAGATGGCGTAAACTGCTTTTTCTAAAAGAGGGGAAAATGATGAAAATTTAGTACACAGGATTCAGGATTTTTGCAACCTACTTTTGTGTGCTGTTTGTGCTGCATATCGACTGCACCAAGTTTTTTTGAGTTGCAAGCCGCGTCAGCGGCCGAGAGCGTAGCGACCGTAGCAACTCCATAATGTTTTCTGTTTTCTCCCTTTCACCTATGACGTCAATAGTGACGTCATGCTGCCTCAGTGATGTCACCCGCAGTGGCTAGTGATGTTGCCATGATCTATGAGCGCAACTCTTATCCATGGACCTTGCCACATTTTTCTTGTTTCAATTGCTCCGAAAAAATTCCAATGAATCTTTAAAGTTCAAAATGGGGAGCTTAGGGTGAACTTGACCCCTCATGCCGGAAAAGGGGCGGTTGAAGGCTTGTCGAAGGTGCTACAGCCATCTACCCCCGAACCTCCCACCCCCCTCAAACGGGTCTTCTATACAGTATTACAGACCTGCAAACTACGGAGCCCCACCCCATCCAATCCCAAGGCCCTACCCACTCATAAAATTGATAAAGTTATATCTCATTGGATCCAGACAATTCAGAAAATTGACCCTTTCATAAAAACTGTAAAAACTGAGGAGTTTGCAGGTGTATTATACCTACGTAAATAAATACATTAAAACAGTATAATGCCTACCTTTAGTTTCCAGGTATATTATACCTACGTAAATGAATACACTACAACAGTATAATGCCTACCTTTAGTTTCCAGGTATATTATATCTATGTAAATGAATACACTAAAACAGTATAATGCCTACCTTTAGTTTCCAGGTATATTATACCTACGTAAATGAATACACTAAAACAGTTTAATGCCTACCTTTAGGGTGTAGTTGTTTTGGCTTAGACTGCACCTTAGACACAGGGGGTCCAAGGGGTGCAGGTGTGGTGGTAATAACTGGATGTATTATCGGCATCTCAGGCTCTAGCGGCGGAGGTTCAGGCTCGCCGCTATCATCCTGAATGTCCTTGTACTTAATAAGCATCACGTCTCCCTGCTCCCGCGTCAGGCACAGCTTGGTCAGCGCCACCCTGCAATGGGTAAGAGCCATTTTATTGATGAATTCATTGACTTGTTGAATTTCGTTTCTTTATAATCAGAGAGATTGGGCGCTGACGGCTATGCCTATAAGTGTGTCATTTTCAGTTGATTATTTAAATTTATGGACTTTTTATAACCATCGAAGGTGTCAGTTGGGTGCTGGTCCAACCTCTGAAAAGTTTAGGGCCTTTTAACACTTCACAAGTGGAAGGATTTCTCAACTACACTAAACTATAAAATTTGAGGGGCCTCTGAACCTCTGAAAATAGATGAACATCCCAGGGTGTGACATCTCTGGAACATAAACCTTCTAATGTCAGAAATATATTGCTAACAATTGAACATATTTATAATAGCAAGTTATTGTTTTTTAATCTGTGCGGATTTGTTCCTTTTTTGGGGGGCGAAGAAAGTTGTTTCTATTTTTAAAGTAGGCTATATCAAACATCTACTTCACAAACTTTAATTGAACATCTTTTTTAAATCCTGAAACTCGAGAATGGTGGTAACAGACAACTCACTTTTTCTCGCAGTCGTCACTGAACTTGACCTCTAAGAAGGTGACAGTCCCACGCTGACCTGACCCAATGATGACAGCATCGTCGAACGACGCGGCTCGACGCTGGGCCATGACTTCATCCCCCACAGTCACCAGACAACTCGGGAAGATGACGCTCTCCATAACGTCACTGACATTGCCGTCTGCAAACTTGATGGTCCACTTGCTGCCCACGTGGCTCTGTAGTAGCTTCCCATGGTAGAAGTGGTCATCTTCTTGCCATAACGCAAACACCGCCAGACCTGGGAAAGGAGGTTTCTATGAACTATTCTAAAAGCCAATAGTGCATTAATGCATCATGCCCTTTGGTCGTCATGATGCATTAATGCATCATGCCCTTTGGTCATCATGATGCATTAATGCATCATGCCCTTTGGTCGTCATGATGCATTATTGCAGCCCTGGAGTGTAACTCACCACGGCTGCATTCATGCATCATTGCAGCCCTGGAGTGTAACTCACCACGGCTGCATTCATGCATCATTGCAGCCCTGGAGTGTAACTCACCACGGCTGCATTCATGCATCATTGCAGCCCTGGAGTGTAACTCACCACGGCTGCATTCATGCATCATTGCAGCCCTGGAGTGTAACTCACCACGGCTGCATTCATGCATTCTGCTGTCAGGCTCACCACCAATGAAAGGCTTCTGTATCAGCAGCCTCTTTTTCTATTTAAATCCAATTCCAACCTACATATCTAGATTTCAAGATTAATTCAAAATTAAATGGCATCTGTCTCTGATATTAGTAGCTGTATTACCCAAAAGAAAGCTGAATTGATTGATCGTTAGAGAATTTACCATGATCTAGATTAGACCACATATATTCCATGTTTTTACCTGTGGTTAGGGCCTTTGGGACCTCGCTCGGTTCAATTTCACTCGTCACGGAGGGACTGAAGACGAAGAAAACATGTCACAAAGCAGATTTTAATTTTCTAGACAAATTGAGTATCATGCACATGAAGTTATTTGTGTGATAAATTTGGCATAAATCTATAATATGGTCAGCCAATCAATTCTGTTCAGTTGTGCTGATACATAAATTCAGCAGTAGCGTGTCAGTCGCCACTGCTGTATTATAAGAGAATATTGGGCTACTTTTGTTTCAAAAATCAAAATTCAGCGACTGGGTAAAGCCTAATTCTGGAACCTTGGATATTGTTGTTGAGTTGATTGATAACTAATTTGTTACCTTCTGTACGGAACCTGCGCTGTCGGCGGTGGACTGCCTTCTTGTGTGGGCTGTGTCGTGGGCACTGGGAGGAAAAGCAAAGCAGAGGTGGAAAAATTATAGAAGAGGTAATTAATAGTACATGTGAGTTTTACTAGATCTATTAATGGCCGGCACAACAAATAATAACAAATTGAGATCCATTCCACTGGATATTACGATTGAATACTGAAAGTATTAATGAAGTTATATGGGTTGTAGTATGTTGCCATAGTTACCTAAGGTCCTGCCTCTGCCCCGTCCCCTCCCGCGCCCTCTGCCCCGTGACCTTCCCCGACCCCTGTATGTCTTGTCACTCCAGTCCTTTTTCACACTAGTAGGCGTCCCTTCCACCTCCATATCCTGCTCTTTGTGTTGTTCTACGACACCTTGAGCCTCTACTGTTTGTTTGGTGTCCTTGGCTGTATGTTTTGACCTTGGGGTGCCTTGTGGGGGAGCGTCCGGTTTCTGGAAGCTCTTTTTACTGGTCCCCGCAGCCAGCCCCGGTTCACCAGACAGAGTCTGTGGTGGTGGGTTTTGTACCGATGGCTGCTTGGCAGCTGCCTCGGGACTCGCCGGGTTAGAACCAGAGAATAAAGATGATGACTGATTTATCCCCGACTTGTCAGACTTTTCCGTAGATGTTGATTTACGTTTTAGTAGTGCCTCTGCACTGACATCGACAGTTTGCGAGGTCAGGTCAGCGACCTTGATGTAGGAACTAGATGAACTGCTTGTGCGCCGTAATGATTGCTGCGGAGGCTGATCGAGATGCTCCATCGATGTGGACGGCATGAGAGGCAGTGAGTCCATACTCTGCCACCGCGGCAGCTCAAAGGACGTCTGTATCATGGCGTCTTTTAGAACTGAATGTCGCGCACTGCCGATAGAAGCTCGGCTCTGCATGGAGTGGCGGCTACTATTACCACTCCCCGAGCCAGATGACGGCCCACCACCAGATGATACAGAGAGCATCGGATGCGGGCTGGTGAAGTTGCTCCCTGTCTTAATACTAGTCGACTTGGACAATGAACTGATGTCAGCCAAGTCACCAGACGTCAGGGATTGTATGGAGCGGGAAGGAGAAATGACGTCATCAACGACATCATCATGGACGTCGTGGATCACATCAACTGTCTTTATAACCTAGTGAAAAGAGATTGCGAAGATAAAAAAGTGAGACTATAATCATATGGGACCACATATTTGGTTCTCATTTTTGAGTGAAACAGCATTCATAAGGTTATAAACATAGTAAACAGACTGCATTGAAGCTATATCAGAATAACAAGGTCTAAGCACCAGAGATGAAAGTTACTAAGCAAAAAAAATCCTAAAATGTTCTACTGTAAGCCATTAGATATAGTTTGGTAAAGAAATGTATGTTTATGTTAGTGCAACTTAAAATCCTCGAAACAGGGGAAACCTTGAAGACTTTCATCCCTGAAGCACTGTTATATTACCTTTGAAAAAAAATCTTTTCTACAGATTTCACTCGCTTCACTTTCTACAAGTTTTCTCTTTATGATGTTTGGCAAAATTTGTTTTAAAATAAAAAAAATTTGTTCGCCTCACTTTTCCAGCAAGAAATCCATTGGATGCCAAAAAATGCTTCAAAAAGAAGAAAAAAAATATCCGCCTACTCACACCATTTTTTCAAAACCCAAATCCATAGACCAACTTATTTCTTTGGTATGGCCTCAAAGACAACAGCATCATTTTAACTATAGTATCTAGAAAAGTAATCTAAACAATAACAAATCTCCATGACGGTACTTACAGGGTCCAAGTGTCGTACAGCAACTGATCGTCCATTTACAAGCGTCTCCACCCTCTGCATGGTGTGATGCACCACGAAGGTCGTAGTTTCATAACGTACTACTGTCCCTGTGTGAACACCACCGCCCTCTCCACCTTCACCTGCCTGGAAAATTACCAGAACATATATTCATAAGTACAAACTCTGATTGATGAAGGTTAAGTTTAGGCCATTGGCCTATGTTGCCATTGACAGCCCATTTATGTTTTATGTCATTGTCTATGTCCTTTGTCATTGCTGCATGAGTTAGACAACAGATGGGCATGTATGCACTATTGGCCCTTAAAGGGTTAAGGTGTTCCTTAAAGGCTTATTGGTCAGTGGTCATTTGACATGCCCCAGGACGATGGCTATTAACCTTAATAGCCACAGAGTTAATCCTCCTCGTACCTTTCTTTGTTTGTACTATACTATTGTAGGGGAACATGACTATGTGCGTCCCCGTGCCCGGGTGGCCGACCCGCAGGGGCGGGTCACCAGGGTAGTCACATGTTCTCTATCGGTATCACACCGATCCAGGCGTAGGTGGAAGGTAGAGAACATCAGGTCAGGGGAAGTAGCTCAGAGGAAGAGCTTCCCCTTCGAAGTTGGAGGGTCCCGGGTTCGAGTCCCAGTTTCTCCAAAGACATTTTCCGCCGACCTCTACACTATAATGACACATGCTAGCTACCTAGTCTATCAGCACGAGTTATGGGTGGCTTTGAATGAATTACATGTAGATTCTCTCTTTGTGAAGTTTGTGCACACAAAATATTTGTGCAAATGCAAGTGTGTAATTTTTCTCTATGTTCTATTGTAGCAGAATCAGGTCCAGTTACCATATATTTAAATATGCCATTGACTCGAGTCAATGGCATAATAACTTAAGCAAGTAACCTTTATTCAACCCTTTAAGAGCTGCTGATGCAGAAGTGCATCATGCCTATTGGTCGCCATGATGCATAAATGAATTGTTGGTGAGTCGGCTCGACAACACTTCACTGGTGCATCATGCTGACCCGTGGGGACTGAATCAACCCCATGGTCATTATACAGTGGTGCATTCATGTGTCATCAAGAATAGTATAGGTACCCTAGGATGTGTTACTCCATAGAGTCCTATAGTACAGGCCACCCCCCTCTACCCCCCTTCAAAGAAGGCGACCTTGAGGGTTCAGTATTGATTCCTATGTAGAATAAGGGGTATTATGGAGCTGTCATGAACCTTAATCAGAGTGATAACAAATGAAAAGAAGGGACCATTAAACCAAAAGATCCTGCTGAATCCAAATTTTGTGGTCTTGTTTTTAAAAAAACTGACCAAAAGTACCTAAAACTGAGGTTTCATGATGAGAATATTTTAGAAATGCACAAAAGTAATATTGAAAATGATTTTAAAACTTTTCATAGATGCAATATGCTCATCGAAGTTAGAACCTCAATCCACATCTCAGAATGTCTGCCTATCTCTCAACCCGACAAATACTCTGCCTGCGCATGGCCCTGCCTATCTCACATACTGTATCTCCCTTGGTCTACCTATCACTCATACTACCTATCTCTTAAAACATGCAGAGTTTAATTAGGTTCCCCCTCAAAAACCTTAAGGCCTAAAGTTTACCCCACACCTTTGTACCTAATTTTCTTTGTACATTCTTACCCTTAGTCAACCCATGATAGTTCCTAAATCTGCCTATCATTCACTTTACCTATCCCTCATGGTGACTATCCCGCAACTCTGCACATCCCTCATGTTAGACTTCTGTCATATTACCTAGCACCCATGTTTCTCTTAAATAATACTCACCTTACACGGTACTCTCTGTGCCTATCTCTCTAACTGTTTATTACACATGCTACCTATCCCACTTGTTGCCCATCCTTTTGAATACCTATCCCTCATGATCACTTTATAACTCTCCTGCCCATCATAGCTTGTTTAATTGGGCTAGCTCACAACCAAATTTTATTATGATGACTATATCTTATTCAACCTATCCCCTAAGGTATCAGTCCAATAGTCTACCTCAATCATACATCTACCTACCATTCATACTACATATCCTTCAGTTTACCTATCCTTTAGGTTGCCTATCCTTCATAGTATATATCCCTTAGTCTACCTAACCAAGTAGAGGTTAAAAAAACGTTTTTTGGAGTACATGTCTTATCTACATTTAAAACAAACTTAAGATTCTGAAATGAATGTTTTTTACATGAAAAACGTTTTTTTGCTAAGTGGGATAGATCTCGTATGGCAAAAAAACATTATTCAACATTTGCAAATTTAGGAACCTAAAGAATGTCAGAATAGCATAAAAGTTTTTTGCCGAGTGGTATAGCATGAAAGATATGCAGCATGGGAGACAGGAAGAGAGGAAAAGACATCAAGAGGAATGTGAAGCATGTTGGGATAGAAAGCTGCCATGATGATAAGCATAGTGAGGCATACATAGATAATCATGATGATTCAAGGGGCTGAGGGATATGTAAAGTAAGCATGAGTGATATGCAGGCTGGGCGATAGGCACCATGAAGGATAGGCAGGCTTTATGGTAGGCATTAATAAGGATGTATAGAATTAAAATAGTAGACACAATAAGGAATGCACTGTTAACCATTAGGGCTCAGATGAACAATGTAGATTAGACATGAGGGCCTAAGGGTTTACTCACCATTGAGGGATAGGCAAAATGAATGATTGGCAGATTGAGGATAGGTAGACTAAGGGAAAGTAGGCACAGAGAGGATTAGTTAAGGTGAGGAGTCAGCTTAAGCATTAATTCTATGCCTTTTGGGGATAGCCTTACCTAACTCAAGCTGCTTTGGATTCAAGAGATAGGCAGTCTGAGTGATAGGTAGACAATGGGATAGGTAGTATGTGGGATAGGCAGAGCAATGCACAGGCACAGTACTTGTCAGATTGAGAGATAGGCAGACATTTGGATAATTATGTAGATTGCGGTATGAACTTTGGTTAATATGTTGTATCTATAAAGGGTTCCAATAACTTTTAATATAATTTTTCCGCATTGCCAAAATATTTTCATCAAACCTGTTTTGGGTACTTTTGATCGAATTGTGAGAATCAAGACCACATTCAGCAGGATTTTTTGGTTTAGATGGTTCTTTCTTTTCATTTGGTAGCAACTGGATAAAGGCTCCCCACAGCTCCATAAACCACCTAATCCTCTATAGGAATCAACACTGAACAAACAAGGCAGCCTACTTTTAAGGGGGGTAGAGGGGAGTGGTCTGTTACACTCTTCCCATAGACTATGCTCTGAGTTGGAGATCCTAGTGTACTATAATATTCTTGGTGTCATGACGACCAAGTCCATCATGCTTTAATGGACCTTTAGGGGTTACAGACAGAGTTATTTGTTGTTACTTGCAGGTGCTACATTGGTGTGTCATACCAATGGTAGATAAGATGAGTGTTAGCTTTATAAATCATAATACCAGACTCTGGCAGAGAAGTGCTCTGGTAGTGTTTCCTTACCCCAGCTGTAGACTCGCGGCCCCTGCTGGTACCTGGCATGGGCTCCTTGGTCCCCGTGGCTCTGTCCAGTCCTGCAGCCTGTGCTGCTTCCCCGCCATGCTCCGCTGTCGGTGCTGCCTCCTGCCCCTCGTCTCCTCCCGCTGCCTTCTTTCCTCGTGAGCTCTGTGACCCGGGCGTCTTTGGCGCCTTCTGGGTTTGACGCTTACGGAGCGTGTCTTGGGGTCGTAAGGTGGGTGTCTCTGCTGAAGGACGATCATCTGCCTGGACTTCCTCCTGTAGATACAGGGGATTATTATTGGTATATTGTTTATAACTATTTGAACTTACCATCTGAGATGCCACTCACCTTTCACTGAAAATTCGGAAATAATCCAATTTCTTTTTATAATTTTCAATCAGACTGGTTATAGAAATTACAGCAGAAATTCCTTATAGCTTATACTCGGGATGGCCCTTATAAATACACGAGCTTCTAACACTGACTATGGTATTACTCAAAACTAGTCGTCAAGTGTATTCTATGCTAGCCAGTATAAAATTATTCATGGACTACATTTACATTTGGAATTGGCTATAGATATTATAGCAGAAATTCCTTATAGCTTAAACTCGGGATGAACCTTATACGCGAGGTACTAACACTGACTATGGTATTACTCAACTAAAGATAGGCGTCAAGTTCATTCTCTGCTAGAGTGTGAGAATTGGACAAAATTCAGTGTAAAGCTATATAATGTTGTATGTGACTGACCTGTGATGATTGTTTACTTTTCCCTTCAGTTGTTGCCTTTACCTTCTTTTTCACCGAAGATTTTAACCTGCTTTCTAGTTCACTTTTTCTCAGTGCTTCCTGATCGGTCGGTGGAATTATTCCAGATTCAAAAGAGTCAAGAACCGAACTACGATCAGAGCTTTTATCACTCACATTAGGTTCTTCAGATTTATCACTTTTGTTCATAACTTCAGCCTCGGCTGTCTCTTCTGGGATGTCCTTCTCTGTCCTTTTTGACCTTGTGGAACTCTCCTGTTGACTTTTCGACATTTGCGAATTCTTTGCCCTCTGCGACCCGGTATGACCTTGAGCTGACCTTTGAGTACTAGATGACCTTTGTGCACTCAATGACTTATGTGCACTGACTGAATCTTGGTCATCGGTTCCAACCACATGTGGTACAGAATTATTTCCAACTTCTTCATCGACTTGTTTCTTTTCTTGCGTACAATGTAACAGTTCAGTGTCGACCTCCATCGCTTCTTCTAACTCAGCTTGATTTTGCGGGGACAGTGTTTCGAGAATGGCCTCTGGGTCTCCGGGTGCAGATTTGATGGTTGTATAATGTTCGTCCTCACTTATTGTATCTTCTACTAGTATTGGGTCTTGCCTATCGACATTTTCGTCCCTCGGAACAACAGTGAGAATAGTTACTTCCTCCTCTGTATTCTCTCCGCTGTCTCCTTCTTGAGTTTCGTCCAAGTCTTTCCGTCTCATAGATTTACCCAGAGTTTCAGACTTGTCTTGTCCTTTGTAGTCCTTTTGACTTCTTTGTGACGGCCTTTCTTGGACTTGGTCATGAGATTGACGTGAGAAGGCATATGGATCCTCACTGCTAAAAAAGGAAATAATTATTTATCAACTTCCAATTTTATTTTTCACTTTATTAAGGATTTCCTGATTTTCAAAATAACAAGTATTTGATCGTTTTTAGTTTTTTGTTGGGAGTCATGACCATCTACTGAAGAACTAAACTGATGATTTTCAGTTGTTTATTGCTTTCTCCTTTAGTTAGGCCATTTTATTGAAATAACTTGGATTACAGATCCGCTGCTGAGATTTTTTGCAAATATCTGACCACTGAGAATTTCAAAGAAGGTCAATCTTAAACTTTCCACATTTACTTTCCCGAAAAGCAAAATTGATTGTCAAAAGGCGACTTTGATTTTTTGGGGCATTCTAGGTCGATTTTTTTGTCTGGCCACTGAAATTTTTTTGTCTCAAAATCAAACTTTTTTTTAATTCTTTTATCTCTGGCTGCTAAAAAGTCCCCTAATCCAGGTTGTTATGATTAAATGGCCTTATGGTGTGGCGCACACACTGATGGCTTAAAGATGATGTTTTTAACTTTCAATATAAAGTAACAAGTGATTATATCAAGTTTCTTACTTTTGGGTCTGAGAATGCACTGTAACATCTTGTGTTTTTTGTCGTACATTCCGTGCCCTCTGGAAGACGGAGGACGTTAACGACTGACTTTCCTCTGTGTCTGCCACGCTGTCCATGTTTGGGCCTGGAGGAACCAGAATTAATGTAAAAAAAAACTCACGTTCAGGGCTCGACAAATCCCTGCGTCTAGTTCCTGGGACACAAAATATTTTTCTTAACACAACTTTTTTCAGTGGACACAACTTGGATTTGCCTTTGCACCCAGTGGACACCTTTGTTCCGAACTGATTTGTCGACCCCTGTCACATTCAAGCCAAATCTGAGTTTGTTTGACCAAAAGGAATAAAGGTTCAAAACTTATTCTCTCAATGGGCTAAGTCTGATTGATTAATTGGTTAAATGTCTTAGTGCACATAAAGTACTCGGTACCTTGCCAGACTTCCTCACGTTTGTTTTAGCCCTGGACTGGTACATGTATTTAATAAAATCTGTGAAATTGGCTCAATCGTGTAGTGATTTTTGTAAACTGCAGTGACAGATTCATGAATTGGGAAAGGGGCGGGGCGCACAAATCTTTAAGGGAAAAAGAGGGAGCGCACCGCCTTTATTTGTACTAATTTTTAGGCGTAATCAAGGTAAATGGACTCTTAACTGATCTTAGGAGAAGAGCGGCTTTAACTATTACCGTAATCTCTCGCGTATAAGACGCGTCCTCTATGCCAAACAAATGCCTTGTGCGTCTTATAGGATTTTCTGAAGTTCCGGGTGCGTCTTATACAACCCTTACAACAGCCATACACAGTAGATGGCGTTAGTGCTGAGCAGGTCAAATTGCTCCTGCTACAGGGGCATGAGTAGTTCCTCTGTTACTCACCAGATGCTGGCCCTACCACTGACCTGTTAGAGCTGTAGTCCACACAGGGTGACCCAACTAGTGTGATGGTTTACAATGCGTTTGACTTAATATCTTTTCCAAATTTTTAAGCATTCATAGTTTTACTATTTCCCTCAGTGAAGCTGCAATTTCTGAGTGTTTGGCATTGTTCTTCTATTCAAAAATTGCATAAATGTGAGAGGTGTATGTGCCCCCCTTGTTAAATGAATGGAGCCACAGGGGCTGGGTGAGTGAGTAGCCCCTGTAGCCTGCAGGCCTAATAGGGCGCCATCTAGTGTATCTGAGTGACAAAACTCCCGTATACGAGGGGTAATTTTACTATAGAACAGTACTACCGTAATCTCCCGCGTAGAAGGCGCAGATCGCGTAGAAGGCGCACCCCCAACTCAGAGAAGGCCTTTTCACGTAGAAGGCGCACGTACCTCCTCTGGATCGATTTCTGGAAAAACCCGCGTATAAGGCGCCCCCCCAACTCACAGGGGGGCTGTTTCGCGTAGAAGGCGCCCCCCTCCCCACCCCCCACCACCACCCTCACTATTGTACACCTCCCGGTCTGCCGCGGTGCTGGGTCTATGAGTTCAAGCTGTCATCGGCACACGGTCGGCGTCAAACCCGCCAAGCGCCCGTCGACACCTCCCGGTCTGCCGCACTGCTGGCTATATGAGTTCAAGCTGTCATCGGCACACGGTGTGACGGTCGGCGTCAAACCCGCCGAGCAAATCTACACCGACCGGCTGCTGGCTATATGAGTTCAAGCTGTCATCGGCACACGGTCGGCGTCAAACCCGCCGAGCGCCCGTCGACACCTCCCGGGTCTGCCGCGCTGCTGGCTATATGAGTTCAAGCTATCATCGGCACACGGTGTGACGGTCGGCGTCAAACCCGCCGAGCAAATCTACACCGACCGGCTGCTGGCTATATGAGTTCAAGCTGTCATCGGCGTATGGTGGGCCTTATCCCCGGCGAGCGCGTCGACACCTCCCGGTCTGCCGCGGCGCTAGCGCTATGAGTCAATGCTGTCATCGGCCCACGTGTTCCCTACACCCCGGCAAGCCACACCGCATTGTCAACCTGTTGAGTCTATGCTGTCATCGGCACACGGTCGGCTTGAACCCGCCAAGCGCGTTGACACCTCCCGGTCTGCCGCGGGGCTGGTGCTATGAGTTCAAGCTGTCATCGGCGCATTTTCCCAAATGAGATGTTGGAAAAACCCGCGTATAAGGCGCACCCCAAACTCAAGGCAATTTACCTCCCGCGTATAAGACTCATGAACGATCTGATTCGCGTATAAGACGCGCCTTCTACGCGGGAGATTACGGTAATCTTACTAATTTCAGCATTAAAATGTGCGTCTTATACGCGAAAATGCATTTGCTGAGTTTCGGGTGCGTCTTATACGCGCAGCGCGTCTTCTACGCGGGAGATTACGGTATTATTTAATGTGGAGTGGAAAATTGTGTCAATTAAACTTACGACTTAGCTGGAACATTGGCATTGACTGTTCTGTGTTTTCTTCATCGTCTTGAGTCTCGACCATTCCAAGTGTTAAGGACGGTGTAGGCCGCTTCCTACAATCAAACACCGAAGGCAAATATAGGGAGATATTTTAATCAAATATTCAAAGTGAAAAATAATTAAATGAATTTCGGTAACAGAATTTGGTTAAGTGTTGATCTTTAGTATTAAAAACACCTGCATACATGAAAAAGTCTATTAACTGCTTCTTATACATGCGGTTTTCTGTAGTACCGCAAATTCCTCGTATAAGACACACCCTCGTATAAGCCGCACCATGACTTTATGGCACCTAGGTCTTGGAAAGTGACAGTTCAATAGTGTTCTATAGTGTCATATCCCCCGTATAAGCCGCACCCTGACTTTGGGAACCCGCTATAAGCCACAATACCCTTCTGGTTCTTATATACACGAGAATTTACAGTAATCAAAACTTACGAGGGAGATTCTTTCTCGGTTTGTGGTTGGCTGTCATGACGTTCGTGACTGGGTTCATCTCTGTGATGTGATTTGTTCTGTGACCTTTGCGACCTCTGTGACCCCTGTGACCTCTGTGACCCCTGTGACCTCTGAGATCTTTGGGTGGATCTGTCAGATCCCAGTCGCGCCTCACTCTGGTCTCTACTAAAATTGGTGTCCTTGCCTCGAGCACCCTCAACTTCATCATCAGAATAAGCCTGACTCTTCTCCTGACCTGCAAAGACCATTTCATAAGAATTCATGGACAATGATTTTTTTTCTTAGCTTTGTGCTAGAGACGAAATCTTGAAGAAATATCCAATTTGCCTCCTAATACCCTCCTCCATGTGGTATTTGATATTCATACCTGTTGAAGGGCTCTTTTTTAAGTGAAGTTTATATATGCCCAGAAAACTATGTTACACAATTTTACACATTAATGTCAACCGTTCTCTGTGCATATTACCTAATACATTTTTGTATAGTATGTGTATCAGGCACACAGAGTGGAGATGCTTTAAACTTAAAGATGGTTTAGGTGTACCTTGGGTTGCGAGGCGGTCTAGTATATCCGTCACACCCACAGAGTACTCGGCCTGTGTGTGCTGCGTGCTCTGTGTGTACGACGTGGCCTGCGTCTGTGACAGTTGTAGTGCCAGATCCTGAGACAACCCCTGAGACATCCCATCCTCCTCCTCCTCCTCCGGATCCACCATACGAGGGATCTCCGGCTCCTCTAAACTATCCTCACTCTCCTTTTGCAGAGACGAGCCTTTCTGCGAGTTTTGTTGTAATTGTTGGCTGAGCTGACTTTGTTGGGCTCTGCTTGAACTTTGTAAGAGTTTCTTTGAAATTAATTCAATCTTGGATAGACCCTTGCTTTCAGAGCGCTCCGTTGGGCTGCGAGGATTTGACGGTGACTTTGTTGGAGAGTGCAATGATTCTTGTGACTGTGACCGACGCTTTGGACGGCCGGGTGTCAATCGAGGGAAGTCTATTTCTGTATCGGGCGACTGCTATAAAAAAAGGACAAAATACTATATATTTCTTCACTTATAAAGTTATTTCATTACTTTGAGAGTGACTATGACAAGCAAATCTGTGCCAGGATTTGAACCCATCCCTTTCTTTAGTCTATATATTTATGTGTAAAACCTCACACATATAAGTCAGGCTTCCCTAGCCCACTTAAAAGGGTCTATTTCTCATTTTTCCTATCTCCTCGGGATGTGTGTGGTGCACATATGTGCGAGCACTGATACATTCCCCTGTGAAATTGTGTAATGTAGTTCCCGCCATGAATATGCCCTTAGCTATCGAAATGGCGTTAAACATCTATTACTCACTCACTCACTCACACATATAAGTCACAATCTGCATGCCTAGGATCTGACATCTTATACATAAGGTTTTAGAGTACCAATACTCCTACACTCTACCAGAGTATATTATCTCTAATGAATATGCAAAACATTTCCTATGAATTTTTCTGTGCTTTCTCTTATCTTATCATTATAAACATTTAGGACTGTAAACACATAGCCCGGTGGGACACCAGTACCTGTAGTGTTGAAGGTAGGTGTAGCGCCCAAGCCTGCGACTCTGCCTGAGACTCCGCCCGTTCTCCCGTTTTGAAACCTGGGGGCTCTGGTTGGTCAGACTTGTTATTAAGTATGTCGGCAGATGTGGGCCGGCTGCCGTTACCGTCTGAGATGTCACTTTCAGGGTAACTAATAGACCCCAGAGGCTGTCCATCCTATAACGAAATTATAGATTTTGACTTAGAAGGTAGACGTAACACGAGTACAAATATAACAAACTTTTATATTAGAAGTGTAGAGGCATATAGTTATACCGGTAGTATTTGGTGTCGTCTGGCGTGGCGGGTGAGTCCTGTCACCTGGTGTTCCTAAGGCTTCAGATAGGTGGCAGCACCGATCCGGACCTATGGGACATCTGGCGACAAACCCTGGGGTACCTATATAAGGCCCTGCACTCACCTACTACATCAGAGGCCATGTAGGCCTCTGTACATTATACATGTAGTAACATTGCTTCCCTAAGAATACCTAACAGGGTACCCGGAAAGTGTAACCCAAATAAACCTGTTGGCATACACTTTGTGTTTCTTTCGAATAGCAAGACTCGAACCACCTAACTGGTGTGGTGGTTCCGCTTTTCGGTTTGACAAACGAGTCAACAAAAAGGTGATTCGGGTATATGCGAACAGGGTTTATTAAGTCACACAGATTGCGGCTACCTGGAGGTAGCGAGAAAGGTTTCTGTCATGTATCGGATGCTTTTAGCAGCTCCTTAGATGTTAGCCTAGAGACGGACAAGCCAACTCTGACGCGGCGGCTAAGCCCTGTCCCCCTTACAGGTTGAGACCGTGGGGCCACACCGTGCTACCCTCTCACCTCCCAGATAGGTGCTGCCACCTATCCGACAAGTGGAGGGCGGAGCCCGGCTGGCTGACTCACCCACTGCGCCAAAGGACCATAACATATATTATACACATACCTCCACACTGGTAATCTAAACCATTACAGAAGTATGCAGTCATAAAGGCTTGATACTTCAAAAGAAATATCCAAATATGAAATGTACATGAATTTTTAAAAAGACTTGTGCAAATCACAAGGATGACCCATATGAAAATGACTGAACAGAAAGAAACACCTGAAATGGTAAATTGAAACCCCTGCAAATATAAATTTTGAAAAGGAAAGAATAGAAATTGTAAATCCCTAAAATCAGGAAAAACCCTGAACACTTCCATCCCTGATTCTATTATGACAAGAGTCTTACCGGTATAACAAGTGAAGCCGGTTGGAGGCTGCTGGAGCTGCTAGAGCTGCCGATACGCGTCCTCCCTCCACCACTGTTATTACTGTCAGACTCTGCCGCCTGCACAAGGGAAAACATTACATGTTATTTGTTGGTATCACCATATATATTAGTGCTGATCTCCCGAGAGGTGTTTTTGTATGCTGCTAGTTCCTTCTGGGTTGAATAGATGTCACCATAGGCCCCTAACCAGTGAGTGAGTGAGTAATAGATGTTTAATGCCATTTCGACAGCTAAGGTCATATTCATGGCGAGAACTACATTACATAATTTCAGAGGAATGTGTCAGTGCCCGTGCATATGTGCACCACACACATCCGAGGGGATAGGAAAGAGGAGAAATAGACCCTTTTAAGTGGGCTAGGGAAGCCCACCCCTAACCAGCACCTGAGGGGCCAGCACCACGCCTTGCATCCAGCTTCTATTAAGAAGCTGAGCTATCAGCAGAAGAGGACTAGACCCCATCCAGTCCACCCGCGCTACTTACGTCCTCTCAGTACCTGTGTACTTTTGTAAATAAAACCACTGGGTGATCGTTGCCAACCTTGCCCAACCCGGAGTATGGTACTCATGTTGTATCTTTACTCTAGTAATCCAAAGAGCCACAGTATTTCTTTTTATTGGCCTATGTACAGTTAATTTACGTGTATAAGCCAGCCACAATAACATTTGTGTTGCACCCTGATTTCGTTGATCTGCCAAAAAAGTTTAAAATCACATAATTTTTGTTTCAATCAATGGGAACTTAAAACTAAGATTACACAGACTGACCGCAATGATCATATTATAAGGTTTTGTATCGGAGTGTATAGGTCTTTGGAACTTTGGAAAATGACTGAAATCTGGGGAAATCTGGGGACACCTAACTGACATAAGCTTAACCATTTCAGGGCAGTTAATGCATAAATCCTGAAGGCATTGGTCGTCATAAGGCATGAATGCAGCCCTGGCGAGTAACTCGCCAGGGCTGCATTCATGCACTATATTGGTGCATCATGATGATCACTGGGCATGATGCACTCCTGCATCAGCGGCCCTTAAACTGTTAACTGCATAAACTAATAAACGAACCACAAGACCTCATATCCTACCTTTTCCACTGGGGATTGTGGCTCAGCCCGCTCCAGGCGAGGGGGTGGCATGCGGGCCCGGTCCTCTCGGGAGCTGCTCTTCTTTGGTGTGACTTTCCGTACTCCTCCCAGAGCGTCTCTAAACCGCTGACTGCCGTACTCACTTGTATCTGATGATGAACGGATCAAGTGGAATTAACCTTTTAAGGATTTTTTCTTTATTTTTTAAGAACAGCTAATGCATCATGTCTATAGGTCATCACAGTGCACAAAAGAATGGCTGGTGAGACAGCTTCCCAGCACTTCTTTCTTTGGCCACACCAAATTAAATAGTTGGTCTATGAATTTCCCGCATCATATTTTCAGAAATACAGATATTTTTTTTATTTTTTTAAATTATTTTGTCTATGGATTGCGCCCTCACCATTTTCTGCAAAAATCTGATTTTTTTTTTTTTGGTCATAATTTTTGAACAAACAATGGCAGATACTAGATTTAAAAACTGGCCAACTCCTCTCAACTCCTTCCTGGGAAATCTTTGGTTATCAACAAAAAAAATAAATTGCCCTCTCCACATCTGTGATGTGCAGAATCCATTGACAAAAAAAAATTCAAAAAACAAAAAAAAAAATTTCGCCCTCCATCTCCATTTTTTTTAAATGAATATCCATAGACCAACTTTTTAATTTGGTGTAGCCTTTGGTGCATCATGTCGACCCTCTGAGATTGTAGCAAGCCTGTAGGATGGGCATGATGCCTCAGTACCTTAGTACTGTTCAATAGGGGTGTAGGGGCCAGCTCTGGCTGTAAGTCCATGGCGGTAGGCCATCTGCCACGTTCTGGTTGCTTGAGGCCCTCAGGGGCTGGTCAGCCGGTGTAAGCTGCCCCCTTGTGTATTATACCGATCCAGATGTAGGTGGAAGGTAGAGAATGTCAGATGGGAAAGTAGCTCAGCGGTAGAGCTTCCGCCTGCAGGTTAGAGGGTCCCGGGTTCGAATCCCGGTTTCTCCAGGACATTTTCCGCCGACCTCTACAGGGGTAAATATAAGCTGCACCCACACTTTGAGAACATATTATAAGTCACATGAGGCTGCAGCTTATATGCGAGAATTTACGGATGTCATTTTTTATCCCCGCTACTCCAAAGTTTACCACTTAAATTGAGAATTGAATTTAAAGACCAAAATGTTGGTTTTTTTTCATTCGCCTCTTTTTCTAAGCGAGACTACTGTATACAAACCTTGGGACACGTCGGTGGGAGAGCCGGGTATGAGGTACGGGATGGAACTGGAGAACGTCTCCTGAGAGGCCGGAACATACCCCAGCGAATGACTGAAACAACACACCAGGACCATATATAACAGTTATCAAAATCCTCCACAATGATATGAACTTGAATGACAAGTTTGTTTTTCACATGACAACATGACAAGTCGCAAAACCTACTATTGGTCAAAGAAAGCACAAAAGATAAATAATCAAGCCTTCCAGTTCATGACAAGTTTTAAGAGTTTAGATTGTGCCTTACATTGTGTCAATAGTCGGAGGTGAATAACCCTGCCCTGAGAAGTTTAGCGACTCGAGGTGTGCGGCCGGAGTAAGGATCGGTGGGAGGTCATCATCAGCTGGTCCCTCTGTAAGGTGTAAAGTATACCGTATTCATTCTAAAAATCGCACCCTCACCTTTTGGACCAAAAGCGCACCCCTCTGTTGTAAAATCATGCAAATAAAGTGTAAAATTCATGAGTTTAATTGCAAAACAACGATTTTCAGTATTTAGGGGATGCACTTATTAGAATTATTTTTTGTGTACACTGTTAAGAGTCCGGGCATCTGATAATAAATATTTCTGTACTGGAGGACAAAAGTGTGACCTCTTCACCTCAACAAAAAAAAAAAAAATTAATAAATATTTCTGCACCGATACCCATATTAGTAGAAATACGGAAATGATAAATGCAACATGAATCATCAGGATATCTCAATTCCTATTCAAAGTGCTATGGCAATTGTCAACAGAAAAGTAGGTGAAAACAGACACTGTACCATCCTTTTTACTTGTTCCTGGTTCGTCCCCAAACAAGTCCTGCTGGGAGGAACCGACATAACTCGATGTATCATGAGACGCATCTACACTACCGCGCCTGGCACCACCAGGAGGTGGCTCCCCCGAGTGGCTGGTGTCGTCGGACGTGTCATGTGACTTGTTGCCAGAGCTGGTCGTTGTCGTTGTTTTGGTGTCGGTCGTGCTGGAGGACGGGGAGGATGAGGTGTCGACACGACTCCTTTTGGCTGGTGGAACTGGCAGCCGCTTAGTTAGGGTGCGTTTTCTGTAATTATACAAAGAGAAATTGTACTGTAATCAGGGTTCCCACTATTTATGGATCATGCTTTTAACTAACTTTTACCTGACATTATCGACTTTTAACTGACCAGATGATTTATGGGGCTGACGAAAAAAAGATTTCCACTCTCTAGCGAGAGTGTTTAAGAAATTTTGTGAATTCGCCTGGGATCTTGACAATCATCCCCCTGAATAAGTCAAAATTTCATTTTAAACTGACTTTTAACCAGAGATGTCAGTTGGGTATCGGCCGAAACTCTGAAAATATTTGCCCACCCCCCCCCCACCACCCCTATAGCGATCACTTTAGGTTGCACCAGGGAATTCTTATATTTCAATTTCTGGCTATTCCACAATGTCTGCCGCTCCACATGGTCACCCTCTAAACTCGACATTTTCTTGATACCTTAATCTCCCGCGTATAAGACGCGTCCTCTACGCCAAACAAAATGCTGGGGGGTCTTATAGCTTTCTCTCAAGTTGGGTGTGCGTCTTATATGAGGGGTAATTTTACTATAGAAATGTACTAATCTTACAAATTTCAGCCTTAAAATGTGCGTCTTATACGCGAAAATGCATGTGCTGAGTTTGGGGTGCGTCTTATACGCGCAGCGCGTCTTCTACGCGGGAGTTTACGGTAGTACTAAGTAGTTGTGCTGAGAAGGACTTGCCATCCAAAACGATACACTTGTACATTCCCTCTTTGATATGAGGTTATCCCTGTTCATTTTACTATTAATTTCTGGACATGAAGACAATTTGACTTTGGTGGCCATTTTAATAATCTTTCTGTGCATTGCTGCGGGATGTGGACTTTCTAGGGAAAAAAAATGAATTTAGAGTTGCAATCACGCTCATTCTTACTGATTCAATTCAAAATATTTATTTTTGAATGAGTGATTTATGCTGAAGTATCTAACATTGGAATGAAGAAAGTATCTAACATATTGGGCTACATTATAGGAAGGCCGCATTATCTCAACCCATCTGATAGGCATCAGAGTGGTCAGAGCGCTGACGCCAACTTACGAGAACCAACCGGGAGTCCCTGCACAGCCCGAGGAGCGGAAGGGGGAGGCTGGGGAGGGCAAGGCAGTGGCCGGGAGGGTAAGGGGCTGGCCAGGGAGGGTCAGGAGTAGTCAAGGTAGAGCTAGGGCAGGCACGGGGAAGCCAGTGAGAGGGACTAGTTTGGTGATCATCAAGAATCTGAAAACACGCGGAAATCTGAAATAAGTTTAACTGACTTTTAACTGACCAGTGGGAACCCTGTGTAATACATTGGCTTGGCTTAAATACGAGGATGGACGCCTTTTCATAGCATCAGTAAAAATTGGGGGTTCACCTAACACAAGGTCACCTTATAGACAAGGATATTATATCGTATTACAGTACTAAAGTACCAAAAATCAAGTCACAGTTTTCCTTTCAATCCAGGGGGTATCTTATACGTGGTGTTTAAACCTCGCCAAAAATACCTGAGTGCAGTAAAGATCTATGAGATTGGCCTCCGAAATGAGACGCAGTTCATACACAGAATTTTATGGTAGTGGTAGTTTCGCCCATTTGTGTTCATCTTTGCACAGCCCATTATTTTTTTCCAGCAAATTTTTGTCACAAATCTGAAAAACTCTCTAGGCCAAATGCATTGTGAAAATCTACAACACAGTTCTTACCTAGGGGAGGCTTCGGCAGCGGCGTGTTCACTTGAGGAGCTGCTTGCATAGGAACTGAGCGTGCTCAGAGCGGAACTTGTCTCATGTACTGGGTCCCGGGCACGCGGACTTCCAGCCACCGGGGAACGACCTAGAACAACCAGTCAGAATTTGTGGAAATGATATGGGAAAATTTACATGTATCATATAAAGCATTGCTAAATGCACTACCAGGAAATTCCAAGAAGGGGGAGGTGGCAACAGAAAGTGTGATATTTACCTTAAGGGGCCTTAAGTAGTGCATTTATGACTGCAAAGAGCTCCTTGGCCGGCTAAAATTCATGCCTCATGGCAACCCTAAAAGAGTACCGTAAATTAGATGCATACTCATGGGCGTGGAAAGCAGGGGGACATGTCCCCCCCCCCACTTTTGGCCAACTCCTCAAAAGGTCAAAACTAAAAGGTCAAGCAAAGGGAGGTCAAAAATTGCAGAAAACCTCCCTGGTCCCACCCACTCTGAAACTGCTTCCCACGCCCCTGCACTGGTAATATTAACGGCCTTTAACCCTTTCCATCCCTGTGCTTCCCAAATACAGGGTATAGTAATGCATATATGCAGTATAGGGAGTTAAAGGGTTAAAGGTTTATATATCATACTATAACCCCCTGAAAATAGATAAGATTTTATGTCTTTAAGCCTTCAATGTTTCTGTTTTTAACACACCCATATTGGAACCCTTCAAAGGGTCATAATTCCTGTGAAATACCTGGGCTCCTAATGGGGCTGATACCAGGTATGCCGACCATGGGCGGCTGTATCGTGCTCCGTGGCTGTATGACCTGACCGTGTCCCTCCGTGTCACTCACCACCGCCGTCGACGCCTCGCTTACACCACCCTCACTCTCACTACGGTGGTAAAATATGATAGAGGTTTGATAAAATTTTGAACATGCGTTTCTTTAAAGCTTCATACAAAAGGGACAAATACATTCCTCCACAATTCTTTAATATTACGGTCGCAATCATTCTAGGTCTGGCTACAGTGAAACATAGATATTTCTGATATAACTTTCTTTGGTCGAACGTATATATATATATGCAGTACTCAAAAAAAGTTTTCTTAAAAATGTCAGTACTACAATACCCTATTTATGGAAGTCAAATTCTTTATTAACAGCTAGACTTATATTCGTGACTTGTGTTTTTATTAATGGAGCTCTGAATCGGTGACGTCATATATGCGCAAAAGTTGGCGGAGTAAGGCTCTTGGTTCACTACTCCTTTAAATCCTCACCTGTCGCCATTTACCCGTGGAGGACGCACGACGCCAGAGTGACCATAACCTGAGTCGTCGCGACCTGAAAACACAAAAATACATTCTCAAAATATTTCTTGACATGTTCTTTTTAAAGTGTCAAATGTCAAAACTGATATGGAGGAAGGGGTAAGGTGGTTTTATTATTTTTTACTTAAACAGATATTTGAACTAACTAACTAACCACTAAGACGTACCTGGGGTGTGATGGTGGCCTCTGTAGTGTGGGGGTAGGCTCCTAGGGGGCGTGACAGTGCTGGTGGAGGGCTGCACAGACAGAAGCTGAGGTACAGACCTGCATGGGGTGCAACAAACATAGTGTTAACACTTTGTCAGTAGACCGTTATAGGTATTGTACTTATCATATTTATTTTATGTGAATAACTCCTTCCCATAGAGATAGCATTGCAGGGCCGATCCGCACACCCCCAGTGGCGTAACGTGTGCCGATCCACCACAGCGGCCGATCCGGTACCGTAGCCTCGTTCTGGGTGCATGTAAACATTCAAAATGGCGGACCGCCGCTCGTACGGGGCAATACGGTAACGGATTTTGTTAATTTTCAGTTAATTAAAGACTCTAAAAACATAAAATAAATATAGAACTAAACTCCCCTGGTGTACTCGGTGGCCGATCCACCCCTCGGGGGGGAGTCTCCCCCTCGGGCTAACGCCCTCGGGGGAGACCCTCCCCTCGTGGTGGATCGGCCACCTTGTACACCACGGTCGTTTAGTTCTATCTATTTATTTTTCACCTTTGACTCTACCATGTAACCCAGTGTCCGAGTCTACCCACAAGCCAAGCCATACCCATAGACCAAAGGCTGGCGGTGTCAACTGCACTCAGTGACCCCGCCTCCTCCCACTGGAGGATATGCCGTCAATCACAAGCAGCTCGCCGCATGCTGGAAATTCCTAGCAGACAATGTTTAGACCAACTCCTCCTGCGGGAGGACATGCCCATTGATCATGAGCAGCTCACAGCATACCGGGAATTCCCAGCAGCTATATTTAGAACCATACCGAACTCTGTGAACCCCAGTGCTATGTTTAGGATCCGCCTACATACCTGCACTGGAGTTCCCCAGTTACTATATTTAGCTCACCTGATACTATTGACCACCTTGTACACTCGGGGGGGAGTCTCCCCCTCGGGCTAACGCCCTCGGGGGAGACCCTCCCCTCGTGGTGGATCGGCCACCTTGTACACCACGGTCGTTTAGTTCTATCTATTTATTTTTCACCTTTGACTCTACCATGTAACCCAGTGTCCGAGTCTACCCACAAGCCAAGCCATACCCATAGACCAAAGGCTGGCGGTGTCAACTGCACTCAGTGACCCCGCCTCCTCCCACTGGAGGATATGCCGTCAATCACAAGCAGCTCGCCGCATGCTGGAAATTCCTAGCAGACAATGTTTAGACCAACTCCTCCTGCGGGAGGACATGCCCATTGATCATGAGCAGCTCACAGCATACCGGGAATTCCCAGCAGCTATATTTAGAACCATACCGAACTCTGTGAACCCCAGTGCTATGTTTAGGATCCGCCTACATACCTGCACTGGAGTTCCCCAGTTACTATATTTAGCTCACCTGATACTATTTTTAGGATGAGCTGGGTGAGCAGCTCCTACTATAAATACCTGTAGAGGGAGCAGCTCACTCATCTTTCTACCTTCATACTTCATACCTCACACACTCAAGTGAGACAAGAGCCCTCAGCTCAAGGGCTAGGCTTGGACACTGTTGGGCACCTTTATACTGTATCACCATCTATACCTCGTGGACTTCAATGAATAAAGTGGATATCAAACTGGATTCCTGATTCGTCTGTATTCATCCTCATTCATCATTTACGGACTCGTTGACAACTTTAAGAGCTGCCAGAGGTGTCAGTTGGGTGTTGGTCCAACCTCTGAATATTTCAGGGCCCTAAAACACTTAATAGGTGGAAGGGTCAACACATGAAACTCTTCCGAAAATAGACGGAACCTCTGAGGGTCTGACATCTCTGAGAGCTGCTAATGTATCTTTTTCCCGAGTTCTCATGAAAGCTGCAGGGATGAAAGTCACAGAGCACGAAAATGCCTGAAATGATCCAATATTAGCCCCAAAAACCTGGGTTTCTATATGAATGTATAGGGCCCTGGAAATTCAAAATCCCTGAAATCAGGGAATTCCCTGAAGACTTTCATCCCTGAAACTGTTTTTATTTTAGTCCATCAGCACAAGAACCTATGTTTCCAATTACTAAATCTAGAATGTAAAGGCAAATTCATGCCATCCCCGCATACGGGGTTCATGACAAATAAAAATATCTTCCCCAAAAAAAAGTTTTCCCTCCCTCCCTCATGGGTCTGAAAAATTCCACCCTCTGGACAGGAAACTGACATATTTTTAAGGGTGGCCTCAGTGTATGCTTCATGCCCAATGGTCGCCATGATGCACCAATGAAGTCCTGGTGAGTCTGATTGCCAGCACTTCATTGGTGCATGAATATACTACCGTAATCTCCCGCGTATAAGACGCGTCCTCTACGCCAAACAAAATGCTGGGGCGTCTTATAGCATTCTCCCAAGAAGGGGGTGCGTCTTATACGGGGGGTAATTTTACTATAGAACAGTACTGGATTTACAAAATTGAGCCCTAAGAGGTGCGTCTTATACGCGAAAATGCTTCTCCCAAGAAGGGGGGGCGTCCTATACGCGCAACGCGTCTTCTACGCGGGAGATTACGGTAGTAGTCAGCAATATCTGGTCTATTATCTGTGGCTCGTGTGCTGGGTTTTGAATGTTCGTTACTAACTTAAATCGCTAACACTGTACCTACCCCTTTGCGGGCCGGATATTGCATTAGTACATAATTACCCATTGATGATACATGAAGACAACCCAAGCCAGCTAATTCCCTGGTACCCTGCAGGTATTGAGGGCATATACCCGCAGGCCAAGTCTGATTCATGACAGTTTTCCCCTAGATCCTGCGGAATGGTTCATGTGAACTCCACTAGATGGGAATTTGAGATCTCCAATCACAGTTCATCTTCCAAACATCTGCATAGGAGAGACAGGTAAACCATTGGGCTGATAGGATGCCTCCTGTGAGTAAGGGTGGAAACCGGGGATGATTGACTGGTAACGTCTGAGACATGGCCTGCCTGTATACATGTCCCCAATATACACAGGTCTGTCAAAGCCAGCCTACTGCTGCATTTATGCCAACCCTGTGGGCTAATAAGACTCCCAAGGGTCGTTATGATCCAGGATATGATGCACCAATGAAGTGGACTAATGAAATATTAAAACGGTAACTTGTTACATTATGTCTATGTGTTAACGAGGACTAGAGTAGTCCATAAGTACATACCCTGTGCTGTCACTGCTGGACGGTTGATCCGCAGGTTGTTCTTCCTCCTCGTCACTCTGGTCGGGCGGGTTGTCTCCAGGGTCCCCGTCACCTCCTCCGCCACCTCCATCCCCGCCACCTGCCCCACCTCCCGCACCACCTTCTCCAGCACCGCCTTGGTAGTCACCGCCAGCACCGCCACCGTCTCCTGGGGAATCGTTCCCTCCCCCACCACCAGAGGGTGGGGGCGCATCACCTGTAAATCATACATTGCTGTGGTTTAGGCAAAATAAAAAAGAAAAGGTTTCTGGTCACCCGACTGACCTCAGCTGAAAAGGGGTTGACCTCAGAATTTTTGAGAGATTTTTTTTAAATCTTCCGATTATTTTCTTGACGATCCCCCCCCCCCAATCTTTCATGTTTTTAAAACTTTTTATTCCAAATTTCAAAATTGCTATTCGAAATATATACGCATATTTTGCCATTGTTTCCTCATATTTCATACAGGAAATAATCTTTACTTAAAATTTACAGTGACCAGTGAAAACCTAGCAAAGTATGACTATATGAGGTCATGGACATTAACAGTAAAAAAGAAAAGAAATCTTCCTGCCCTAACAACTTCAATATTTTTGAGCATGCTACCAGAAACACAACTTATTTTGCCTTAACAAAAAGGGCTGCATGAAATTGATTTAACTTTGCAGACACATTTTTTTTGGGAGAAAAGTAGGCTTGACATAAATTTGATGGTTTCCGAATGTGGATTACCTAGCATGCTGTCATTGCTATCCTCGCTGCTGCTTCCCGGCACCTGACGCCCTCGTCTGTCCGCCTTGGTCTCTTCTAAAGGCCCATCCTTTTTAATGTGGAATTTTCTCTGAGATGTTTTTACTTCCTTTTCCTTCTGAAATGTAGGTAGCCTTTTGATTTAAGGATGCAGCTTATATGAGAGAATTTACAGTACCAGGATAACCTAATATATTTCCACCCCGTAAGGCCACACCAAAACATAAGTTGGTCTTTGGATCGCCCTTTCTGTATTGTCAGAAATACAAATCTTTTTTTCTTTAAAAAGATCTTGTCTACAGATTTTGCTAGCTTCACTTTCTACAAGTTTTCTCATTGTGATGTTTGACAAATTTCTTTAAAAAAAAAAAAAAAATCGCTCGTTTCACTTTTCAAGCAAGGAATCCAATGGAAGCCAAAGAATTCTTTAAAAAAATTAATTTCACTCGCTCGCACCATTTTTTTCAAAACCAAAATCGGTAGACCAACTTATTTTTTTGATGTCGCCTTATCTGAACATGACATCTTTTTTTTTTATGGGGGGCGGGAGCTTATCTGAGAGGTATTACGCTCATCAAAAACCATACAAACCTGTTGTGTTTTTCTTAGTGCAGGCAGCATTTCCAGCATGTGGATGCGGTCCGTGTATTCCTGGGACTCCTCCTGGGAATTCCCAACAATGAAGCACGCCGAGTCCTGCTCCGACTGAGAGAACCCATCCAGCGACTCCATCTTGTTTACGTGACCCTAAATCAGTGCATTGTGAAACATGAACATTAATAAGATTGTTGTAGTGTTAGAGGATTACGGAGTTAATGTTCTTAGTTTTGAAAGTTACCCTGGACTACAGACCCATATATCATCGCCTTAGTGCAAGAAGGTTGTAACTGCATTTTTCAAGTTTTGCATGAGGCAAAAGAAGTATTAAAATTACTATGTCACCAAGTGGACACATCCTTATTGCACTAGGGCCTGTGGGAAGAGACAGGGCTTCAGTACTTTTAAAGAAGGTAGATAAGAGTCAAAAGATGTTAAACCAGAAGAAAACTCAATTTTGCCAAAATGTCAGTTACAACCTTCTTGCACTACTAGTATTAAGGCGACAATATTTTTTCAGGGGTGGGCGGGGGGAGCACTACGAGAAAATAGTTTGAGGCAGAAGGAGGCATTCTTTATATATTGATACGTTTTTTTGGTTTTTTGGCTTTTTTTTCCCCCATCATTAATTGCTAGGCCATGGACCCTCCAGTTGTATAGGACTCAGTATGGAGGCCTAGTGGAGCCGCCATTTTGAATTTCCCTGGTTGAGGTAAAACCCACTGATAAGACATACCATGATGGTTACATTGTCCCTGGTTAACACCCACTTCCAGGGACATGCAGGCCCCATCTTATCAATTCTTATCAGTGTGTGTCGCCGGAACCAGCTCCACACAAACTAGTGGCCAATACAGTAGGTCAATGGCTAGGCCTAGAGCCTAGCAGCCTCACCCTCTCCAGTCCAGGATGAGACATGGGCTAGCTTCAGACCTTACTCTGTCTCTGGGTCATCATCGAAAACCTATGCAACTAACTCCCAGCACAGGCAGTACTGTTATGTATTACCTGATATCAGTTGGAGAGTGAATACATATCCAGGTTCAATAAGATTCCTATCTAGATCACAGGGGGATAAACTGGAATATACACCAAGTGGAAAGTAGAGATTATCCCTGTGCCTATACATGGGTGGTCGAAATATCATGCATGTCGGCATTTACAAAATGAGCCATGTTGACGTATCAGATTTATCTAATGCAGTCTGCTGTCCCCACCCGTGTCCGATAATTAAGAGTGCTGTGTCACGTGTGCTGAATTTTACAACCCCCTGTGTCGCGCATGTCGTTTTTTTAGCGGTACCGCGAAGCGGTACGGGAGTGCGCTATGATGATTGCATTTGCCCCATGTGATGAGGTCTCACAATACAAAATTACTGAAAAGAGAAATTGATAATTGTGAAATCTTCTTTATGTCTGCTTTTATAAGACATGTCATCAAACACTGGTATACCGACATTAACGGCAGGAGGCGTTTTTTACGCGGTCACAACCGCATTTCTTGTTACCCCTTTTACAACCCTGTGTCACATGTGTCGTTTTTTACCCATGTATTGGCTCGTCCCTGGTCAAACTATTGAACTAGTATCAATAGTTATATGTATAGTATTAGTGAAAATGTATGGAAGTCTAGCAAAGACACAAATTACATTTACAATAGCATATTTATTACTGCTTTTAGTAATATTACTGGTATTGCCACTATTAATATTTTTAAGCTTATTAATATTGATGTACAGCCTGATTCAGTGATTGTGAATGTGATATACTTCCATAGTTTATACAGCTTTGCAGGGGTTACTTCAGATAACTGTGTATGATTAATTAAGGTGACAGTCTATTCCCTGTCCCTGGCTTGAGTCACTGAGTGAGTGACAGTGGGTCTGAGACCCTGTCTCTGAAGTGTGAGGCCTGAGGGTCATATAAACTTCCAAGCTGGCCCCGCCCCAGTACTTCCCAAGCAGAAATTGTTCCACCAGAGATTGTCAATGATCCTGACGATGTAAACATTGATATCAGAACCTGGTCGGCGTCCAAAACAGACGTATTTAGACAACGACAACGTTATTTCTGTTAGCCCGGGTGCTTGAAGTACACAATTAACGCCCATATATCGTCATCAAATAAAAATACTTCGTAGTTTGTGGCAAAATAAGGAGAGAACTTACCACTTTGGGTCAAACGAAGATGTCTTCATCCCGCGAAACAGCGCCCGAGATATCGACCAATGAGAAGCCGTCATTTCATTCACTTCAGACCGGCGGAACCGGAAACTCCCTCTTTCTCGTGTCCATTGCTTTGGAGTGTACAGTGGACCCAACATGAAGGTAAATATTCATGAATATCTCGCTTAATAAATGATATGTCACTGAAATATGGCCGGATTGTGGAAGAAAACATATTTCTCACTGAGATCAACCCTGTTATTACTTCGAACGCGGATCCTAAGATGCCTGATGACTCGGATTGTTTTGGCATACTGCCTTCCGTTCGTCCAGTCAACATGGCCAACTTGATGTCGGCAATGATGTATATTGCACTCCGATGTATTTTGTAGATGTGTATTCCCGTTGGAGGCACTTATAACTTAATAACCTTGTTGACAACCTCGATACACATGTGGCACTAAATTTGCTTCACATTACGATTAGTTTTTTGGCGTGAAAACTTAGCGTGAAACAATCAAAACATTGGTACTGGTCAGCTGTCAAAACATGCTTGTCACTGAATGAAATAATAAGTGACAGTGGATTCTGATCCAACATAAAACTGGGAGATTATGTGTCCTTATGTTTCTGCTATCCCATAGGTTGTGCATTTTACTCTATTTATTGCTAAACCAGGCCCCAAGTAGGAGATGCATGTGGGGGTTGGGTTTGATAATCATATTAAACATATTTAGAGCCTTAGACAGTGAGGGCTGTCAACATATCAATTAATCGTAGAAGTCTACTTGTTCAGTTATGACAACAATAAAGTGCAAACCAAAATAGTAACACATACTGCCTTCTTTTCCTACAGTTGAATATCGCCTACCCGGCAACGGGTTGCCAGAAACTGGTCGAGGTCGACGATGAAAAGAAACTCCGCTTCTTCTACGACAAGCGTATCTCCGCTGAGGTACCAGCTGATGAGCTCGGAGATGAGTGGAAGGTGGGTTTATGTTTGATTTCGGTTTTTCAACCAGCTTGCACATTTAAGATTGGATAACAGATTGTTATGCACTTTCAGAGCCTCCAGGGCTCCTATCTCACTCGGAGGACCCTCATGTCCTTCATATTTGCAGTGATGCCACTTTTCCTGGTTTACCAGGAATTCCTGGTTTTCATTCCAAGATTCCTGTATAAAATTATGTTAAATTCCTGGGAAAATGTGTCCAAAAGTCCAGTTTTCCTGGTTTTTGTCGGCCAGTAAGTGGCATCCCTGTATTTGGGCTAGAAGGGTGGTTCACCAGATGAGAATGGTGGTCAATCTGAGTATAATCATGCTTGAGAAGAGATAGATATATAAACTTTACACTTGTTGTGGTATGGGCAGACATGTTAATGGACATAATAAAATAAAGTGATTTGGAGAAATTTGGAACTTGTGTGTATTGGATATTATGTTGTAAACTGACCCTGCAAAGGGCTTAGGTTTAGGTCAATGAGCATTGCCCAAAGAGGCATGAAATACTCATGTATTTTTCCTACCCAATGCATCTGAGTGGGCCTCTGGTAGGGTAAACAATGACTGCACTGCCTGCCTGTGCAGTAGGCTGTGATCACAGTGGTGAATATCCTATTATCCAGCTCAACTGTGTACTTCTCTGGATCCATGCAAGATAGGAAGATGATTCAACGAGATCTAGTTATCTAATGAATCTATATGGCCAAGTTAATTGAATGAATTTGAAAACACTGAGAATTATATGTAAGTGCCTACCACGAGAAAAAAATGCAATATACAGAGCCGATGACATGTGTGAATACTAGCCTTATGTTGGCTCGCCCCCTCCGGCGACAAGTGCTATACATCTCTGCTCAGGAATGTGATTTCTCCTCCAATTGGGAGCCAAAAAGTCGACCCTTGTGGTTTTCCCAAATCCATTGAGAAAATATTTTACTGAGGGGTGGAGGGTCTGGTACTAAACAACTGCACCATTTGGCCTCCATATGTTCAAAAATTCCTTGGATTCCTTTGGGGATGCCCCCCAGAAACCCCATTATATGTTCAAAGATTCTTTTTCCAAGTTTTATTTTCTCGAGTGGAAACACCCTATACTGGGACTTCAAAAAATTTCCTGCTGCTCATTGGATTGCCCACAGACCTGAGAATCGATCAATGTCCGGGTGTAGTGGCAAGATCAAAATCCCATAGGCAGCACCCTTGAACATCGGACCTATAAATATCAGATTAATATACTAATACATCCCTGCTATTGGAAGCCGCTGGCCATGGCTGCTATCATCACCCTCGAAAAGACCTCGATAACTGTTGAAGCATCCTGGAGGGTTCACTGCACCTTTTGCGGAGCGTGCACTGTATCATGTCATGTGTAGAGGGGGAGGTTTACATGGAAGCTCCAGTAATAATACGTTTAATACTGTAGTGGTCAATTGTAATACATGGTCCTTAGTTAAACGCCCCAGGAATAGAGTGGTGTTGAAATTTTAATTGCATGAGTGCAGGAACAGGATGCTGTGGTATGCCTTTGTCAATCGTGAAATAAACATATATATATATATTATATATATAAGTAAGAAATGTGTAGAAATTGACAGTGTTCAATATTTCCCTCAGGGCTACATCTTCCGTATTGCTGGAGGTAACGACAAGCAGGGATTCCCCATGAAGCAGGGTATCCTCACCACCGGCCGTGTCCGTCTCCTCCTCGCTAAGGGACATTCCTGCTACCGCCCCAAACGTTCCGGAGAGCGTAAGAGGAAATCTGTGCGTGGATGCATCGTAGATGGACACCTCAGTGTACTCAACTTGATCATCGTCAAGAAGGGTGAGTTTAAAAACATTTTTGTTTGGATCCTATTTGGCTCTCTGGGGGCCAAAATAGTTGGTGGGTCACTTGTCAAGTCTACCTCGGTGATGATCCTGTGTGATGAGTTAGCACTGCCATTACTTAGCATTATGCTACACAATTCAATGTGTACTCAGGGATGTGATTTCTCAGGGGGGTTTTCCTCCAATTGGGAGCCAAAAAGTCGACCCTCGTGATTTTACCAATCCATTAAGAAACCATTTTACTTGGGGGGGGGGGGGGGTCTGGTACTGAACAACTGCACCATTTGGCCTCTAGATATTCAAAAATTTCTTGGGCTCCTGGGGGTATCTTTCCCCCTCCCAACCCCCGATTATATTCATAAAGATCCTTTTCCAAGTATTTTGTGGCATTGAAGACCCTATATTCAGACTTCATTTGGGCAATTTTTAAATCACATCCCTGGTACTGAGTGAGAAGTGCGATAATGACAAAATAGCGACCATGATTATATGCTCCGTCAATTCTAATTCTGCTCGGTAACACCAGGGGGCAGTTGCAGTCTAGCACACAGGAGATGACGTCATCGCTTGGCGCCAGTTCCACGGCGCATGCGCAAGGTACCAAACCGTTTGTAGCAAACTGACGACGATCGGTGAGTAAAAATAGTAAATTCTACTAGTTTTTACCCTTTTTAGTCGTCATTATGATACATTTAGACGAGTTTGATTCATTTTTTCCGTCATATTGACGATCGGAGCTAAAATTCGTCAGATTTCAAACTTTCTGACACAACACGGGCAAGCCCCGCATTATCGCTCAGATCGTCTTTTGACGAACGATGTTTCAACTCTCTTCTACTCGTCAATCGAGGGTCTATACAACTTTTCTAACGTTATAGACGACCTAATCCTTTGAATTGACGAGTTTCTACCTGTTTTCCATGTTTTTAAAATAAATTGTACTTTTACGACATCAACAAAAATATAAAACCGATTGACGACACTTTTACGACATTCCACCCTAGCCTAGAACCTATTTTCGGCAAACAAGATGGCGGCGCCCATGCGGGACGCGCGTCGAGCTGAGAATTGTTTTTAAAGGCTCTTAATATTTATCCAAACACTGGAATTGTATGTAATTACTCTCTTTATAGAAGTTCAAAGTTTCTTTGTTATGTTGATGTTGTGTTAACTGTTTTTTATGCCCTTTTTGGCTACTCTCACTCCTTTTAGAGTGATAATAAGTTAAACTAACTTGAACAGAGGGAGATGCTGTCACTATAGTGACACATCTACTAAGGTGAGTCCCTCTAGTTCCACTGAGAAGGTTCCTTTTATCAAATAGATTGTGTTGTCTCTACTATGCTTCCTTATGGAATTCAGGTAGTTGACCAAACCAGCTTGCTGGGGGTTTCAATCTTAGATATTGGGGAGCTTCTCTATGCCCAGTACATAAAAGTCTTCACCTATAGGCCAAGGGGCAAGGTTGGACTCTGCTATGCTTTCTTATGAAATCCAGGCAGTTATTCATATTTCTTATCATGCCAAGCAGGATGATAGAAATCACTGATAGTGTACAGGAAGGTTACTTACACACTGTGGCATATGGCACAGATATCACTGTTATTAATTTAACAGTTCCCTCCAAGTGACATTTCCAGACCTGCGGTTGGACTTGCAAACTTGTGGTCATTGACCCATAGAGGGAGTGTACAGTGACAAGACACTAAAAAGCACTAGATGCTTCTGCTTTGTAAGCCTTAGCAGTTATTCCGAGTCCTCCGTTTAACCATTTATGGGCAAACGATAGAACTTGTTGACTCTCCCAAGAGGGATGAAGTCTTAGAAAGTGTCAAGGTTTGTTTTAGCTAAGACTGTGAACAGAAAAACAGCTATTACCTATACCTTATGCCGAAAATTTCTTCGGATACACCTTCTTTGGTTGTTAAGCGAAAACACCAAAAACCCACAATCTATGCCAAAATTCTTTGAATTTACATAGGAAAACAAGTAAGAACTGTGTCTACTTGTGTGGGAAGGTAACTGACTCATGTGCTGATAGCTGTGTTAGCTGATGTCCTAAAATGCACATGTATGTATACTGTTTGTATAACAGTCTGAGATGCTTATGTTGTACAACTTGTCTATCAAACCTAGACCTTAGAGGTTTTTATACCTGACCAGCTGTCTTAGACTATCAGGAGATACAGCTAGCACTTATGCTTGCTAGTCTTGATGATACTGCACCGCTTGTGTATGCAATACACAATTAACAGTCACTCCTGCTTATGTTGTACAATATGCTTTCAAACTTACTTGGCTATTTAACTTTTCTGTTGAAAGCAGTCAGATAGTATACTACTCTGACAAATAGTCTAGCAGTTTAGATTGCTAAACTGGTGCACATAACTTTATTAAGCAAGTAGCTTAAATTGTTAAAAGTTATGTATGTTTCACACAATAGAGCAACCTAGCTGTTTTTAATTGTACAGTGTGTATGCACGACAATACCACCAGCTAATTGCTTAGATTATACCACTTGAGTCCTACAATTGCCAGGCCATGGGGCTAGCCTGGACTCTGCTATGCTTTCTTATGAAACCCAGGCAGTCATTCATATTTCTTATCATGCCAAGCTGGATGATAGAAATCACTGAAAGTGTACAGGAAGGTTACTTACACACTGTGGCATATGGCACAGATATCACTGTTATTAATTTAACAGTTCCCTCCAAGTGACATTTCCAGACCTGCGGTTGGACTTGCAAACTTGTGGTCTTTGACTTATAAAGGGAGTGTATAGCGACAAGACACTAAAAAGCACTAGATGTTTCTGCTTTGTAAGCCTAGCAGTTATTCCGAGTCCTCGGTCTAACCATTTATGGGCAAGCGGGGGAAAAACTTGTTGACTCCCCCAAGGGGGATGAAGTCTTAGAAAGTGTCAAGGTTGGTTTTAGCTAAGACCGTGAATAGAAAAACAGCTATTACCTATACCTTATGCCGAAAATTCCTTCGGATACACTTATGCTGGTTATTTATCCGTAAAACGCCAAAAAACCCACAATTTATGCCAAAAATTACTTGAAACTGCATAAAAACAAGTATGAAATGTCAAACATTAGTACTTGTGTGGAAAAGCAACTGATGCATGTGCTAATAGCTGTGATAGCTGATGTCCTAAAATGCACATGTATACTGTTTGTTTAACAGTCTGAGCTGCTCATGTTGTACAACTTGTCTATGAAAATTAGACCTTAGAGGTTTATACCTGTCCAGCAGTCATAGACTATCTGAAGATACAGCTGGCAATTATGGCCTGCAAGTCTTGATTTTACTGTTCTACTTGTGAATATGTAATACACAGTTAACAGTCACTTATGTTGTACAATATACCTTTCAAACTTACTTGAATTAGATGTTCTGTCGGAAAGCAGTCAGATACTACTCTGTTAAATAATCTAACAGTATAGATTGCAAAACCGGGGTACATAACTGATTAAAGCAACACCTTAAGTATTAAAGTTATGTATGTCTACAAAATAGAGCAGCTTAGCTGTCTTTATATTGTACAGTGTGTAAGCACACAGATACCACCGGTTAATTACTTAGATTATACTGCTTGAGCTCTACTTTCACCAGGCCAAGGGGCTAGACTGGACTCTGCCTTGTTTTAATGATCCAGTCAGCCACTTATTTTCTTAACATGCCAAGCTGGATGCTAGAAATCGCTATTAAAGTACAAAGCCTACTTACACACTAAAAAGCTGTTGATGGTTGCACTGATACCTCTGTTAATTTAACAAGATGCCTCCAAGTGACATTTCCAGACCTGAGGTTGGATTTGCAGACTTGTGGTCCATCAGACCTATAGAGGGAGAGTACAGTGACAAGACAATATAAGCAGGACATGCTTCTAATCCAGAAGCTTTAGGAGTTACCATAAATACACATGCATAAGACGCACCCTCAGTTGGCCTGGATCCTATAGGCCCCAGGTGATGAAATTCGGGTACATGAGCTGCGACTTATATGCAAGGGTTCTACGGTACTCTAAGCTCTCAGTCTCACTTTTTGGACAAATGTTAAGACCTGTTGACTTTCCCCAGGGGGATTGAGTGTTACAAAAGTGACAAGGTGGTTTAGCTAAGACCGTGACTAGGAATGTAGCTATTACCTATACTTTATGCCAAAAAACTTCCTCAAACAGACCTATGTTGAATTGCTTGCCTGAAAGCACCAAATACCACAATCTATGCCAAAAAATTCTGAGATTTTTCATATGAATGCAAGTTAAAAGGTGAGGAAACCTGTACTTGTGTGGGGAAGTTAACAGCTATCTGTGTAATAGCTATTCTAGCTGTTTCTAAGAAAGCACTAACAAATTGAACAACAGCCTGAGCTGATTATACAGTACAACTTGTCTTTGAAACTTAGATAATAGAGGTCTTCTTCCTGCTCAGCAAGACGAAGCCACTATTGAGATACTACTTACACAACTACTCTTGAGTAGTATGTATGCTGAACAGTTGTGTATGTAACACACAGTATAGCAGGGTCAGCTGCTCACTATAAATATGCTTGTCTGACATAAATACACTCTAAAATATGCTTGTCTGACATAACTAAAACAATCTCAGTTGTACACCGGATGGATCTATCATTTGCATACTAGTACCCTCTGTTGGTTAACAATGATAGTTGCTTAAGCTGTAGAAATTGTGTATGTTTCACACAATAAGGCAGTCTTAGCTACTTAAGTACAACAAAAAAGTTCAGCCCTTAGACTATATTGCAAGAGTTCTACACTCAGCGGGCCAAGAAGCTAGTATGGACTCTGCTATGCTTTTGGATCTTAGACAGGATTCCTTTTGCTTATCATGCTCTGGGATGATAAAATCTCGGTTAAGTACAGGAAGGTTACTTACAAATCTAAAAGTTGAGTCTGGTTACACAGATAACTCCTGTTATTTACATAACAGCAACCTCCAAGTGACATTTCCAAACCTGAGGCTGGATTTGCAGACTTGTAGCCTACCAGACCCATAAAGGGAGAGTACAGTGACTAGACACTTGATGCTTTCTGCGTTGATCAACTTAGCAGTCACGCCAAGCCCTCAATGTTACTTAATTTTGACAAAGATACAATTGAATATTCTTCCACAGGGGAATTAAATACTGAAAAAGTGTAAAACTGTCTTCGTAAAGGAAAACTGTTACCAGATTTCCTATGAACTATTTTTCATGCTGGAGCTTCACTTGTACCATAAATGCCCTCTGTTAAGCTAAGAGACAAAACCACTTTGTACACTTTACAACTTGATTGTACCTTACAAGATTAGCAGTCTCGACTGCTTTTGTTGTACAATATATAGTCTTGTTTTGTATAGCAACAACAGCGGTTTATCTTGAGAAACTTGTTTCAAAATTGGAGGGATTTATTACTCGAAATGAATACAAGATGACCCTGACACTACCAGAGCTGTGGACCTCAGGGGGAAAACACTAGTATAAAGCTTATTTCTTAACCAGCATTTATAATGTATCTAGTGTACTTATTGCCGTTCATTCTTAGGAATGAACGGCTATAGGAGGGGACCCATTCTTAAATACAAGCTCTCATAGTGGTGCTTCCTCGCTCTCCATGTATAATCCTGTCATAGGTACAGTATTGAGTATGCCTATACCTGGATTAAAATCTGCAAATCAGTCAAGCATAGAAGTGGTGGCAGTGGTGGTGTTGGTGGACCTGTTATTGTAGACCCTGGGGACAGAGTGGTGGTAGCCCTGGACACCTCAGGCAGAGCCATGGTATATAGCATATATAGCCCCCCCCCCCACCCACCTCTGAATAGTGGTGGTGGCTGTGCTCCTGTGGTGGCCCCATACCTGCCTGCACCACCTCCCCCAGCACCATGTGGTTCTCTTCTGCTGGTGATGCATTTCTCAGCACCACTGACTATTAACCCACTAAAGGCCACCTACATGTATATTTATGTATACATGTACACATAAGTATGATGCACTTTTTTAGGAGTTTTAAGTGGCGTGGCATTGGATTATTTGGAGTCTTGGGACCGTTTTCCATGTGTGTCGGCCATCTTGGTTTGCGGAAACACAGGGATCCAGGCCATATATGGTCAGTTTTGATCTTAAAAAGTTATCAGATGGATGTTAGTGACCATTGGGACACCTCAAGTACCTAATTTTATTGTTTTCCATGTGTGTCGGCCATCTTGGTTTTCGGAAACACAGGGATCCAGGCCATATATGGTCAACTTTGATCTTCAAAAATTATCAGATGGATGTTAGTGACCATTGGGAGACCTCAACTAGCCTATTTTATTGTTTTCCATGTGTGTCGGCCATCTTTGTTTTAGGAAACACAGGGATCCGGGTCATATATGGATGTTAGTGACCATTGGGACACCTCAACTACCCAATTTTATTGTTTGCCATGTGTGTCAGCCATCTTGGTTTTAGGAAACACAGGGATCCAGGTCATTTGTGGTCAATTTTGATCTTCAAATGTTATCAGATGGATATTAGTGACCATTGAAAGACCTCAACTACCTAATTCTATTGTTTTCCATATGTGTGGGCCATCTTTGTTTTAGGATACACAGGGATCCAGGCCATACATGGTCAATTTTGATCTTCAAAAATTATCAGATGGGTGTTAGTGACTATTGGGAGACCTCAACTAGCCTATTTTATTGTTTTCCATGTGTGTCGGCCATCTTTGTTTTAGGAAACACAGGGATCCAGCTCATATATTGTCAATTTTAATCTTCAAAAGTTATCAGATGGATGTTAGTGACCATTTGGACACCTCAACTAGCTAATTTTATTGTTCTCCATATATGTCGGCCATCTTTGTTTTAGGAAACAGAGGGGTCCAGGCCATATATGGTCAACTTCGATCTTCAAAAGTTATCAGATGGATGTTAGTGACCATTGGGGGACCTCAACTACCCAATTTTGTTGTTTTCCATGTGTGTCGGCCATTTTTGTTTTAGGAAACACAGGGATCCAGCTCATATATGGTCAATTTTGATCTTCAAAAGTTATGAGACGGATGTTAGTGACCATTGAAAGACCTCAACTACCTAATTCTATTTTTTTCAATATGTGTCGGCCATCTTTGTTTTAGAAAACACAGGGATCCAGGCCATATATGGTCAACTTTGATTTTCAAAAATTATCAGATGGATGTTAGTGACCATTGGGAGACATCAACTAGCCTATTTTATTGTTTTCCATGTGTGTCGGCCATCTTTGTTTTAGGAAACACAGGGATCCAGCTCATATATGGTCAATTTTGATCTTCAAAAGTTATTAGATGGATGTTAGTGACCATTGAAAGACCTCAACTACCTAATTCTATTTTTTTCAATATGTGTCGGCCATCTTTGTTTTAGAAAACACAGGGATCCAGGCCATATATGGTCAACTTTGATTTTCAAAAATTATCAGATGGATGTTAGTGACCATTGGGAGACCTCAACTAGCCTATTTTATTGTTTTCCATGTGTGTCGGCCATCTTTGTTTTAGGAAACACAGGGATCCAGCTCATATATTGTCAATTTTATCTTCAAAAGTTATCAGATGGATGTTAGTGACCATTGGGACACCTCAACTAGCTAATTTTATTGTTCTCCATATATGTTGGCCATCTTTGTTTTAGGAAACACAGGGATCCAGGCCATATATGGTCAACTTCGATCTTCAAAAGTTATCAGATGGATGTTAGTGACCATTGGGACACCTCAAGTACCTAATTTTATTGTTTTCCATGTGTGTTGGCCATCTTGGTTTTCGGAAACACAGGGATCCAGGTCATATGTGGTCAATTTTGATCTTCAAAAGTTATCAGATGGATGTTAGTGACCATTGGGAGACCTCAACTAGCCTATTTTATTGTTTTCCATGTGTGTCGGCCATCTTTGTTTTAGGAAACACAGGGATCCAGGTCATATATGGTCAATTTTGATCTTCAAAAGTTATAAGATGGATGTTAGTGACCATTGAAAGACCTCAACTACCTTATTCTATTTTTTTCAATATGTGTCGGCCATCTTTGTTTTAGAAAACACAGGGATCCAGGCCATATATGGTCAACTTTGATCTTCAAAAATTATCAGATGGATGTTAGTGACCATTGGGAGACCTCAACTAGCCTATTTTATTGTTTTCCATGTGTGTCGGCCATCTTTGTTTTAGGAAACACAGGGATCCAGGTCATATATGGTCAATTTTGATCTTCAAAAGTTATAAGATGGATGTTAGTGACCATTGAAAGACCTCAACTACCTAATTCTATTTTTTTCAATATGTGTCGGCCATCTTTGTTTTAGAAAACACAGGGATCCAGGCCATATATGGTCAACTTCGATCTTCAAAAGTTATCAGATGGATGTTAGTGACCATTGGGACACCTCAAGTACCTAATTTTATTGTTTTCCATGTGTGTCGGCCATCTTGGTTTTCGGAAACACAGGGATCCAGGTCATATGTGGTCAATTTTGATCTTCAAAAGTTATCAGATGGATGTTAGTGACCATTGGGAGACCTCAACTAGCCTATTTTATTGTTTTCCATGTGTGTCGGCCATCTTTGTTTTAGGAAACACAGGGATCCAGGTCATATATGGTCAATTTTGATCTTCAAAAGTTATGAGATGGATGTTAGTGACCATTGAAAGACCTCAACTAGCTAATTTTATTGTTCTCTATATATGTCGGCCATCTTTGTTTTAGGAAACACAGGGATCCAGGCCATATATGGTCAACTTCGATCTTCAAAAGTTATCAGATGGATGTTAGTGACCATTGGGACACCTCAAGTACCTAATTTTATTGTTTTCCATGTGTGTCGGCCATCTTGGTTTTCGGAAACACAGGGATCCAGGCCATATATGGTCAACTTTGATCTTCAAAAATTATCAGATGGATGTTAGTGACCATTGGGAGACCTCAACTAGCCTATTTTATTGTTTTCCATGTGTGTCGGCCATCTTTGTTTTAGGAAACACAGGGATCCAGGTCATATATGGTCAATTTTGATCTTCAAAAGTTATGAGATGGATGTTAGTGACCATTGAAAGACCTCAACTACCTAATTCTATTTTTTTCAATATGTGTCGGCCATCTTTGTTTTAGAAAACACAGGGATCCAGGCCATATATGGTCAACTTTGATTTTCAAAAATTATCAGATGGATGTTAGTGACCATTGGGAGACCTCAACTAGCCTATTTTATTGTTTTCCATGTGTGTCGGCCATCTTTGTTTTAGGAAAAACAGGGATCCAGCTCATATATTGTCAATTTTATCTTCAAAAGTTATCAGATGGATGTTAGTGACCATTGGGACACCTCAACTAGCTAATTTTATTGTTCTCCATATATGTTGGCTATCTTTGTTTTAGGAAACACAGGGATCCAGGCCATATATGGTCAACTTCGATCTTCAAAAGTTATCAGATGGATGTTAGTGACCATTGGGACACCTCAAGTACCTAATTTTATTGTTTTCCATTTGTGTCGGCCATCTTGGTTTTCGGAAACACAGGGATCCAGGTCATATGTGGTCAATTTTGATCTTCAAAAGTTATCAGATGGATGTTAGTGACCATTGGGAGACCTCAACTAGCCTATTTTATTGTTTTCCATGTGTGTCGGCCATCTTTGTTTTAGGAAACACAGGGATCCAGGTCATATATGGTCAATTTTGATCTTCAAAAGTTATGAGATGGATGTTAGTGACCATTGAAAGACCTCAACTACCTAATTCTATTTTTTTCAATATGTGTCGGCCATCTTTGTTTTAGGAAACACAGGGATCCAGGTCATATATGGTCAATTTTGATCTTCAAAAGTTATGAGATGGATGTTAGTGACCATTGAAAGACCTCAACTACCTAATTCTTTTTTTTTTTTCAATATGTGTCGGCCATCTTTGTTTTAGAAAACACAGGGTTCCAGGCCATATATGGTCAACTTTGATCTTCAAAAATTATCAGATGGATGTTAGTGACCATTGGGAGACCTCAACTAGCCTATTTTATTGTTTTCCATGTGTGTCGGCCATCTTTGTTTTAGGAAACACAGGGATCCAGCTCATATATTGTCAATTTTATCTTCAAAAGTTATCAGATGGATGTTAGTGACCATTGGGACACCTCAAGTACCTAATTTTATTGTTTTCCATGTGTGTCGGCCATCTTGGTTTTCGGAAACACAGGGATCCAGGCCATATATGGTCAACTTTGATCTTCAAAAATTATCAGATGGATGTTAGTGACCATTGGGAGACCTCAACTAGCCTATTTTATTGTTTTCCATGTGTGTCGGCCATCTTTGTTTTAGGAAACACAGGGATCCGGGTCATATATGGTCAATTTTGATCTTCAAAAGTTATGAGATGGATGTTAGTGACCATTGAAAGACCTCAACTACCTTATTCTATTTTTTTCAATATGTGTCGGCCATCTTTGTTTTAGAAAACACAGGGATCCAGGCCATATATGGTCAACTTTGATCTTCAAAAATTATCAGATGGATGTTAGTGACCATTGGGAGACCTCAACTAGCCTATTTTATTGTTTTCCATGTGTGTCGGCCATCTTTGTTTTAGGAAACACAGGGATCCGGGTCATATATGGTCAATTTTGATCTTCAAAAGTTATGAGATGGATGTTAGTGACCATTGAAAGACCTCAACTACCTTATTCTATTTTTTTCAATATGTGTCGGCCATCTTTGTTTTAGAAAACACAGGGATCCAGGCCATATATGGTCAACTTTGATCTTCAAAAATTATCAGATGGATGTTAGTGACCATTGGGAGACCTAAACTAGCCTATTTTATTGTTTTCCATGTGTGTCGGCCATCTTTGTTTTAGGAAACACAGGGATCCAGGTCATATATGGTCAACTTCGATCTTCAAAAGTTATGAGATGGATGTTAGTGACCATTGAAAGACCTCAACTACCTACTTCTTTTTTTTTTTCAATATGTCTTGGCCATCTTGGTTTCAGGAATCACAGGGATCCAGGTCATATATGGTCAATTTTGATCTTCAAAAGTTATGAGATGGATGTTAGTGACCATTGAAAGACCTCAACTACCTAATTCTTTTTTTTTTTTTTTTCAATATGTGTCGGCCATCTTTGTTTTAGAAAACACAGGGTTCCAGGCCATATATGGTCAACTTTGATCTTCAAAAATTATCAGATGGATGTTAGTGACCATTGCGAGACCTCAACTAGCCTATTTTATTGTTTTCCATGTGTGTCGGCCATCTTTGTTTTAGGAAACACAGGGATCCAGCTCATATATTGTCAATTTTAATCTTCAAAAGTTATCAGATGGATGTTAGTGACCATTGGGACACCTCAACTAGCTAATTTTATTGTTCTCCATATATGTCGGCCATTTTTGTTTTAGGAAACACAGGGATCCAGGCCATATATGGTCAACTTCGATCTTCAAAAGTTATCAGATGGATGTTAGTGACCATTGGGACACCTCAAGTACCTAATTTTATTGTTTTCCATGTGTGTCGGCCATCTTGGTTTTCGGAAACACAGGGATCCAGGTCATATGTGGTCAATTTTGATCTTCAAAAGTTATCAGATGGATGTTAGTGACCATTGTGACACCACCACCACAAATACCACCACCACACTACTCCCAACCCTCACACACATTCCTTATTTGCATATTTTAATCCAGGCATAGGTTTACTCCATACTATAGCAATGGGGCAGGATTTTATATGGAGAGCGAGGAAGCACCACAATCAGAGTATATATTTAAGTATAGGTCCATTCCAAAGGCCATAGAGTTCATATATAATGATCTTTTTTCCTTGGATCATCATAGGAATATGCACGGCATTACAGCATTGCTGTGTTTACTTTCCTGAAAGTATGTTATAGATTAATAAATTGCAAAACACACAACATATGAAGGGCTTTTAGATTCCGTATTAAAATAATATTTGTTCTGAAAATTTTGATCTACTATCATATTAAAAATGTTGTAAATCAATTCTATACTTCTTAGAACATGATATGAATATGCACGGCATTACAGCTTTGCTGTGTTTACTTTGCCGAAAATATGGGATAAATTTCTAATCCGGGAAACGCACTGCAATTTAACTGCTTTTAGAATTGATATTAAACTCAGAATTGATAGTCAAATTTAAATATGAAACCCTAATATCTTGATCATAGATGACAGATCCTAAATTGAATCCTCTCAATTGCATCCTTAACACGGGCCTCTTGATCATAGATCTTAGATTCTAAATTTTCAATTGAATCCTTAACATAATCTCCTAACCATGGACCCCTTGTTAAATCCATGGAGCTTATGAGATACTCCTTATGGGTCTTTGACTAGCACAGCAGTCAAACTGGACTTGTGTAGCAACTGTAGCTAATACTGTTACACAAAATGGTAGTCTAAAAGGTCCACATTAGTACTAAAGAATACTTTAGGATTTGAGTCAGATATAGCCACTGCCACTATTACTTTACAAAAAGCACATTTGCCTAAATACATTTTGGTAATTTGCTAGGCAAATTGGGTCACCAAATTTGTCCTACATACATATGTACCCTGCTAGAAGTAGCAGTCTCAGCTGTCTTTGTAGCACGAAAGGTATATATACTATAACTTCTTTACACATCTTAAGGAAGTTTCCATAACCTACACGCTGTATTACTTGTGTAGGAAACATGTGATTACACCACAGACAAAATCCAAAGCTATTCAATGAAATGTGAACTATTACCAATACTGTGCATTAAACTCCTTCAGCTCACATTATAAATGTAGATGCTACTATCTAAATTGCAAATGTGGTCGCTGTTTCTAGCAGTTCAGTCATAAATAAAACCTTTCTACACCCATACATACAATACAATAGGGGCTCCCTATATTGTACAATTTGTTTTGTACCTTATGAGGATAGCAGTCATAGCTGCTTATGTTGTAAAACATAAGTGTCCTGCCTGTATAGCATCTACAGCTGTATATGTTGAGTAGCAGTGGGAAATTTATCCACACCTAAGGAGTTAACTGCTTATATTGTACAACATAGGTACTTGACAGAGCTGCAAATGTTGAATAACTTGTCCTTGTGCCTATGACCACATAACAATTATGCTGGTCAGTATGTTTACACATCCTAGCAAGTTTAACTACTACTCTAGCCGAACCTTTCTGTATAAAGATTAGTTTAAATAAGCAGTCCGGATTGCTTATCTTTACCCAAGCAACCGTATATCAGTTGCAATTTGTGTGAACAATAATTACTTGTTTGTGCTGGCCATTTACTACAGATTTACAGTTGATCTGAGGCCACCAGCTAATGAGTTTGTACTTCCTATAAATTCATGTTTGGGTTATGGCTGCACGAGAGCACTTTATGTTGGATATTACAAATGTCACCACATTTGTCATGATCTGACAACTGTCGGACTCATAAATTTATATATCTAGACATAAATTTATGTGCTAAATCACAGTTGTGAGAGGGAGCTGGGATAATTGGAAAATTATCTAGATAAAATCCAAAGTCACAGTATGATGTGCCATTGGATCAGACAGTGAACCTACTGAACTTTGAAGTCTCCTGTGTGCTAGACTGCAACTGCCCCCTGGTGTTACCGAGCAGAATATAAAATTAATCGAGTACTTACTTGTAAGTGTGAAGATTAATTGTTGTTCTGCGAGGCAACACCAGGGGCGTTGCAGAGTACACAGGCCCTCCCATCCTCCCTATGATAAATAGATTACTGCATGGGCATAATCTACAATCAACAAATAATGAAATACGACTATAAGTATAAGGTATGTTTTCCTGTGTACTTTTAGTTTTCAGTACGATTCACTGTCCGCATGCTACGAACTGGCGCCAAGCGATGACGTCATCTCCTGTGTACTCTGCAACGCCCCTGGTGTTGCCTCGCAGAACAACAATTAATCTTCACACTTACAAGTAAGTACTCGATTAATTTTATATTAACATTAAGCATGGGATTCCTTTAGAAATTCTGATATTCGAATTTCAAACTGGTCATTCTTGGCACTGATCCACTTAGAAACGTGGGGTTTGAAGTTTGAGGGGCCTCATCTCCAATACCACCTGGAGAAGGAATTTAGGTCGGGTTACTCAGAATACTGGAAACAACTTTTTTTCTTGGCCTTGGTGGAAAACATGGAGAAACACTAAACAATCTTCATTTTTCCTTGATAAGTTGTCAATGATGATTATTTGAACCAAATTCTTAACATTGATGTGGATAACGCACGTCAGGCTGAGACAACTTGGGATTTATGTGTCCTTGATCTTGCCAGCATTGTTGAGTAGTAAAGACACGGTGAGAGAGGAGACTTGTCAATGTTAATGCTAAATATAGAGTGAGAAGATTCCTTTACATATTAAACTTTTTGAAAATTCAGGGTAGGGGGGTCTCATGTGCAATCCTACCATATTAAACTGCCAAAATATAGTGTACCTCTTTTGGAACCTCATTAATATAACTTATACCTTGTTGCAGTTACTATCTTTTCGCACTAAGGCAACAAAATCTGGTAGTAATTATCAACATAAAAGTTGCAGAGATTGTCTGAAGTTGTCAATGATGATTGTAATATGAACCAAATTCTTAACGTTCATGTGGATAACGCACGTCAGGCTGAGGCAACTTGGAATCTAGAATTAGAGTTAAAACTTAATTGTCATTTGCAGATCAATAAATACCATCATACTTGCGCACAAGGCACATATAATGTGCAGTATTCAGGGATAGAAGTCTCCCGGGATTTCGGGCTTCCCTAGCCCATTTAAAAGGGTCTATTTCTCCTCTTTCCTATCCCCTCGGGATGTGTGTGGTGCACATATGCGCGGGCACTGACACATTCCCCTGTGAAATTGTGTAATATAGTTCTCGCCATGAATATGACCTCAGCTGTCGAAATATCTATATTAAGAGCATTCAGGGATTTTTGGCCTCAGTGACTTTCATCCCTGAGTATTAGATGCAACCTGAGTAAATGGAAAGAGAATGAGGCAAGCTGGGGCTTGGTTTAGGCATTTTGAAACTTATACATACCTACAAGTCACACTCCCTCGTTTCATGAGGTGCTGCGGTACAACTGTAATAAGGGGGGATCCTCTTTTGTATATTAAAGTTTGAACTCCAAAACGAGTAGACCATCTCCATGTCCTTCCACCCTCTATATTAGTCGCCTCAGTGCTCTTACAACAGTATGTCACTGAGGCGACTTATAAAGAGGGTGGAAGAACATGGTTGTAAGTGCATCTTGGTCATAACCTTCTTATACTAAGATGGCTATATCTTTATGCACTTCTCCTTTTTCAGTTCACATGCACATTGAATAATTGCAAATGTCTATAGTTGTCAATGATGATTGTAATATGAACCAAATTCTTAACGTTCATGTGGATAACGCACGTCAGGCTGAGACAACTTGAAATCTGCATATTTTTGTTCTGGGTTAGAAGAGTTTTTGGACAAGTCTCTAAGTGTGCTTGTTTGTCCCTTTCTAGGTGAGAAGGAAATCCCCAACTTGACCGACTCCTCCGTGCCACGTCGTCTTGGACCCAAGCGTGCCTCCAAGATCCGCAAGCTTTTCAACCTTGGCAAGGAAGACGACGTCCGTCAGTACGTTGTGCGCCGTCCTCTAGCTGAGAAGGAAGGTGTGTAGAATTACATTAATTGCTTGTATTTAATATATGTGCCTGACTCTTCTCTGTGTGATGCATGGCTACATGCATGTGAACACTTTGAGGGTCGAAATAAATTAATTATGTCATGGCAGATACGATTGTTACTATAGATTAGTACTAGAACAGCCGTATTCCATGGGGGGCATGGAATACAATATGCTTGTATTCGATTGGGGTCCGCCATCTTGGATTTTGAATGGAGCTGAACTGTTTTTCTTTATTTAAAAGCAAATTAACACCATAGGTAGGCACTGAAATACCTCCACTGTGTGAGTCTGCTGCAGGAGAGGTGTGAAACTGTGATAAAGCTAAAACTGGGTAGTGTTAAACTCTCCTCTCTTTGCAAGCTTATTCTGAAGCTATTTACTGGAGGATCTTTACAAACAAGGGCTCATTTTAACAGGCTTGGCTAGACCTTTAAAATGATTACTTTTTGTACAAGATTGAATGCAGGGAATTTTGCCTTTGACCCCATCAAAGTTCAACCAAAAGTTTAGAACCATTTTATGATGAGAAAATCATTGAGCACCTAAAAATAAATGGTTCCCACCTGTTCTTTGGTTAAAAATGATCTAGAAAATGTTTACATTTTCTTTTTCTAAGGGGCTGCAGTATGTTTGACAGACCCTGCAAACTTTTTGGGCGAGATTATCTCTAGACACTTATCCCAACCTCCCCAAAGTTGGGCACTTACCTATCAATTAAGACCTTATTGTATGTATTTTATATGGTGGGAAATTGATAGCTATTATAAAAATAAGTGGTTTTGCTTTTTAAATGAAGTTATTATATCAATTTAAACCGAAGTTATGATCATTCATACATCCTGAGTCAAAGACGATATTCTGCCGTGGTTCTGTCAGAGCGCACAGTTCAAGAGAAAAGATGACATCAAAAATTTGCTTTTACATTGTTTGATTATGATAAAATGTCTCATTATTTACATTCTTGAGGGTATATCTTGCTTATCTGAAAAGAAAATTGCCCAAAATATTCATTTTAGTGATCTAGTATACCTTGGATTCATCTTGCTTGATCACAAAATTAGATCCAAATTAAACTCTTAAGTATGGCAGAATTCTAGGTCTGATTTGGTACCTTTGACCGGTCGTAATTCCACTTAAAATTGACATAGAGACTTCATTTAAAAAGCAAATCCACTTCTTTTCTCAAGATCCATCCATTGATCATTAGATAGGTTTAATAGGATAAAGTCTTGAAATATTAGGTAAGTGCCTACCATAGGCCAAGACATAAATGCAAATGTCCACTTCCATGGAACATTTTTGCAACCCATTCACCACGGTGAGGCCTGTCCGCATTCAACTCCGCCTTATTTATTGTATGGCTGTCATGATGCATAAACGTGTCCTGGTGATGTCAAGGTTACATTCATATATCACGTAAACCCATTGAACTGCTGGCAAAAAGGACTTCAGCATATGTACTCGTGCATCAGTCCTAAAAAAAGATTTTGGAGAATTTTCTTTCAATTTTTGTGCCTACGCAACACATAGTACACAATATAAAGTTGTCAATGATGAATATTTGAACCAAATTCTTAACATTGATGTGGATAACGCACGTCAGGCTGAGACAACTTGTTTCCAATAATTCAAAATAATAGTAAACATGAGCTGATTTCTGGGTGAAATTCACTCTGATCATATTAATTGCTACATGATCTGGAATAAGATGTGTTTCCGCAAAGATCACCACAGAAGTCATTTCATTAATAATAACCTTTTCATGTCCCCCTCAGGTAAGAAGGCCAAGACAAAGGCCCCCAAGATTCAGCGTCTAGTAACTCCCCTGGTCCTGCAGCGCAGGAGACACAGGATCGCCATGCGCAAGAAGCGCGGTGTAAAGCGCGTCGAGGACGCCGCAGAATACGCCAAACTGCTTGCACAAAGGATGAAGGAAGCCAAGGAGAGGAAAATGGAGCGCCGCCGGTCTGCATCCCAATCAAAGTCTCGCGGAGATTCCACATCAGTCGCAGCCCCCGCAAAGAAATAGAATACTGGTACAATGGACACGTGTTAATATACAATAAAGTTGGGTCTCCACAAAGGATGACGTCTTTGTGTGTTGTACTTGTATTGTTAAAGCGGCGTTTCTGGTATCGCCCAAAAAGCCATGACACCGTATAGGGGAGGTGGATGTATTGATTTTTCAATCCGCCTTCAAAGTAACTAATTTCAACCATCAAGCATTCTTATGTGGAATTGAAGGGGAACATATTGGATCTCAATTTAAACCTTATATTTCTTTGCAAAATAGAGTAATACTATACGAGAAAAAAAAGGGAACGAATTTACAAACTTGTCCAGATAAGACACTTGATTAAGATTTAACTATCGCAATACCTTGTGCATATTGCGAGAAATGAGACCTGATGCAAGCTGGTCCCAAACGCCCATACCGAAGGTCTAAGCTTTAGAGATTGACACTGTAAACAAAATCGTTAAAAAAGAGGCCGAGATGGTACAAGTATCGCGGATGGGTGGGGTTAGAGGAGTATATGCAGCATCAAAATGGCTTCATAACAGGTTAGTAAAAGCAGATTGAGCTGTACCAGTCGATACAATGATAGTATAGCCACATGTTCAAGGCTTGCACATATCATTTTCGTCAGCCATGGTGAGAAAATACCAAAATTGAGTACCATGGTCCCATACAGCCACAGGACTCTGGGGTCGGAAACTTATCACTCAAGTGTCATAGGACCATGGTAGAGGGGCATTCCGACCTTGGGTGTTGGATGGTAGCTGTAGGACAAGGGTGTGGGCTGTGGTCAGGGGAGGGGGGGTATGGGGAGGGTGTCTAGTGACAGGGACCTGTGTGTTAGGGCTGAGGTTAGGCAGATAGACTTCCGACCTTTTCAACATTGGACACTGGCGTCCCTCCAATCCATGTCATCTACCAATGAATGTCACCAACCAATCTATGTAACCCTCTAATTCATGTCACCCACCAATGAATGTCACCAACCAATCCATGTCACTTCTTATTTATGTCACTCACCAATCCATGTCACCATCCAATCCATGTCACTCATCAATCCAAGTCACCATCCAATCCAAGTCACCATCCAATCCATGTCACTTCTTATTTCTGTCACTCACCAATCCATGTATTAGAGGGATTGCTGCATGGAGGAACTGTTGTGGGAAATAGGTAGAGAGGAATGAGAGATTGAAAATAAGTGGCCCTACAAGTTTTTAACCCGAAAGGAGTTATAAGAGCCGAGTAAAAACTAGGTCATTTTCAGTGCCTACTTCCGGTTGAAAAAAAAAAGATGGGAAAAACGAATTTCTTTTTGGCAAAAGAAGGGTCATATCATACATTTTTTTTTCTAATCTTGCTAATAGAATAATAGGTAAATATGTTAGGCTTACCTTGAGAGAAAGAGATTTTATTCGTATCTGCAGCAGATTAGCTAGAATCTTTATCAAAACAGGTAAGGGTAGGGGTCCATTATTTTCCATAGCAGTTAAGACGCTTTCGTTTCCGATGGTTAAGGCCCCATATGAGGTGCGAATAATCAACATTCCCACATTTTTGGACAGAGGTGGTGCGAATTATTGCATTCTGGGTAAAAAAATTGATCCAATGATGATGAATTTGCCACCATTCGTCTCGTGCGTGCACCCGAGATGTCGTAATTTAGGTACAAACATGGCGGATATTGATTTTTTTTTCATTTATTCAGTGTTATAATATAGAAATATGATAAAGAATGTATTATTAAAAAGATGAAAAATTATGTGTTCGCCCTGTTGTTAATTCGCATCCCAAAGCCCGTGGTGGTGCAAATTGACCCAAATCCCCATGGAAATTGGGTCGGGCATGTGCAGATAGAACCAAAATCCAAAATGGTGGACAGTGAGACGATCGAGTTGTGGGGCTATAACTGCTGGATTATACCAAAATGCATGGGTTACATGTTAAAACTCCTTAATTTCAAGTTAAATTGATAGAATCTATTTATCCGTCGAAAATGCTACTTCCGGCAAGGAGCGGGTCGCACATGTGCACAGAACTTCAAATGCCAAAATGGCAGACAGCGAGACGATCGCCTTAGGGTGCCATCGACACTGCTGGATTATAACAAAATGGAGGAGTTAACAGAATGGAGTCTCATGCCTTTTTATGGTTAATATGGATCCTTATTCAAGACCTGCTGCTGTTTTGCAATGCTTAACTTGCCAAGAGAGGAGTTATACGCCAATGAAACGTACAAGCGATAATGGATGCGTTCTCCATAGGCTTAACCATTGACAGTGATAACACTTGAAGAAAACATGAGGTTAATATCAGTAGGGGCCTAAAAGAAGAGATTAAGCGCCCTTTCGGGTTATTTGCATTGCAAAATGCTATCCTATATTTAAATGAGTTTATTGGACAAATGAATGGAAAATATAGTGAAAAAAGACAGACCCACCATAAAAGGTATATTCCACTATATTCCACCAGCAGTTTCTCTAAATCATTTAGGATTATACAAATTTTAAGTATTATGAGATTGATAAAGCAATACAATCCATGGTTCGTTGAGCTAGTTTCAGGTTTATTGACATTATCAGCTTTGCAGATACTTTTTTGAAAAAAGGGTGCAGGAGGGAGGCTTTTTATTTTATTAAGTGTTGGATTGATGCAGGAGGGCCCTTTTTTTATTTTTTTTCTCACTCAATTCTATTTGGAAAGGACTATTTCTTTGCATTATCATTAATGAGTCTAATATTACCACAAGGTATATTCCAACTGTAGAAGAGGAAAGGAGGAAAAATATGCTGTTTAAATCATGTTTCTATGTGGAATAGTGCCTGAGATATTGCCATTTTAGTTTTGGGAGGTTTTTCTTTCAGCTGAGTGTCCCCTTCGGCTCTGGGAAAGCCAGCACCGGAGCTTCTGTTAGCAGCGTTTTTAGTCTGGAAAAAGCGAGATCACACTCACTTGTCTACTTGAAAGCCCTCCCCTTCTCTGCCAACGCACACTTTAGAGATGAAATCAGGGCTACAGCTAGGTTTTTGCACCGTAGGCAGAAGCCTGATGAGAAATTTGATGACTTTGTGATTTCTCTGCGTGTACTGGTTGCAAAGGACTGTGGATATGGTACACGTGAGGACCGCATGCTTAGAGACATGATAGTTATTGGGTCCCGCCATGCAAAGGTCAAAAAGAAGTGCTTTGACAAAGGGGAGGAACTCACCCTCAACTCAAAGAGGCCATTACATTGGGTCGAAGCTATGAATCCTCCAAAGAGACATTACAAGAGGTGAATTGGGAGGAGGATGACACTGCTAAGGTAGTTTAGAAACAGGAGCCACTAGAACTGTGTGACAAGTGTGGCTACGATGCCACACATGAATATTGCCCTGCGCGTGGTGCGAGCTGTAATTACTGTGAAAATAAAGGCCATTTTGCAGCAGCCTGTTATATAGTAAAAAGAAAAGTCAAGAGTAAGACTCAGAAAGGTGCACATGCAGTCAATGAGCAATCCGAGGACAGTGGTGACGAATCAGGTAGTGATGATGGGCTCCCAGTCCACCAAAAACATTGCAAAACCTTTCAGAACATTTCACTATGGCTCCCTATCATGGCAAAACGTAAAACATTAAAAAACGTTTTATTTTGTCGAGTGGGCTTGCTCACCTGGTCATTACTGTGCAACGGCCAAAGGATCATCAGAGTGAGTGGTGGGAAAAACTGATGATTGGTGGTGTCAAGGTTTGGATTCAGCTCGACACTGCCCAGGTAGCAAAAATGGTGTGGCCCGGGTCTGGGCCAGAGCGGGCTCTTGATGTGGGCCACACTGGGTTAACACAGTGGGCGCCCGATGGGTTTTGTCCTCAGCAAAGGGTCTGGGCCACACTGGGCTAACCGATTCAGGCACAGATCTGTTTGAAATTGGGCTCACCAATTTGGGCTCAAAGTGAGTTTAACATGGGTTTTTGGTGTGGCCTAAAGTGGGCTGCCCGATTTGATGAAAAATTAGTGGTGACATGTTAAAAATTCTTTTTGAGAAATTTATCCAAAATCTTTTCTTTTTTTTAAAAGTCAATAAGCAACAAATCCTTGAGCTAATCTACCCCCCCCCCATCACCAAAACAGTAAATGCAATATCTACCCAAGTGGAAAGGCAGAGCAGTACCATTCATTTGAATCAATCTCATTCAGCCAACACAAGGCACTTTGATTCATTAAAGTGACATTCTGGCCTCAATCTTCCCCCACTAATTCCCTATGTAGGAGTAGAGAAGAGAGCCTTCAAGTTCATAATGACTGTACCTCTGCATATCTGCTCTTGTTCCAAGTTCAGTGCAATAGAAATGGTGTTGCCATTCCACTACTACTCAGATGACCTTGATTTGCACTTTTGACTAGAAACATCTAAGTATTTCCAGACTATGAGAAAGTCTGCACATTATTACTTCATATCTGATTTAGTAGTCTATTCCAGTTGTCCTATGTCTAAAAGAAATAAGTTTGGTATGGGTAGTAGAATTCTGCATGGAGTGCTGTGAAACCACTTTGTAGTGAGTCTACCATGGACTGGCCTACAGGGGCAGGGGATATTTTTGGTTTCTCAATTACCTCTATATATAGTCCTCTTATACCTGGCCAAGTGTGGGACCTGTTTGCCCCCACACCACAAATACACCTTGCAAGCCTACTAGTACAAAGAAAGACATGAAGCTGTTCTTTCCAGGACTAGTCAGTGTTGCCTTTTACATGAAATATCTGGATCCCTACTATGAACCCACCTGTGTATTAATGGTATAGGGAAAGTGTCCTACAGCAGTGGTGGAGGGAAGGGAGGGGGGAGGGCAGGGCAGGGTGAGAGGAGGGCAGGGTGAGAAGAGGGCAAGGCAGGGTGAGATGAGGGCAGGGCAGGGTGAGAGCAGGGCAGGGCATGTGAGCAAAGGAGATGCCAGGGCAGTGCAGGGTGAGAGTAGGACAGGGCAGGGTGAGAGGGCAGGGTAAGAGCAGGGCAGGGCAGGGTGATAGCAGGGCAGGGTAAGAGCAGGACAGGGTGAGAACAGGGCAGGGCATGTGAGCGAAGGAGATGCCAGGGCAGTGCAGGGTAAGAGTAGGACAGGGCAGGGTGAGAGGGCAGGGCAGGGTAAGAGCAGGGCAGGGCAGGGTGATAGCAGGGCAGGGTAAGAGCAGGGCATGTGAGAAAAGGAGATGCCAGGGCAGTGCAGGGTGAGAGTAGGACAGGGCAGGGTGAGAGGTCAGGGCAGGGTAAGAGCAGGGCAGGGCAGGGTGATAGCAGGGCAGGGTAAGAGCAGGGCAGGGTGAGAACAGGGCAGGGCATGTGAGCGAAGGAGATGCCAGGGCAGTGCAGGGTGAGAGTAGGGCATAGCAGGGTGAGAGCTGGGCATGGCAGGGCGAGAGCAGGTCAGGGCAGGGTGAGAGCAGGGCAGGGCAAGGGTGAGAGCAGGGCAGGGCAGGGTGAGAGGAGGGCAGGGCAGGATGAGAGTAGGGCAGGGCAGGGCCAGAGCAGGGCAGGGCCAGAGCAGGGCAGGGTGAGAGCAGGGCAGGGTGAGGGCTGGGAGTGAGAGTGAGTGAGTAATAGATGTTTAACGCCATTTCGACAGCTAAGGTCATATTCATGGCGAGAATCTCATTACACAAATTCACAGAGGAATGTGTCAGTGCCTGCGCATATGTGCACCACACACATCCTGAGGGGATAGGAAAGAGGAGAAATAAACCCTTTTAAGTGGGCTAGGGAGGCCCAGGGAGGGCAGGGTGACAGAAGGGCAGGGCAGAGCGGGGTGAGAGGGGGAAAGGGCAGGGCAGGTTGAGTGGAATGAGGAGGAGATGGAAGGGGTAGGGGATGGATAGGGGAGGGACGAACAAAAAAGAGAGAGGGAGGGGGAACACTCATCACAGAGTTTAGAACAGTTCAGAAGATGAGGCTGCCCTGTCCAAACCCACTCTCACCCCAGACTGGGAAGACTTTATGCAGCTAAGTACCCATCTTGGGATGCCCATTTTGAAACCATCCTGGGCCCAATGTGGTTGCCCATTTTAAAGCTGACCAGTGCCCAAATCGGGCGGCCCAATGTGGCCCAGACCGTATGCTGAGGACAAAACCCGTTGGGAGCCCAACGGGCTCAAGTGGGTTTGCCCGATTTGGGCTGCCCTGTGTGGCCCTGACTGGAAACCCAGCATCTGCCGAACCTAAAACCCATGTACTGAATACTGCCCGCTTTGAACCACCTTATCCCGGGTAAAACCAATTTGGCCCCGAGCAGGCTTGCTACATGGGTGGTGCTGCCAAGTCTTTCATGTCAATGAAGACTTATAATCGGATGGTGGATAAACCTCCAATTCGTCCAATCAATCATATACCCAGCACCCAATCCCACTATACTTGGCACTGCAGTATTCCCAGTCATATGGAAGTTTCATGAAATAAATGTTAAGTTTTACATCACAGAGCAGGACCAGACTCCACTCTTGTTAGGGTCAGCATGCACACAATTAGGGAGCATTCATTATTTATGGCAGGGGGGATGACCAAATGAAGGGGGAGGGGATTTTTTTTCAACCTATTCTTAGAGAGGGGGTCATTTTTTTTCAACCTATTCTTAGAGGGGGGGGGTCATTTTTTCCCAACCTTTTCTTAGAGGGGGGTCATTTTTTTTCAACCCATTCCCGAAGGGTGGGGACATTTTTTTGGGGGGAGTATTTGCCAATGTGATGCAAATTTTATGACAAAGCACAATTTTTTTTGCGATACATCGCGAATTTAACTATATAGTTCTCAGTAATAATTCTAGATATAACTACATTTTGTTACCAGCTACCTCTAATTCATATCCATTTGATTATGGTATATGATTGGGAGTCTTACTCTTTTGAGTGTTAGAACATTGATGAGGACAGTCCCTACCACTATGGTATACAGTTTTGCCTGGGGGGTAACACTGCTAAGCTCTTGAGATATTTGGCCCAATGTTTGACACTATATTCCATGTTCTTTTCCTGGCCCTGCTGATTGTCTCAAAAGATGTCATCATAAAAAAGAATACTTTCCTTTAAAGGAGGGGTCTGGGATGGGTATGCCACAAACAGGGATTTGTTGTGCCACCCCTTACACATTACCAGAGTGAGCAGGGCACAGACAAAGTAGTACAAAATGCTTCATGCTAAAATCATCGTGCCTCGGGATCAGAATTTCCAGTTTTAACCCTTATTTTCACCCCTTGATGATATTCACCCTGACTAGATTGATTATGTCCATAACACCAATTTAATTAATATAAAAATTTAGATTACAATGAAATCTTAAGAAAAAGACAAGCTAGAAAAGTTTATTTCTGTATACATAAATGTTGAAAAAGAAACCAGAAGCAAGTGCTATTTATCTGCATTAGTAGTAGCCCATGCTAGCCCCCCTTTAAGGGAGGAGCCTTCAAATTGGTATTTTACTAAGAGGTAAATCAATCAACAGCAGGTCAGGTATTCACAAATTGATTGCTCAAAAGATTAAATGAAAGCTGGTCAACTACCATCCCATCATGACACATACCCATGTAGCAAGCCCGCTCGGGGCCAAATTGGTTTTACCCGGGATAAGGTGGTTCAAAGCGGGCAGTATTCAGTACATGGGTTTTAGGTTCGGCAGATGCTGGGTTTCCAGTCAGGGCCACACAGGGCAGCCCAAATCGGGCAAACCCACTTGAGCCCGTTGGGCTCCCAACGGGTTTTGTCCTCAGCATACGGTCTGGGCCACATTGGGCCGCCAGATTTGGGCACTGGTCAGCTTTAAAATGGGCAACCACATTGGGTCCAGGATGGTTTCAAAATGGGCATCCCAAGATGGGTACTTAGCTGCATAAAGTCTTCCCAGTCTGGGGTGAGAGTGGGTTTGGACAGGGCAGCCTCATCTTCTGAACTGTTCTAAACTCTGTGATGAGTGTTCCCCCTCCCTCTCTCTTTTTTGTTCGTCCCTCCCCTATCCATCCCCTACCCCTTCCATCTCCTCCTCATTCCACTCAACCTGCCCTGCCCTTTCCCCCTCTCACCCCGCTCTGCCCTGCCCTTCTGTCACCCTGCCCTCCCTGGGCCTCCCTAGCCCACTTAAAAGGGTCTATTTCTCCTCTTTCCTATCCCCTCAGGATGTGTGTGGTGCACATATGCGCAGGCACTGACACATTCCTCTGTGAATTTGTGTAATGAGGATCTCACCATGAATATGACCTTAGCTGTCGAAATGGTGTTAAACATCTATTACTCACTCACTCTCACTCCCAGCCCTCACCCTGCCTTGCCCTGCCCTGCTCTCACCCTGCCCTGCCCTGCTCTCGCCCTGCCCTGCCCTGCTCTCGCCCTGCCCTGCCCTACTCTCACCCTGCACTGCCCTGGCATCTCCTTCGCTCACATGCCCTGCCCTGCCCTGCTCTCACCCTGCCCTGCCCTGCTCTTACCCTGCCCTGCTCTCACCCTGCCCTGCCCTCTCACCCTGCCCTGTCCTACTCTCACCCTGCACTGCCCTGGCATCTCCTTTGCTCACATGCCCTGCCCTGCTCTCACCCTGCCCTGCCCTGCCCTCATCTCACCCTGCCTTGCCCTCTTCTCACCCTGCCCTGCCCTCCTCTCACCCTGCCCTGCCCTACCCCCTCCCTTCCCTCCACCACTGCTGTAGGACACTTTCCCTATACCATTAATACACAGGTAGGTTCATAGTAGGGATCCAGATATTTCATGTAAAAGGCAACACTGACTAGTCCTGGAAAGAACAGCTTCATGTCTTTCTTTGTACTAGTAGGCTTGCAAGGTGTATTTGTGGTGTGGGGGCAAACAGGTCCCACACTTGGCCAGGTATAAGAGGACTATATATAGAGGCAATTGAGAAACCAAAAATATCCCCTGCCCCTGTAGGCCAGTCCATGGCAGACTCACTACAAAGTGGTTTCACAGCACTCCAGGCAGAATTCTACTACCCATACCAAACTTATTTCTTTTAGACATAGGACAACTGGAATAGACTACTAAATCAGATATGAAGTAATAATGTGCAGACTTTCTCATAGTCTGGAAATACTTAGATGTTTCTAGTCAAAAGTGCAAATCAAGGTCATCTGAGTAGTAGTGGAATGGCAACACCATTTCTATTGCACTGAACTTGGAACAAGAGCAGATATGCAGAGGTACAGTCATTATGAACTTGAAGGCTCTCTTCTCTACTCCTACATGGGAATTAGTGGGGGAAGATTGAGGCCAGAATGTCACTTTAATGAATCAAAGTGCCTTGTGTTGGCTGAATGAGTTTGATTCAAATGAATAGTACTGCTCTGCCTTTCCACTTGGGTAGATATTGCATTTACTGCTTTGGTGATGGGGGGGGGGGGTAGATTAGCTCAAGGATTTGTTGCTTATTGACTTTTAAAAAAAAGAAAAGATTTTGGATAAATTTCTCAAAAAGAATTTTTAACATGTCGCCACTAATTTTTCATCAAATCGGGCAGCCCACTTTAGGCCACACCAAAAACCCATGTTAAACTCACTTTGAGCCCAAATCGGTGAGCCCAATTTCAAACAGATCTGTGCCCAAATCGGTTAGCCCAGTGTGGCCCAGACCCTTTGCTGAGGACAAAACCCATCGGGCGCCCACTGTGTTAACCCAGTGTGGCCCACATCAGGAGCCCGCTCTGGCCCAGACTCGGGCCACACCATTTTTGCTACCTGGGTAACTCATAGGCGGTTGAAGAGCGGGGCCAGGAGGGAGGCCCCCCCTCAGAGAACCATGTACCTTTATATCTCTGAGATAACTGAGGATATTTGGATGCAGATTGCCATAAAATACAGCAAAAATCAAGATACAATTCCTAAATTTTCTCCGACACATGCCAAAATCCTTTCTGAATACCCAAGATGGTAATTCATATCCACACCGAACTATCACCCTTAAATTTCTGGGCTATGGCCCGGGCAACTTCACTCATGTTCCGCTGCCCCTGTAACTGGAATGGTTCAAAAGCTGCTTATATCACCTAGTAAGCTTACAATGAATAGGCCTGATGTAGATGAGGTAATATAGACCATGATAAACGTAGTTGAATGTGGTGGGAGTCATTCCCTTTCAATCTATTCTGATGGGGGGGACATTTTTTTTCAACCCCTTCCTAAAGGGGGGTCATTTTTTTTTCAATCCATTCCTAATGGGGGGTTATTTTTTTTCAACCCATTCCGAAGGGGAGGTCAGTTCTTTTTTTACGTATTCATTCTGACACATTGTCGCCCCCCCTGCCATAAATAATGGTCTCCTGACGTGTATCCTGAAGCATATCCACACAATTGATCGATGCATAGATCAATACCCAGAGCTGGAGAAAATGACAGGAACTCATCCAGGGATTTACTCTCTCAAGATAGATCCAACCGTAAAGCCAGTTGTACATGGAGCCCAACGTCAACCCCATGCTCTGCCTGAGAGGATTGTGGTAAAACTAAAAGAAATGGAGGAGGATGGTAACATCACCAAAGTCACAGAACTCACAGACTGGGTAAGTTCCATGGTCTAATTGCAGTATTGAGATCTCGTTGATCAAGGCAAATCCTTATTTTATCATTCTTCTGAACCAACAGTTGGAAGGTATCAATGGTTGAGACTATCCTTTGGTGTGAAATCTGCTCCTGATTCTACCAGAGGATAATGAATGATATGCTACAGGATATTGCGGGTGCATATGCAGTGATGGATGATATTCTGATAGCAGTGAAAGACATGATTCGCCATGATGCTATCATGAAAAGGATAGTTGAACGAGCTACCGAGTGGAACTTGAAGTTGAAGTTTGGAAAGTGTCAGGTCAGAAAATCCAGTGTCAACTATGTTGGCCACATTGTCTCTTCAGAAGGTCTCAAGGTAGACCCAGACAAGGTCAAGGCTGTGAGAGAGATGCCGACACCTCAGACAAAGGAATGTGTACGTCGATTTCTGGGATTTCTGGGGTATGTTTCTCAACATACGAATCTGCATTAAAGTCTAAATTTGAAGGGCCTCTGAACCTCTGAAAATAGATAAACCTCTGAAAGTCTGACATCTCTGTAAGTTCATTCCAAACATCTTGGTTCTTCCTTCAACACATTACCTCCCTTCTTCCCAGCTTCAGGGGAGCCGTCCCCTCTCCCTGCAACTGCATGGATCTTCCGTCCACCATATAACCCACCATGTAGACTAACTTCCCTGTGTTTTGTAATACCGCCATTCCCTTATTCTCCACCCACCATTCGGTGGATACTAGGTTCATGGAGGCTCCCGCCCAGGGCTCCCATGTCCACCAATAGCTGGATATAAGGCGATCTCCTAAGGCTGTGCCGCCACGGGCAGAGGCTGGCTCTAGTTTCCCGACTCCATGATGGAACCCTCCACAGCCCTGGATTCCGGAGAATCCTGGCGATTCAAATTTTGCATATATATATATATATATATATATATATATATATATATATATATATATATATATATATATATATATATATATATACCGGTATATGAATGATGGACACACAAAAAAGATACTGTTGTGAAGCACTGAAATTTCAAATGTGCAATACAGTAAAACTATAAAAAAAACTCGGATATAAGGAGACCTTGCTATTAAGGAGCAAATTTCCTTTTCCAGTTTGGACTGGAGAGGCACCAGGACTTCTGTAGTCGCACCCAGACCCTTTGAACTTGGGGGCTGTGTACAAATGACGTCATGCAGGAGGGGGGGAGGGGCGTCCCACTTGCCATGACTAGGCATGACAAGGGGGGAGGGGGGGTCATGGGCTTGCATGGCATCAAGAAATCACAATATGCTTTGGTTTTGGCAAGAACAAAAACTTTTGTAAAAAGATTTGTAAAGGTAGGGAAGTTAAATGCATTCATCTGACATAAATTTATTACCTATAGGCCCTACATGCATTCATTCCTCAGACATCTCACGCGGTGAGTGCCACTGCCATCAATGTCAGTGTAAAATCAAGGTGATGTCCAGGCCACTATAAGGGGGCACTACTACAGTAGAAGTGTTTTACTCTACAAGTTGCAAGTTTGCTCTGGGTATATCAAAATATGCAAGTACTACTCTTGCACTAGGCGAGTTAGGGAGATTTCCTATTGGATCCAAAATAATCGCACTGAACATTCTATTTTAGCTGAGGCTTGAGCATGGAGCAAAAAACCCTATTCTAAATGAGGCCTTCTCTACCATGAAGAGTGAAAACCACCAATGGCTTAAAGATATCCAATACCTCTTGTTTAAAATCGGTTGTAAGAATGTCTGGCTCAATCCTTATGTTTGGTCAAAGTCCTCACTCAAAAACAATATAAAGAGAAGGTTAAATGATGCACATATTCAGAAATACAACCAGTACATTGATAACCCAGAGAATACTGGCAAGTGTAGAATTATCAAGATGTGTAAAGATGATCTCAATGACATTTATGAAGAGCGTGAATACCTAACGCATACAGAATCACCTAAAATTAGAACCATTATTGCTAAACTCCGGACTGACAATAACTGTACACTTGACAGCCTGTCAAGAAGATATATAGAGGAATGAAACCTGTCAATTCTAAGTGCATATTCTGTAATGCTGTGCAAGATGTCAATCATGTCTTCTTACATTGTAACATACCCGAGATGAGAAACGCACGGTCAGTGTTTGAAACAAAATACATTGTACCTCAAGTTTGTTGATTACTATAAAAGACACGATGACACTAGGAAACTTTCTCAAATACTAGCAGTGGCCCCATATTGCAAATCATCTAAAAGGCCAGGGGCTGTGAACTGTATATACTCATATATAAAATCTGTCTACAACATTGTAAATGAAAACCTGGTGCTGACATAAGTGTACCTGTACATTAGTCAATAAAGCCATCTTGAATCTTGAAAAAAAATCTACTACTCTATCCTACCTTAACCAATTTAACCCTTTTTGAAAAGGGCCACTGCTGCCCCCAGGATCTAAAATGATGCCTCTAAAATACCCCTGAACTGCTGCTGTTGCCTCAGGGCAGCATCCATAGTAATCCACAGGCTTCTTTTTGAAAAGGTGTGATATTCCCCCCACCTCCTTGAGGTGTCAAAATTATTTTGCTCCTCCCCCAATCCACCCCCTCCCGGAGTCCGACTGTTGATAAATAATGAACACTCCCCTGGAGCTCTCCACCACCCTATTGCTATTTTCACTGAGGGGATGCTTGGGGAGATGTAAAGGGGACCTCCCCACAAACTTACTCTCCACATCTTTGTCTGAATGGAACTCTATGGGACTCACCTTATTTGCAGATTCTACAGAAAAATGCTGAGGTGACTTGATTGCTTTGTAAGATCATAAATTGGAACTATGATTGCAATCAATGGTCTCCTGAGAATTTGTGATGCTTTCTGAGATTATTTTTTTCTATTAGGCCACTCACTAAATTCAGAGTGTTCTGCCTGAAACCTATTACAGATTAAATCAATACATTTAAGCTCTTGAACTATATGATCCTTAATAATAACTGTTCTCAATTTTCTCTTCGCTGACAAGTGTAAAACTTTGACTGTAAAGAAGACAGACTATTAACTGTATTGGACTATTGATCTAGACAGTTTTTAAGCCCTTTTGTAACAGGAAATACTTGTGTATGTTCACTACCATAGTACTCCGTGTATAACTTTAAGGCACAGAAATGGTACATCCTGCATATAGGGACCCATACATTATATAGGCTGATAGTGTTTGGCATGTTTCTCTGTTCATTTGTTGATCAGTGCTAGTTCTTTTTTCACTTTGCATGTATGTTATCATTTATTGCCAATTCACACCCACTATATGTCCCTTTGAACCATTTTAATTTGTTTATAGCCTATAGGCCTTCACTATTCCTGCACTTTGGGGAGGGGGTATCTCTCTGCATGACGTCATGCTGAGGGGGGGTCAAGTGTTGTATGACGAAACATGACAAGGGGGGTCAAAAATGGTCCAAAATGCATGACGTCATTTGTACACAGCCCCTTGTGTGTTAGGAGCTGGGCAGACTGGAGAGGCACCAGGACTTCTGTAGTCGCACTCAGACCCTTTGAACAAGTGTAGGATGTGGAAGGCCAGGGGAGGGGGTGAGCGTGAAGGACACCAGGGCAGGCACAGGACATCTCTGCCCGCTCCCTGGTCCTCTTCAAAGGCTGTAAGGGGCAACTTTAGGGGGAAATTAGTTCGTTATAAATAAGTTTAAGCTAATATCATTTTGTTATAAATAAGTTCTTTTACTATAGAAATGTAAAGGAGAGCTTTGTGACCAAGCAGTTTTGTTTGTTATATCCAAATTTCGTTATAAGGAAGTTTGTTATAAGGGAGAGATCATTTTTTAGCAACAGGGGGGGGGGCTGGTGGGTTTGCGTGCAGACATGCAAAAAAAAAATATCGGCCCCCCCCCTTGATAGGTCAAAAAATTTTTTTGACCTCCCTAATCAGGGGCCGAAAATCGTGCGTGAATGCGCCCTTTTAACCTATAGTAACGCGCAGGCTTATTCGCTGAAAACAGGTGAAATTATTTTGACCCCCCTGGTCAAGGGGTTGAAAAATTCTGACACCCCCTCAAACCCACCAACCCCCCCCCCCCCCCCGTTGTTAAAAAATTGATCACTCCCTAACCAATTTCACTGTATAGGCATGATATCTGTTTTTTGCTCCCACCTGTCTGAGGCGTCATTATTTTCTTTATTGGCTCCAAGGGGTAGAAAGGTTGTCACCCCCTACCACATCCACCCACCCGTGTTATCAATTGATATCATGCATTCCCTAAAAACTTGAATTAAAGTGCCTCTCCCCTATTTAAACCCGGCTCAGGCTAGGGCCTAACATATCCCTTCCCTGTATTCGTCCCTAAAATTCATTGTTTTTATTAGATTCTATTAACTTATGTTTATTCAGTGGCTCTCCTTGGCCTGATAGGTGTCATATTACCAGTTACGTAACTGAACCAACACACCCTGGATTGAGAGATATGGGCGCCAAATCGGGCGTAGCGCCACCTAGCGTCAGGGATGGGTACCAGGGGCGCTTGTAACGGGTTTGCGCCTCCCGCTGTTCGCTCCACATCCGGGCTCTGCAGCAGTAGGGGCACAGAAAGAAAAGCAGAGACAGAGGCAGAGAGGGAAGCGAGGTATCATCAAAGTACACAAAAGGTGAGTGTTTATAAACCTTTCCCGCCGACACTTTCCACATTTGACACCAAGATAGGCGTCTCAAGCGACGTTTTCTGCTGCAACAGCCGCTGTCGACAGCGTTTTGGAGGTGTTTGTGGCCCCGGGAAGGGCCTCTTTGGTGAAAGCACCCTCCCGCCGTTGGGGCCGACTCCACGGCGGAGCAGGCAGCCATAGGCCTCCTGGGCCGTCACGCTTTGTTGGCGCGGACCGTGGATGGAGGGGGAGACTCCTTTTGCCCCTCTCACACCGACCCACTAAATGGCCTCCAAACCATGTCCACTAACGAGCTTACCCTTCCAACAACACTGTCTCCGCCGTACATACGAATTGGAAGCACATGTTTTGGCAAACCTGTTGTTTACAATCGCCGCTGTCACTATTGTTTTGACGTTTTGAGGGGTCGGGGAGGGGGGAGAATGAGAGTGAATCAGTGGCGCTACTGGAGGGGTCAAAACAATGGCGAAGGGGTTTCTTGTCTACCCTCGGCTGACGCTGCTTACTCACGTGCTGACTAAGAGTCAACGCACGTCTTTGTGCTGAGTAGAACTCAAAATAACACTGTCAGTTCGGTGATTTGTAAATAGCTAGTGTTGATAACGTTGTTTTGTGAATTTGGCGAACTAACGTTTGTTGTATAGGAGCTAGGCACAGCTGCATGTTGCGACTGTGAATACACACCCGGGAATACACATCCAAATAGACAATGCCTGGCAGTGACACAGTGATCCACAGTGACTAAGACTTAGGCCGCTTTGACAGGGTCTCTTCTCGTTGTGTCAGGTGTTAGTTTGTTGTCATCTATTTTAATCTATACTCTGCTTATATTTAGTTATTAGCGGACAATTATAGGGCTCTAGACCCCTAAAATCGACATGGGCATTTTTTAGCCTAGTGACATGGGACATTGGCATTTTCTTAAAATTGACATGGGGACATAAGATTTTCTTAAAATCGACACAGTGACATGGACACTTCTTAAAATCGACACAGTGACATGATCATTTCTTAAAATCGACATGGGACATTGGGGACCCCCATCAAGGGCCCCAATTATAACAATATGGAGCATGGGTGAATAGTAGTATACTGAAATGGCATCTATTTGAGTCTGCCGGGGGCTGGGAAAGTGGCCTCATGATTCCTTGAAAATCTTGGATTGATATGTTGAACCGATACGTTTATAAACATGCACAGACATTTTATTTCTTGTTTTTTTTTTGTTTGTTTTTTTATTCATTTCATTTCTACATTCAACTTGACATGGTGTCACTGCAGATTTTTCATTCTGTTGACCTTGAAGGATTTCTGCAGGACACCAAAAACCTAGAGATAATTTTGTTGGGGAAAAAAAATGAAAAAAAAAAACAAGACTTTTAATCATTTCAGTCATTTAGTATGTGGTTCATCTCTTTGTTTTTTTCTGTGTATTGACAGTAAATTTAGATCTTCTATTGTGTTTCTATTGGGCCTTAACTTAAGACTCTCCTCCATAATCCCAATATACATCTTTGAATACACATCCCAGATATTGGATTGTTCACAGCTTTTGATATTATTGTACAAAACTGAAAACTCATTTGAAAATTTTAATTTCACAGAAAGAATTTCTATGTTACTGATATGGGCTTTAATAACTCTGCTTTTAATTGGACTATCTGAAGAAGAAAAATTCAAATATTCTGATATCGTTTCTGTGTTTCAGACTGAAGATGACACGTTAGCTTCCCGGGCACCATGATTGTCAAGTCGGACCAGGACCATGTACGCGCATTACTAACAGAGGCCGTCACCGTGCTCTGTAAGAAACGACTCAGTTTCAAGTCACAGCTCAGTGTCGAGGGCCTTATTGGGATCACCCTCGACACCGATGACATTTTCCTAGTCAGTATCAAGGAGTTGATACTGAAGAGCGAGGAGAGCGCTGCCGATATAGAGGCAGCCGTTGAGCCTCCAATGAGTACCCCAGTGACACTTAGTAGTAGTAGTAGTGATAGTTGTAGTAATAATGGCGGGAAGGTGCCTCGGGCGGGGCGACAGCGGAAGAGCACACCTCGACATCTGTCGGTGGTGTCACCACCTCCGTATTACAGCACGGAGAATCCGCATGGAGATGATGAGGAGGAGGAATGTGATTGGCTCCTCCAGGACGGGACAGACATTGACAATCTGAGTCCAGTGGCGCACTTACCAAGCCGGACTCATGACGGTAGTTATACCGCCGCCACGACCACAGGTACCACACCCACCATTAACAGTAGTGATGATAGTGGTATCGGTAAGGGGGTTCCCAATGGTATCCAAGAGAACGGAATCGATGCTCCTTTGAACCTGAGTAATCCCTCCTCCCACCAGCACCCAAACAATAGACTCCATGTAAAAGTAGAGGATAAGGCGCTACATAGAGACATAACGCCGCAGAAACGAAAGCGCCATGACAGCGGGGATACAGATAGTCAGTGTTCGAGTATCTCAGGTTCCATAAAGCGGCCTTCCTCTGTGTCCATCAGTTCCCTCAGCCCAGCCCGCACTACCCCGACCCTGGAACTAGTGTCCATTAAACAGGAGCCCAACCAGGACACTCCATATAATAACAACCACCACTACGACACAGCGACCAACGGCTACCTCTTCATCCAGCCGCCTCGCCACGACAAAACCGACATGACCAGTAAGACGTATGGTAACTGGGTCATGAGAGATACAACCGCAAACATCCTAAATGGTCGAACAAATTTGTTTGATGGTGCCATTATGCAACGACTCGCCTCGCCCATTACGCCTCTACAGTTGGGTTCACCGCTGACACCATCGCAGGTATTTAACAAACTTTCTGTTTTTTTGAATTCACTACTTTTTACCTTTTAATAGATGTAATTCATAATCAAATCATTCCTTTTACATCCCTTCTCACACTTTCACTTCTTCATTGAATACACTTACACATTCTCACATTTTGCAGTTTATATTCTGATGTTGTGATATTCACAATTTTCTATTTTGACCAGTGGCTTATAAATGCCATGTTTCACACTTCAATGCAAATTCATGCATCATACAAAAAAGGAATTGTCAATTTATCTTATTTACTTGAGCAATTTCTATTCACCCCTGTGTCTAGCACCTTAAACGCTTGTTGGTAGCTAGATGTGGCAATTTTTTAAAGAGTGGTCATTAGCTAGCAGTGGGGGATGGGAGATTTTACAAATTTTTCTTTACTCCTCCTTCACACTGCACCATCCCAGCCTGAGGCATGGGAAGTTTATTTTCACCACTTTAGTGATATCGGTGTATTTTTTTCTTAATGGCTGAAATATTTTGCACCCCACCCCTTCAAGGAGGGGTCAAAATTTTTCTCACTGCCCCATTGTTGACAAATGACCACTCCTATATAACACATTTCCTGTTCATTGACCGTCTTTGTGAGTCTTTTTTCAGACATTTGTAGAATGGTGTCATTGACGCATCGAGTTGTTGATAGCCGTTTTGTCTTCAATTCCACAGCCTTGGTTATGCCTTGAGTACGATTTGACTTGGTTTGAGAGTGTTTCATTACAATGTTACTGGTGGTGTCATCTTGTTCAAAGTATGTGGCATGTAGCTAAAAAAGAAACAACTTTGCATGTTTATTTCATTATGTACACTTATATTTTTCACTCAAATGTTGATTGCCGAAAAAAAATCACTGCTCACCTTCCTGTCCTACTGTGAATATATAAAAAAAAAAAAAGAAATAGAGAGGGACTGTAATTCAAATATTTTCCAAGCTATGGTTAACATTTTCATTTATATCAAAGTACCGCTTCCAGTATAAATATTAGGTTTAAGGCAAAAGACCGCAAATATAGTAAATATGATCTAAGGGCCTTCCATTATAATAGTAGAGGTATATTTGGTAACATATGTTAAGTACCGTAAACTCCCATGTATAAGACGCGTCCTCTACGCCAAACAAATGCCTTGTGCGTCTTATAGGATGTACTGAAATTGGGGGTGCGTCTTATACGAGGGGTTATTTTACTATAGAATTTTACTGAATTTACAAAATTGAGCATTAAAATGTGCGTCTTATACGCGAAAATGCATGTGCTGAGTTTGGGGTGCGTCTTATACGTGCAGCGCGTCTTCTACGCGGGAGATTACGGTACTGTTTAGGAATACTTTAATAGGGATGTTAAGGTTTAAGAAATATTTGTGCACTCAAGGTTAAGTGATGATAAAAGATGCAATGAGTAAAATAGTTTTTGAAAAAAAGTATTAAGTGCGCCAATATTTCCATTTGGCCTAAAAATATTGTTGCATTCAAGTAATGCCTTTTGAGAAAAATAAATATGATCTTTTGGCACCTATTGAGAAAGTGGAAAAAAACTGTTAGGATCCCACACATCAAACTTGTGTCAACAAGAAGGAAAATTTAGATACCTATTTATCATCATTGTTCAACCCCATCAATTGAACGCAACAATGTTTTAGGCCTCAGGCTCTACAAGCAGTGACTAACCCGTTGTTGTTGTCGTGTGTTTGCCGACCCAGGCCAACTTTATCTGCCCTAAGTGTGGGCGACGTATGCAGCACCTGGGCGGCTGGACGCGGCATGTCGAGCGCTGCGGGACGCCTCGACTCTGCAATGCCTGCGGCAAGCAGTTTAAAACGTCAAACTCACTTCGTGTCCACCGCTTCCACTACCACCGCCCCAATCAGCCCGCCGGGGGCAAGGCCGGGAGCTCCAAGGGTGCATCGGGGCGCTACCATAGCAGTGTTACTAACACTAATCTGCTGCCTCCACCCGTATCAGTTCCCATATCTAGTTCTACTAAAAATAAGGTTCAGTCCTCCGTGGGCAGAGACCTGCCAAGTAAAGAGTTGTTGCTGCCCAGCGGTCCAATGGTTGTGATTACGCCTGTGGTGGACAGTCAGACTTGATGCTAACTCTCCATGTTTAACTTTGCCCGTCAGCACTTTGCTCCCCAATGTTATACAATACGTCGCCACGACTGACAATACTCTGAAATGTATCACTTTGGGATGTGTTGATAAAATCAGATATTAACCTTTTAATTATCGATAATGCATTAATGCATCATGCCCATTGGTCATCATGATACATGAATATATCCCTGGTAAGTTACTCGCCAGGGCATTATTCGTGCATCTTGCCAACCGTTTTGAGTTGATACACTTTACAGCCCTGGAAGATCGCCATGATGCACCAATTAAGTTTGTTTGATCACATCATTGATGCATCATGACAACCTATGGGCATGATGCACTCTTACGTTAGCAGCCCTTATATGGTTAAGTTTTTCTGTAGCATAACGGGAGTTTGGTACGGTATATCCATTTCTCTATATACGGATGTTGCTGACTTCCAGTTGGTGTTAATAATACGTACGCAGTAATTCAACGAGCAGCTTTTAGGTGTAACTAATCTGTATATGAAATTCATATCAAACAATGTACATGTACAATGTTTTAATTGAGGATCCGAAATAGCCTCTCACTCTAGTTTATATGTAGGAAAAGAAATGTTGGTAATGATATGTAAAGTGATAAAATGCCTAACCTTATTGCAATTTTAAAAAGTTGTCTGTAACAGCTTAAACTTCTTACAGCCGCTTAAAATCTGCCTATATCTATGTACTCCTACTGAAAAGGTCTGCAGTTATCTGTTCTTGAGTCTGAGCCTAGGCCAAATAAAAAAAAAAGGTTTGTTTCCAGTAACCCGACTGACCCTAGGAAAACGGGCAAAAAAACTTCTTTTTTTTTGTGATTTTGAAGAATTTTCTCTCATTTGCTCATATTTTAAAGAAATTTTCCATTACTTGTTGAGGACTTTTCCTGTATCCTTTTCATGTTCTTCCCCTCTCTCACAGTTTTCCCATCATTATTTTACAATGAAATCAGAGAATTTGATACAACCATTGATATGTGCCCTAACATTTCCTGTATAAATGTAAAAAGAAAAATTAAAAAAAGAAAAAATCCGACCTACTGACCCTAGCTCTTTGAGCTATGTTACTGGAAACACACCTTTTATTTTCTTGCCCTAACCTGGATTGAGCTTCTACGCCAGTCTTTGCGAAAGCTTTTTATCATGCAGGACATTTGGCACTGCAGATTTCTAATTCTGCAGGCCCGGTTCAGTTTTTGTGGGACCGAAACATAACAACATTTTTCTGGGAAATACTATAAAGCAAGAATATACATATATTATTTTTATCATTGAATTCATTGGGATTAATGAAGTTCTTAGAAAAAATCTCTGAAAATGTTTTCTTTACACTGTAAAAACCCTGAGAAAAATTCTCAAAATGTTTGTTTTACAACGTAAAACCTTAGTCATGGTCCGATTTAAAAGCTGTAAAAAAACTGCCATGTAGTCTATGGTCTGGAGATGACTGTAGGTTATAGCCATTGTCTGATGTGTTTTCGCAGAGACTGCTAGCGCTGACTCACCAAACATGATATAACTCACAATCAAGGGTCGAGAAAGTGGACTGGAACCAGTGTTTCCACTGGGCACAAAGGTAAATCAAAGTTGTGTCCTTTGGATAAATGTTGTGTTCAAGAGTTCTACACATCTCTCCTGTACCAAGGGTGTAAATCACCTTATTAAAAGGTGTTAAACTAGTCCTCATAAATCACCATCACATTTAATCGGAAGCAATGCAGAACATTTGAATATTGTATAACAAATAAAGGTGTGTTTAATCCTCGAAGGGTTCCTAATGCAAGAGTGCATCGTGGCAATCAGTCGTCATGATGCACCAATGAAGTGCTGGCAAGTCTGCTCAGCAGTGCTTCATTGGTGCATCATACCGATCATTGGGTACCGTGCACCCCTGTATCAGCACTGCTAAAAGGTTACGTAATACAAATAGGACAGCAGGGATCTTGTCCTTGGCCATGTAGCGCAATGCTCCACCTTTTGCTTTTTCTAGGAATGACAGAGTTGTCTCAACTCAATCAGAAATATCAGAGTCCAGCTCAATAACTGTCTTCATCAGCATATAAGGCACACCCCGCATATAAGGCATGCCCTGAACTCATGTCACAGCTATGTGTATAGGACTGGCTGCTTCTATAAGGCGCACTAGGGGGTCCATCCTCGCATATGAGCCGTGCCTTGTTCGCGGGGTGTTTTCCACACAAGGAAAGTGAACTGTTGTGAATACGGTCATTGGACCCTCTTGCTTTGATTATGAAAGAAACAAGTGATTAATAGAAAAACAACACCAAAACTGGAAAGTGTCTGATTTAATATATACAGTGTAACTATAATCTATTTGACAATGAAATCATATCCCTGTTTTTAGGATTCAGAGATAGTGTTAATGACAACGGTCATGTATCCATCCATGACAACGGTCATGTATCCATAACAAATTAACAACGGTCATGTATGCATGACAACGGTCATGTATCCATCCATGACAACGGTCATGTATGCATGACAACAGCCAATCATGTATCCATGACAACCACTGTATGCAATACAAGTTGTAGAATATGTGCACAATACACAGCAAACCACATCTACACAAGTAGGAAATAAATTCACTCAAAAATGATGGCCTTGTTTCTTTATTGATTGGAACCAGAGAGGTGCTAAGGGATCTTTGCTGTAAAGAATATGAAGAGTCTTTACTTTTATCAAAGTGTTTTACAATTGAATTCCTTTTTTTTTTAAAGTGAAACTACAGAAAATATATATCAGAAGGATTTACCGGTGTTACAGAGGATGACATGCTCGCATAACTGACTGTGGAATTGAAGCAGAAATGCTTGAATACAACTATTTTGTGAATTAAGTTTTCTTGTTTTATGTTTTTTTTTTTTCTTTTGTTTACTTATTTCATATTCTCTTTTCAGCTGTTTTCCCTTTTGTTTTTCTTATTAATTCAACTTTTCGTTAAGCAGTTTTATGCAAGTTTTACATCAACATTACAATTTTGTTTGAATCTAATTAGAAAGTGTCCTACCCTTTGTTCATACAGGAAGTCACAAAGCTTGTTGAGAATGGCGAAATTCAAGAAAAAGGTAACGACCCATCGGCACCTGTCCTTAAAGTACCACTATACAGTATTACCGGCAAACTCAAGAAGGAAAACAAACCCGCTGCACCCGAGAAGACTGTCACAGAGAAAGTAGTCCCTGAAAAGACGATCACAGAAAAGATGATTCCAGAGAGGATGTTCCCGGATAAGATGCTCCTCGAAAAAATGTTCCCCGAAAAGATGCCGATCAGAGAGGCAATAAATATGTCAAACACGCCAGACAGGCTCATCGTCAAGGAAAATGGTAATAACAACACGCCTGACTTGGACTTTGAAAAGCGACAAATTATGAAGAAACTTGAGGGCAAGGTCTTCCCAAAATCAAGCACAGAGTCAGGAGATTCAATGGACAAGTTTGACCATTCATATGCAGATGTGGGTTTAAGTGGATCAGACAGTGCGCTTGATCACTCGGACGGCTTCCACAGTTTTCACACTGACAGCACCGACCAGGAAAACATTGAGGTGTTTTCAGTGGATAGCGACGACGAAGCCAAAACCGAAGACTTTATCGACCGTTCCCATGAGCCGGGTAAAGCTGTGAGTTACCGATGCAAACTCTGTGACCGAGTTTATTCCAACAAGTGGAACTGTCGCCGCCACATCCAGTTCACCCATATGAACAAGACGGGCTTCACATGCGAGATCTGTAAGAACAAGTACCGCGATCGTAGCGACTACCTGGAACATCTACAGGTTATACACAAGGGACCCGGGGGATATAAGTGTGAATTCTGCGACAAGATCCTTATGTCTAAGCGCAGTCTGAAGGAGCATGTCTCGCTACACACCGGTCAGTATCGCTATCATTGCATCGAGTGCAGTCGAGGATTTAACCGTCTCAACGACTACCAACTCCACATGACCAAAGACCACGGCGCCAGCCTTTCCTCCGTCACCGGCCCAGAGATGGCACACATTTTCGGGGAAAATGCTCAAAACGACTTCCACCAGCTTCACAAGGTTAAAGATCACCCTGCGAACTTATCCTCGGTTTCCAGTGCTGTCGTGGCACAGCTCTTTGGAGATAATGCTCAAAAAGAAGGGATGGAAATCGAAGAAGTGAAAAGCCCCGAGGACTTGAGTCGGGTCGCTTGATCTCTCCATGAAGTCTCATACATCAGAAACACCACCATTGTGCATAATGTTAGCTGTACATAGACATTTGTTCAGAGGTTAGTTTGGTATCTCATGTCTCTCTCATATAGACATTTGTTCAGAGATTAGTTTGGTATCTCATGTCTCTCTCATATAGACATTTGTTCAGAGATTAGTTTGGTATCTCATGTCTCTCACTGCTTATAGTGATATCTCAACATTCACCAAGTGCAAAAAGATAAAATAAAGTTCATATATTTCTGTGCTCCTAAGTATTAGATCTGTATGTGGTAACTAAGGGCAACCAACTGATGAACCTTTATCCCTTTAAGACTGATAATGCATTTGTCGTAATGATGCCAGGGCTGCTTCTATGCATCATGCCGACCCTACCGGGTTGATATATCCCAGAGGGTCGTCCTGATGCTCCAATGAAGTGCTGGCAAGCAATGAAGAGTTGTCGTCTTGCCATGTTGGGTGCATATGTCGCGATCTGACTTTGACGGTCAAAGAATCAGTTTTCAACATTCCAGGAGGGCGTAATTTCAGATAACGCCTTGATATTGGATGTTCATTCATACATACAGAAAGTTTGAAAAGATAAATAATATATATGTATTACTTTTTTATAAGGGTTTAATGGCATCAGAAGAGCTTTAATGGTGTCATACAACGTTAAAACATGTTCAATACAAGTGCCTAAAGTGTTCAGTAACCTCTACACCGCAAACTGTTGAATATTATCCAAGTTTTATATAAAGGACTTTAACATTACCGTAAAGAGTCGAGAGTGTGCCTAAAATGTCTCTGCAACGAGATTACACTACAATACTTACAGACGAGATGCATTTGATAACTTTGTAAAAGTAAACCTTGATTGTAAAAGAAGGGTGAGGAGAGGTGCCTGGTTTAAGGCATTATGTATACGTGCATCGTTTATGAATTCCATTTTTGTGTGATACGTGTTTAGCGAGGAGAGCATCGAGTATAGAAAAGTTGTATTTTGTGACAAAGACTGTAAGACTTGCTTGGAGGGTGAGAGATTTTGTATGATTTCTTACTTTATGTATACAAATAGAAGTATGGAACTATTGTCTGCTGAGTTGAAGAACTATATTTGTAATCAACTGCGACATGAAATTACTTAATAGCGAAATCATTTCAATTCATTAGAAACAAGTGTATTGGTATCCAAATTGATATTCAAATAATTATTTACAAACTTTTTTTCTAAACGTTTCAGATTTAATTTAATCATTTTGTGTATTAAATGTGAGAATAAACTTTGAAGATTGATTAAACATTTCTAAATGAAAATTAGTCGAAATGATAATGAAATTTGAAAATTCTTAAGTAATAATTTTTAAAGAAAATTAGCAGGTAACAGTTCCATACTTTTGTATTTTCTCTCCAGTTGTGTTTAGAGATGTACCTAGTTTCCTGATAGATGTAGATGTCGTCATGATTATGCATTTATGATTTGTATGCAAAGACAAACTTGTCTAAAGCCAGTAAAGTCCCGGATGATGTGTTCCCACCTAGTATCAGTAGTGGTAGAAGGGGCATTCATTCATTCATTCCCTGTGTATGAGGGGAGGATATTTTTGTATGGATTTATCATCACAAGGGGCATTTTCCCCTCCAATTCCAAGTGCCTAAAATGTATATTTTCTAAAACTTTCTTTTTCATTCCTTCATAAAACAAAAAGTGTCTTCCACTGTACATTAAAAGTGTTCGAGTAGCGAAAATCTGCTGCATTTATTTTCTGAGATGTAGGTTTACACATAATATACGCCGCTGGTCTATGTGATTGAAAGTATTGGCGGGGTTGGGAGATATTTTTGAGTTGAAATGAATGCTGGTATATATTGATATGTACTACATGTGCTTTTTGAGATACTGGTGATTCCCCAGTTTGGGTGAATCACTCCAACCAACATTCCAGTTTGCATTGAGAGATTTATCATTTGTCAACCTATGTGTTCAGACCAAATATGAATGTCCAAAGATATTTACAACTTTATTCTTGATAATTTATTAACGGACATTCCAGGTCTTTTGTCTCATTTGATATAAACTACCGAACAAGATTGTGGGTGAGATTGTATTAACATTTGCGCAGACCATTGGAGGTTTATTTTACTTATACCTGAAGTATGTGGACATTTATTAGCTTCTAGTTGAGTTTGTTGTAGCAATAGATCAGATCACTTCCACTGCCTTGACTAACCAGTTGTAAACTAACCTAGCACTTAGCATAGCGCTATATATTGACAGAACCAGTTCATGAAAATATGTAGAAATTTTGAGCAAAGTTGCACAAGTCCAGTGAGTAAACATTCCCTGATATAAAGAGGCGGTAAAACCTTTAAAGGCCAAAGGTGCATTAACCCATTACGCCCATTGGTCATGCACGCAGCTGTGGCGAGTAACTCACCAGGGCTGCACTCATGCATCACGACAAGCCTGTCGTGTGGCCAGTAACTCACCAGGGCTGCACTCATGCATCACGACAAGCCTGTCGTGTGGCGAGTAACTCACCAGGGCCGCACTCATGCATCACGACAAGCCTGTCGTGTGGCGAGTAACTCACCAGGGCCGCACTCATGCATCATGACAAGCCTGTCGTGTGGCGAGTAACTCACCAGGGCCGCACTCATGCATCAGGACAAGCCTGTCGTGTGGCGAGTAACTCACCAGGGCCGCACTCATGCATCACGACAAGCCTGTCGTGTGGCGAGTAACTCACCAGGGCCGCACTCATGCATCACGACAAGCCTGTCGTGTTTTGACACTACTGGAGGGTCGGCATGATGTACCAGTGATGTTCTGGTGCCAGCACTTCATTGTTACATCATGCCGACCAGTGGGCATGATGCAATAATGCTTAGACGGCCCTTAAGGTGTACCAGCCTTCCCAGATGTCATGACCTGGCATTACAAAACCATTCCACATCATGTTAAAGTGCCCTTACTATGAAGGGATACTACAGATATTTACACTGTGTTCATTTTATTTTTTTTTCACGAAGAAATATTATATTTTGTTGAAGGTCTATTTTCTTTACATTTTGAGTTTGTATTTTTCAAAGAGTTTTCAAAGGTTTACAAGAGGTTGTGACCATTTGCATTTAAGAACAATCATTTTGTATTTTGAAGTGAGATTTATGTGAAAGAAACCAGCGATTGATATCGAAGTATGACATTCCTTGTTGATTGATAGATATTGATGTACTTGATGTTTTGGTTAGACTCATTCCAAGGATTTCAGGCCCTGTGGCCTTGAATGTGCTTAATTGATGTTTTTGACTCTCATTTCCTGCTACTTTAGTTAAGTGTTGTTGTACGAGTTAACGTGTTTTGTTGTGATTACATTTAGATACATTCCATTGTCACTTCATTCCAAGTTTAGCCATCTTTTGTCAGTTCCTATCTAAGTTTGTTCTTTTTGTTCAGTTTATCCTTTAACCCACTAAGGGCCTGTATCAGTACCACGTACATGCCCATTGGTCGTCATGAAGTGCTGGTCAGACTGCTCGCCAGCACTTCATCATGCATTATGCCGACCCCCCAGGACGGTACAACCGGTAGGGTCGACATGATGCATCGATGTAGCCCTGGTGAGTAACTTGCCAAGGCTACAATCATGCACCAGGCCACCCTGAAAAAAAATATGTTCGTTTCCTGTCCAGAGGGTAGGATTTTTTAGACCCATGAGGGAGGGAGGGAAAAAAAAATTTTCTAGGAAAATGTTTTTATGTCATGAGCATTGTAAGTGGGCACGGCATGAATTTGTGATCACATTCTAAGATTTAGTGATTGGAAACCTAGATTCTTGTGCTGATGGACGGAAAAAATAAATTGTTTTTCAGAACTCAGGAAAAAAATTTCCCATTTTCACAAAAAAAATACACCAGGCCTCTGGACAGGAAAAGAAAATATTATTAAGGGTGGCCCCATGACGACCGATGTGTGTGAGGTATGAATGCATTAGCGACATGTACAAGTTGATCATTTACGTATAGATTTCTATGTTACATCGTTGTAGATGTATGATGGAGAGATTTTGTTCAGGAAGAGATAGTTGTAATCGTTTAAGAGAGAGAGACATTTCAGTTAGATAGACGTTGAAGTAACTTGTAAGGTAGAGAGGATAGCCACATATTCACCAGAAAGATAAATTACACCCTGATACCTTTTTAGAAATCGTGTTCCTTTCTGAGATAACCAGGTTTTGTGAAAGTACTATGTACCAGATCTTTTGGTCAGATCTCTTTCTCTTACAGTCTTTTCTATTAATAAATAAATGGCGGATTGATAGTATTCGGAAAGAGTGTAAACAAAAGCTTGATATAGCTATACTCAAATAGATATTTTTTCTTCTTTTTTTTGTGTGGGAAATCCACTTAAGAATCCACCAGTTCTGACAATCTAAAATAAAACTCAGTTTTCTGGAATATTAAGCAGCTTTTCGATTTTATAATTTGTTAATTAAGGAAAAAATGGAAGAAGCCACTTTGACTCTTGAGTCTACATTTCACAGACAATACTCATTGTAGCTGACTTAGTGCTTGTACACAATGTATGTATGACGGTAGAGTGAGTGGGGGACCTATAAACAAGATGACAAGAGATGTAGTAAAGTACGTTTGACAAACTTCTTCCAGTGGATAACTAACACAGTTTACTATCTTTATATGTAGCAGGTCGCTGATGCAGGAGTGCATTATGCCCATTGGTCAGCTTGATGCACCAATGAAGTGCTGGCAAGCAAGACTACTCACCAGCACTTCATCAGAGCATCATGCTGATCCTACGAGAGTATCCATCCTGCAGGGTCGGCATGATGCATGAATGCAGCCCTGGCGAGTTACTCGCCAGGGCTGCATTCATGCATCATGACGACAAATGGACATGATGCATTGATGCATTAGTGGCACTAAAAGTGTTTAAAGAGTAGATGATACTGCCGCCTTATTCCATACCATAGATGTGTATATTTTTGTATGTGACGTTCGTGAATATATCTTCTTTTTTCAGCAGAAGTTTAAAAAAAGGGGTTAAGGTTTTTACACAACTGTTAAACCTTTACTTTTTTCATAATAAAGAACGTTCCTGAATATGTGTGTTGACTTGACTTTTCCTTTCTCAAAATCATAAGGATACCAACATATGACATTTACAAATACATATTCACATTATATTTAAAGCGAAAAAAAAACACGTCTCTGAAAAATGCATACTAGTATCAGGACCATCAGAAGAGCTCTGCATTGGATTCCTGACTACTCAGTCCTGCCACTTGGGGAGATGAGTCAAAACTATTTAGCTGAGTGTTATCCCTTCCCACCAAAAAGCTCACCTCCCACCAGTATGAATGGCACTGTATTTTAAGGAAAAGGGGTATATAGAAATAATTATCTGTGATAGACGTTAGAAAAGCCCAGGGTATTTCAACATTTATTGCAGCTTTATGGAGAAGCTACAAGCTGCGAGTGGGGCTTGAGATTGAAGGATTAGTACTACCGATAATTCTCTCGTATAACACGCGGCTAGTACCAGAACCCAAATCAAGATGTGGCTTGTAGGAACAGCCCAAAGTGGGGGTGCGGCTTATAGGGGGGCTATAGAATTTTACTAAAACTTCAAATTTCAGTCCTTTAATAGATGTGGCCTATAGCTTCCCCTCCTACTCAGGGTGCGGCTTATACGAGAGTGCGGCTTATACAAGAAAATTTACGGTATTCTATAGTGCTAAACACCAGCCTATAATGTGTATCCCTTGTTTGGGCACTTTCTATATACTTGCCTCTAGTTACGTTCAAGTCCGGCTTCCCTAGCCCACTTAAAAGGGTCTATATCTCCTCTTTCCTATCCCCTCAGGATGTGTGTGGTGCACATATGCGCGGGCACTGACACATTCCTCTGTTAAATTGTGTAATGTAGTTCTCGCCATGAATATGACCTTAGCTGTCGAAATGGCGTTAAACATCTATTACTCACTCACTCACCAGTTACGTTCAAGTACAGGGCTGCGTCCACTGCGACGGATGGACCATCCGTCTCCCTTCATCCGTCATTTTCTCCATAGAAATCAATGATAAATATGACGGATGAAACCGATGGATGGTCCATCCGTCAGCAGTGGATGCACCTCTTAAGCTGGGTGTCTTTACATGTGGGGCCCTTGATGGGGGGGGGGGTCCCCATGTCCAATGTCGATTTTAAGAAATTGCCATGTCCCCATGTCACTGTGTCGATTTTAAGGAATTGGCCATGTCACTAGGCCAAAAAGTGTTCACGACAGTCGCCATGTCGATTTAAGGGGTCTAGAGCCATACGTGTAGCGGGAGAGGAGTTCAGGGCCCGGGGTTCAGGGGTTGGTTTTCAGCCTTACGTTCTTGCTGCAATCTATGGTATTACTTGGCCTAGACTATATAAGTTGCCTGAGGTATACAGTCAGTCTTCACTTCCTCGACCCTTTGATTCCTCAGAACCCTCATTACCTCAGACAGAGAATTTGAAACTGACTCTGTTTTCTATTGTGTTTGGACTTAAATACTCATATAATTTGTATCCTCAGACATTTTCCTTGCATTTTCCATATCCGAGGAAGCAAGGGCTGACTGTATTAAAGTGTATACCACACACTGAGTTCGGGAATACATGGGTTGGAAGACGAGAAAAGGGAAAAGAAAAAAATGAAGTTTTCATTTAGATTTTAATTTACGTTCAATCAGAAGGGAAAGTACACACACAACTGAGTGTTTTTGGCAATTCTTCGGAGCCAATTGGACCAGCGCGACCCTTATCAGAACTTATATCTGTCCAAAGATGTGAGGTAGGTGTTGTAGAAAAAGGTGAGACAAGCTTGTCCTGTCAAAATCTCCGTACAAAGTAAGCAGTACAAAATCTAAGAAGACATTTAAAATTTGAATCACATACCTACTGCATCATTTTCGTCATTTTCTAATGGAAAAGAAAAGAAAAATATTGTAACGTTCTTTTAGTACACTTCAAGGTAGCCCCCCTATGCCTATACTAAAGTCTATTACCTCAACTAGCACTGCCCCCTCCCCCAACATCACTTGCTTGTGTCATGAAGCCAGAATTGATGGCGGGAAGGCAGCTCATCCAATTACCTGTAGGTGGCGCACCTGGCGGCGGCCTGCGTTCGCTTGACCTACATCCGGGCCTGCAGGAAACCACATCCATTGTGAGTGGAGGGAACGACGCGGGCGAAAATGTGAGTAGAGAGGTTAAAATCAATACGAGTTGTGTGTCTGCTGCCGTGTTGTGAGCCTGTCCGTCATAGATAACAATCAATATGACTAAAGGAACGCCTGCCTGGGGGGTCTGCGACAGGGGCATGTGTTTTGGGTGAACAGGCAGGGGTGTTTCTGTGGTCAAATTGTTGCAAGATGTTCTTTCATGAAGTGGGGTTGACTTGGCGAGCCGGTGAGCAACACACGATCATTGATTATCATCTGTTTATGTTTACGTTCGGGGACACTCCAGTCCAGCACACCCATCCCTGTCCATATTGCACTATGTCAGCCCACATATCTGAACATGATACTATTCAAAAGCTAATAAATCAATGCAAAACTGTGACTGATAGAACCTTGCTTAGCGAGAGCACTTCCAGAATCCAGTTTTTGTGGGGTAGAGAGCAACCAATCCGATATCGAGCCGAAAATCAAGTCAATATTATTCATCGTATTTTCAGGTCTCCCCACCCAAAGTTTGCCTGGCCGAGCAATCTAACAGGTGGCCAGTCCAAAGTGTTTTTTTTTTGTTTTTTTTTTTAACAAAATGAAATAATGTGAAATGTTGGATGCTATCGGCGACTTTGGTGGGGCACGTTTGTAAACAAGGGGGCGTGGTCGCTTTGCCACTACAGGTGCCCGCTCCAAACTCGCTGTGTTAGGTATATCACATGAAAATTAAGATAAGGAGTTAGAGCTAAACCCCTCTGTCTTAGTTGTGCAGGAGAGTGCAAGGATTTTAAATCTTTTGGAATCATGTTGATATCTCAATTTGTTCTCACAGAATCGCAGAATTAGTATCTAGAAATCTGACATTTTTGTCCTACGTATTCAGGCAATTTGTTGTGACCTTCTGGATCCCAATAATGGGCCAATTAGCCATAATAAATGAAGAAATGAAAGGGAGGTAAGTTAGTAAAATGTCAATTCAATTGGAATGAACCACAATATCCGCATGAAATAAAAAGCTATCTGACCCGGATGTTTACCTGTACGAAATTTTACCTTGACCTAATTTTCCTGTGACCTATATATCTGACCTACATTAGTTCTGACCTAGATTCTGATATCAAATATATAGGAACGGACGCTGTAAAATATGAAGAAGTAGACATTCTGATAACCTAACCACTGGTATTTGACCCTAACATTAACATCTAATGGGTTCTCTATTGACCTAGTTTCAGGCCACCCTATATGTTTGACCAACATTAGCTCATGACCTAGATTTTGATGACACGATCAAATAATTTTTTCCTGTGTGGTAGCAAGTTCACATGGTCGGGAAATCGTAAAAAATCAGTTAATTGCTCCCAAAGTCGGGGAGCCTGTGAAACAAGTTTATCTTAGCAGGTATTGTAAGTGTCACACCTGTATGATGTACATGGGTCATGCAGTGACGGTTTTAAAACTGCCAAATCACCATTTCGCACCTTCACACAGGAAAATGTGATTTTTCGAAATTCTTTTGCAGTCACCAGCTGTACTATTCAGTCCACATGCACAAATTAGACCTTATATGAAATGCCATGAAACATACTATTACTTTCTTTTAGTTTCATTCTACTTTTTCATTTTGGACAACTTGATTTAGATGACCTTTTCAGTCATCCACTTCAGAAATCTACAAAAATGTCTAGAAATGCACCAATTTCCCCGAAAAATTTTCATATAGGTAAAATAAGCCGTGAAATACCAAGATAATTTCTTATATGTGTTCATTTATTCTTTGTTCTGTAAGAATATGCCAATTTCAGTGCAGTTTAATTTCCAGTGCAGCAATTTGTTGGGTCACAAAAAATGCGTCACAAATGATGGACACTCCCAGAGGAGTGGTGCAGGCATTGTGTGATGTACCTAGCTGTGTGTGTACTACTTACTCACCAAGTGGCAATGCCTGTGGCTGTGGAGTCTCGGCTTTGAGCAGCTTTGAGTTACAGTTAAGCATGCAGTGCTCGTCATTTTAATTCATACTAGGGGACTGATGATTGTTTTATTCATCAATCTTTTATTTCTTGTTGGGGGGGGGGGGATTGCAAAATATTGTAGGGCACAGATCAATAATGTGATGCATTAGCCTGATGATTAGGACATTGGCCTAGATCTAATACTATTCCTAATAGGGAGTGGTCATTTTTTGGAGTTGCTTGCCGCGTAGCGGCCGAGAGCGCAGTGACCGTAGCAACTTCATTGTGTTTTTGGTTTGTCAGTGACGTCACGGTCACCTTGTGACGCAATTTGTGACGTCATACATCAGCCGTGACGTCACATGTCGGCCGCAGAGTGGCAACTCCTATCCGTGGTCCTTGCAACATTTTTATTGTTTAACAACGGGGGTGGGGGCGAAAAAATTCAGACCCTTCTAAGGGGGAGGGTAAAAAAAAAACGTCACCTCTTTTTTTTTTTGGGGGGGGGGACTATCCACCACTATAGAATAAAAGGGGGTGGGAACTTTGGGCCCCTCCGATGGAGGTAGAATTTTTTTTGGTATGCGCACGTGAAAATCTACCACCCCCACTTCCTTTAGTGGGATATCCCCTACGGGGGGGGAGGGGGGTAGGATTCTCAGGATCTGCTAATATAACTCGTAATTGACACTGATGATGCAGAGGTTTTACAATTTAATGGACGCAGGCAATTTCAACATTTTCCAGTACATTGCGCAAAAAGTGATGGAGTGACGCGCCATCCTTCCTAAAAGATATCCTAAAAATTTTGAGTATCCATGTACACCTGAATAGACAATTATATATGTCTAAAAGCTCAAAGCCTCAGATAATGACCCACCCTCCCCCCACTTTCTCCTGGAAAACCCTGGTTCAGCCACCGATTGACCAACTGGTATAGATCAAATGTACTAATCTAACTCATAGCTGAGATTAAAGGAAGAAAGCATTAGCTAGGTGACCAGAATTTCTGACACAATTACAAAGGTACTTTTGAATAGGTCTCCTGGCACTGTTCCTATATAGTGTTTGAAAAATATTTAATATTGTATTATAAAAGCTTCAAAGAATATTTAACTTTGTAATTTTCAGACCACTAGGTGGATGTGCAAAGTCTGGGTGAATTAATAGAATGCTGACACGGAAGATTTCGTAATCACATCGCCATGATCCATAAAACGGAACAGCTCCAAATCAAGGCCCTCATCACCGAGGCCATCACTGTCCTCTGTAAGAATGGCCTGCGCTACCGGAGTAAATTCAGCATCGAGGGATTGTTGGGCATTACTTTAGATGACGATGATATTTTCCTTGTGAGCATTCGCGAGCTTGTACAAAAAAACGAAAATGGCACCTTGGAGAGACAGCCACAAATGGGGCTTGATGCAGAGGAGACGGTGGAGAAGGTGGCTCTGGCTCAGGCTCAGGGGTTGCTCCTGCAGCAAGCTCATCATACAAAGCAACTGGCCCCTCAGGTTGGCCTGCACCAACAACAGCAACATCAACCTGAAAAACATGTCCCGATCCAACACCAACACCTACAACAGCATCCGGAGCAGCATTCCCGCCCGCACACTGTGCATCCACTAGAGCGTGTCCTCCTCCCCTCTATCACTGGTCCCACCATCGTCATGTCAGCCGGTCCGACCAGCAGCGGGCCCATGACGCCACAGATCCTCTCACCTCAAACTCTACCCTTCAGGGCACTGTCGGTTGACCAGCTTACCTCCGCCTCCGCTTTGAGCTACCGCCGCACATCGAGCCTTCCGCACTCCCAGACCAGTGACCAAGCCTCCTTCTCCTCAACAGTCGACAGCGCCCTCGGCAGCAGCATCAGTTCCCACTCCACACAGCCCTCCCCGCAAATCCCCCACCGCCGCCGACGTGCCAACAGCGACCAATCAGAACCACCATCGAATAAACGAGTCGCCCTGATCTCAGAGAGCTCCAGTGTGGAGTCAGTCAGTGGGAGGGAAAGTTCAGGAGGGCCGGCTGTTATTGTAAAACATGAACCATTGTCAGACTCTGAGCTGGAGGCTCCAACCAGTATGTCAGTGGACAGTGACTTGCCGACCGTGTCCACACCGGCCTACTCGGTCGGTAGTGTGGAGTCGTCCGCCGGGTGTTCGTCATGGCCGCCAAGTAGGATGTCAGTCACCCCAGTACAAACAGTAACAACTCCAGCCACAAGCTCAACACAGGTATGTAGATATCACAGGCATTATACATGTACCTTTTACCTATTTTCCTATTTTTTTTCCGAAAGGCGGTATGATGCTTGATATCATCATATTCACTAACATATCATTGCGTTTAAGATTTATTAGCACTGCATGTTGTACCAATATGTTACAGTATTTGGCATAATTAACACATGCTCTTAGAAAATGTAGGCAGTTCCTATTCTTCTCCCCACACTTGAAACCACTTGAAATAACTCCAAAATTCCTTTATTTTTCTGGGCACAAGTACTTTTACACATTAACCCAAGAGAATTGTCTGATGCATTGATACTAGTGGATTTTTTTTTTTCAAATGGTATGCTAAGTCTGTCAAACATAGATCTATAAAAACTGGCACAAATGTACTAACATCTATTCTGCTACTGTTTATGTTTTCATTCCTTATAAATGTAAATTTAATAGGTATTGTCAGGAAGTCGTAGCCAAACCACATCCCACAGTAGTCCACATACAAACCACCAGGGCGGCACCACCCGGGGGCAGCCGGTCGACTTGTCAAGCATCTGCACCCTACATCGTAACATACTGGAACAAAGCGGCTGTATTATATTTGCCTCCAGTGTCGTTCTCCAAGATGGAACCAAAACACACACACGCACAAACGGTCACATGGTTCAGGCCATGCAGGAAATGACGTACCCCCTCGGACATCCACGACACGTTGGTCAATACAAAGAGGTCATGGCCGGCCGCTATTCCCGCAAAGTCTTCTACAAGTGTCCCCCAGAGATTATTCGACAGGAGATACTATCTGCTTATGGTCTAACGCTCAAAATGTACACTAAGATGTTTTATAGCGATGTCAAGCCAGTTACGTCAAGCTCCAAGTGGTTTGAGACTGTAGAGACGCTCATGTTAAACTTCCCGTATGGACCCCGTCTATTCCCGCTACAGATGATGGGATTGTCGGAGGACCAGATGCGGGTACTCAGTATGGTACGGGTCTATAAGGAAAATAAACAGAACCACAAACAAAACACTTGATAAAACCTAACCAAAAGGGGTTAAGGGCAGTAGCAGCGGTGGCCCAGTGTTGGAGCCTTTGCCTCACAAGAAGTAGATGTTTGGCTCAAGAAGCTGGTAAAAGAGAGAGATGTTACAAATTGATTGTCCATGAATGTCTGCAGGCCTGTTTTTTGGAGTTGCAAGCCGCATCAGCGGCTGGGAGCGTAGTGACTGTAACAACTCCATAATGTTTTCGGTTTTCTCCCTGTCACCTATGACGTCATTGGTGGCGTCATGCTGCCTCAGTGACGTCACCCGCAGTGGCTACAATGTTGCCATGACCTATGAGCGCAACTCCTATCCATGGTCCTTGCCACATTTTTATTGTTTAAAAAAAAGAGCGTTGCAAGGTCACACTGCAAAAATGATAAGTTTGTCTATGGATCACACTCCATAATTTCGGGAGCACATTTTTTTTTCCATTGGTAAAAGTCTTTTCTATGGATTTCCCTTTTCTCTTTGTGATGTTCACCAAAATTTGTGAAAAAAAAAGTTGCTAATGCATAATTTCTCCAACAAGAAAATCCATTTTCGAAAAATAGAAATAAAAGTTTTGCTCACTCGCACTTTAATTTGAAAACTCAATTCATTTTTTTTTTTAATTTTTTTTTTTGGTGTGGCCTAATTAAAGTCAAATTTTGTATCGTAAGATTGTAAGTAGGCGAAATAATGGACAATACCTAGGTGGAGTTAGGACACTTCTGAACTTAAGATGTAAATCTACCTAAAGGCCACTCCAGATATATGTACATTGTATATGCTGAACCTGCTCTCATTGTTGCCATGGCTACTGTTTGTGACACATTGCACTGCTGTTGGTCTAGTGTCACAATTTTAGTTTCCAAAACCCTGGTCTTGGTATGAATCTAAGATCAATGATGATATTCTTGTCTCCGATGTTGTCGCTTTCACTGATCATTAAATCTGCTAAGCTTTCAACATCGTCGCTGTTAGAAATCAACATAATTATTGAAATATGGCCCTGAGTTACCACCAAAATGAGTTAAATGTAATATAACTCATTCTGAGAATGCTTGGGTAATTATGCCGGTTGCATCCAGTTAGTTCCAAATCTATCCTTGGCTTAATTAGTACAGTGAGAATAAGTAAATTTCTCTTGTGGTGTTATGTCCATAACAGAAACTGAATCGGTCGAGTAAAATACACATTGATGTTATTGTGTCATTGTTGAATTGTTTGGTTTATATTTATAACCAGACTATTGTAAACTGAATCGAGGAGTGATCATTTTCTAACAACAGGAGGGTGGTGGATTTTCGTTAGTGCACCAACATTTTTCTCTGCCCCCTCAGAGGGGTCTGAGATTTTTCAGCCCACCCTTTTATTCTAAAGTAATGTGCCGTATTTTTTTCTTAAAAGGGGTGAATATTTTTGTGTCTTCCCCAAAAGGGGGTCTGCCCCTATATCCACCAACCCTCTGTTGTTAAAACAATGACCGTTCCCTTTTGTATAAATAATCTTATGTGTTGTTGTGCAAAACTAATTATAATGAATGTTACCCAGCGCAGCTCAAAAAGGAGGTATTAATTATGATCAACAGCTCCGTATAAATGAGTTCTTGTTGCATTTACCGTCTAACTGTTCATGTATATGTAACCTACACAAGGGACCACGCAGAAGTCTATTTTGTCGAAACGTATAAGTCGTAGGTTTGCGGAATAATGACGATGACCAGATAGTCACGATTAGAGCTAGTCCTTAGGTAGGGAGCTTTTGGGTGTTACAGATAAAATGTGAAATAAGAAGCCAACCAATGGTGTCCAATGCTTGTTAGCGATTAGATTATGATATCGACCCATGGGCTCTGCTTTAAGACAATTTATAGACCTTAGATTATTGTGTAAGTTCCGTAAAAGCACAAATATTGCAATTTACATACATGTACTTGTATTTTACAAACAGAAAACGTGCCATAAAACAAAGATAGAATTCTTCTGACAAATTTGGTCAAATTCGTTCAGTTCCTCCAAACTGTCAAAATTAGAGGAGGTCTGAATAGCGCTGCACATTTCCAAAAGTCAAATAAGGACGCAGGGCCATTAATGCAGCAGTGCAACATGCCGGCACGATGCACCAATGAAGTGCTGGTGAAACTTCTTCGCAGCACTTCATTCACGCATCATGCCGACCCTGCGGGGCTGTATCAACCCCATAACATAAGCATGATGCATGAATGTAGCCATGGAGAGTTACTCGCTAGGACTGCATTCATGCATCATGACGACCAATGGATACAATACATTAGCGGCCCTTAAACTACCGTAATCTCCCGCGTATAAGATGCAGCCAGCCTATAAGGTGCACCTAGAGTTTTAGGATTTGATCAAAAAAATAAAAAAATTGTAACTTTTGTTCTACTGAATTTTTAAAAATTCATAAAGCTATGTAAAGCTAGTGTCCCACGGACCCCGATGAAATCCCTTATGTCCTACCAGGACTTCAGGGGAGTGTAACATATCAAAATGAAGGTATTGATCTCCCCCTTGTGGATCCAGGGAGAACTAAAACCTCGCGTATAAGACGCGCCTTACACGCGGGAGATTACGGTAAAGACTTAAAGGTAAAGCAGTAATTGGCCTTTGACGACTGCTGATCACACGTTTGTTACTATGTTATAGCATCATATTCATTTCCTTATTGGACGTTAGGATCATGTTTGATAATGATAATTATAACCAATATTTTTGTGAATATTTTGTACCTTTATTTCCAAGATTTTATCTTTATTTCTGGTTTACCAGTCACCTTTGTTTTTATTTATGGCGTTCCTTATCATAGAGGGGATATCTTAGAATGACTGAACAGTATCTCTCGGACTTTGTCGAGTATGAACTTTGTTGAAAATACCATGGTGTGCTTAGAATGTAACCTGCTTCCTTTTGGTTGATGAAATGTGTTACATCAAATTGGCGGATCCAGCATTCTAAGAAGAAGGGGGTGCGTCCCTTATTTAGCCCCTATTTCTAACCAATTTTCAGGCCCAAGAGAGACAAATAAACTCTTAACTACAGTGAAAAAAGGAGGGGGACGCATGCCCCATCTAAATCCGCCACGGGCATCAGCGTATATCCATGAAAAATGTTATTCGTCATGAAGACGCTAAAAAGTATTTTGTCTAATCGTGCGGTGTACACAAGCGTCAAGATGAATAATTTGCAACTTCGGTCATACACATAGGCACACATAATGTCCAGGAGCTAAGAGGAATTATAGTTCACTTAGATGGAAAAGTAAAGTTATTATGGATCTAATTGATAAGGCTACTTAAAAAAAACTTGTTTCTCATCACTAAGTTATGAAAAAAGTGATGAGGGGGATTTTGATTATTCTTTTTTAGATTTTTTTTTTTATCTTGCCTAAACAGTTCATTAGAGCCTGATACATTGAGGACAGCCATGTGTAGGAATAGCTGCACTATAAAAGTTAAGTAACCATTGGCATTCCCACGACCATAAGCTTTCATTTGATACCAAGTTTGACTTGTCGGTAGTTTTGTTCAGTTTTGAGTATATTTTTCTCAGAAAAATCTCAAATGACGATTTTTCTGACGAGGGCAGTGATGCGAAACAAGTCTCTTTTTTTTTGGAGTGGCCTAATCGGTGTCACATAATGAAAAAGGTGAACATTGTCACCTGAACAAACTAAGCTGTCACAACAATAATACATGTTTGAATATAATTGTATGGTCACCTCAATATTGATTAATGTACTTCTTTACATCAGCATATTTACGGTCCAGTTTATCTAGTCATGGTACTTTTCCAGTCGATGTATGGTTAATCTCTGTTCCAAGTTATCTTGCCAATAACCCTATCCCACCTCAAGTTGTGTCAACAGTAACGGCTAAGGGAGTGGTCATTATTTATCAACAGGGGGGGGTGGTGGGTTTTCGCGCGGACGCGCGAAAATTTTTTACGCCCCCCCCCTCAACGGCAGTAAAAAAAATTTTAGGCCCCCCCCCGCGCCGGAGGCGCGGAGAGTTTTCGCGCCCCCTCTTTGATCTATAGTAGCGCGCGGGCTTTTTTGCTAAAAAGAGGGTAAATTTTTTTAGCCCCCCCCTCAAGAGGGGTCAAAACTTTTTTAGACCCCCCCCTTGAGAGGGGTCAGAATTTTTTACGCCCCCCCTCAAACCCACCACCCCCCCCTGTTGATAATAAATGACCACTCCCTAACATAACACTGCCAAACATCTCTGTATGTAGATTACGGACCTCCTCACTCTGGGAATTTATATTTTACCAAAGACGCTGTCTAGTAGTGGAATTGCCAGATATGAATAATATCACAGCGAATGTGTCTGCAGGAGTCTTGTATCATGAAAACACCAAAGACTTTCTAATTGTGAAGAATTTCTATTTGTCTATGTCCTTTTGTTGTTTGGCGTTTATTTTTTAGCAGTAGAGAACAACTATGTAGCCAAAATCAGAATTATTCATTTATTGGATATAGCTCAAATGATTATCTTTACCAAAGGTAGAAAGTCTAGATTTATTGCTCTTAAAGTGACTAAACCATTTTGTCAAAGATATTTTCTATTATGATATCCAACTTGGTGTTTCTGAGGAATAGGATGTGAGAATTTTGCCACCGTGTACGCTACAGGAACTAATAAGGTTAATTGCGAAGTCTTTTGACAATGAGTGTACCATATCTTACCCCAATAAAGGCTGACAGTGCATTTACCGTATCGTCGTGAATAACCGCCCAGGCGCTTACAACTTTGGAGACATGGTTACCCCCTGGCCCTTATACAAGACAGGCGCTTATTCAAGATCTAGTTTTCAGTGCTTAAGAGATATTTGAATACCCCCATACCTCCGGCGCTTATACAAGACCGGCACTCATTCAAATCCCGGCGCTTAAACACGACGATACAATATATATCATGACCATTGGCCATCATGATGCATAAATGCAGCCCTAGTGAGTAACTCGCCAGGCCTGCATTAATGCATCATTCCAACCCTACAGAGTCTATAAACTACCGGATGGCGGCATGCAGCACTGATGAATTGCGGGCGAGCAGACTTACCAGTACTGTAAACTCCCGCGTACAAGGCACACCTCGCGTATAAGGCGCACCCTGAGTTGAAGGAAAACCTATAAGACTCATTTGGGGGCTGATTTTTGAATGTTTAGTACTGTTCTATAGTAAAATTACCCTGCCTATAAGGGGCACTGAGACTTTTGGCTGATCCTAGAAGGCACAGAGGGGCTCTGATTCATGTATAAGATGCGCCTTATACGCGGGAGATTACGGTACTTCATTGGTGCATCAGCGCCGATCAGTGGGCATGATGCTCTCTTGCATTAGCAGCATTTAAAGGGTTAATGATGTACCATATTATATAATATATATGTATATATAAATCTATATAGTGAAGTAAAGTGTTATTTTTTTTGTTGCGGAGACTTTTCTCCGCGTGGTGTATATTTTCATTGAGCGCCAGTACTGTGATAATGATTGTTGGTCACCTTGGTAACAGCCCCAATAATGATGACGTCATCACTTTGTGCTACGTCATATCATGTCTGTGACGTATACGTCTGTGTCATTTCCCCACCTCCATGATGTTGTCATGACAACGAAATAAAGATCACGTCTAGTGAACATTTGTGCAGTTTATTGATTTATTAGAAAATAATCTTTGAACAAGGTTTAAGGAAAAATATTAGGATATGTTATGAAATTTCGTTGGAAATCAAATAAGATCGGGGAAAAACTTTCTTTAAACATCGAAATTTGTTAGGGTGTAATGCCTTGGCTGTGAGATTTTACAAAGTTTTAGTACTGTAAAATTCCTGCGCAAAAGCCGCACCTGTGAATAAGCTGTGCATAAGGTGCAGGCCCGACTGGGAGAAGCTATAAGCATACTGGGAAATTCCTCAGTTTTTTCGAAGATCCGTCTGGGTCAATCTTGTGATTCGTCGAGATCCAGTAAGATCTCATCATTTATAGGGGGGGGGGTGTGGATTTGAAAACTCATGTATTTTCTCGTCAAGAGTTTGTATAAGCGTGAAGGATTTATACTGTTCTGCATGCTGACTTTTGGTGCTTTCCATAAGCCGCACCTTGGCTTTGGTTTGCGTATAAGGCGAGGCTTACATGTGAGAATTTACAATATCTCTCACAGTTGTCTTCAGCAGCAACATAACGGCAGACATACATTTGGGACTCACTGGCTAGGTCCATGATCTAGATAAAACATTTGATTGTCCATGTACATCATTATACCCTTATGGTAACCCCCATATATGCTTAACTGGACACTATAGATCTTCTCACCAAGTATGGGCCTGATCTATGACATGTGTTTACTGGAGGCGTTTTTCCGTTTAAATGCAGTTTTTCCAGCCATTTCTGTTTTGATCATACATTAGGAGTCTTGCACATCATTTTTTAAGGAACAATTTAACTTTATTTGGCATTTGTTCAGATGTGATGAAATTACATAAATTCTCTTCGACATTCTGTCGGGTTGGTCCATACATTTATAATGACAATTACAATAAATATTTAATTAATAGTGTATCACAGTTTTACAAAGTGTATTTACGTAAGTACATTGCTGTAAGTATGTATTTTATCACAATATTAGAAAAGTCAAACATCTCAGGATTTTATACATTTGTACTGTGCCAAATAAGTTAGGAGGACACTTCAGTGGAACTGATGTTGTAAGTATGTATTTTATCACAATATTAGAAAAGTCAAACATCTCAGGATTTTATACATTTGTACTGAGCCAAATAAGTTAGGAGGACACTTCAGTGGAACTGATGTTATGAGTCCCCCTTGTTAGTATTTTAGATAAAATATAATCAAAATTGATTAGTAATTAATCAAATGATATCATGTGATTTGGAGACAGAGGAGATTTCTATTTGAAGATTTTTGGAAATCATAGACTATTACTATCAGTTGTATGCACTCTATATAAAAAATGTACATGTACAGTCAGAGGGTGGACCTCAAATATAGAAAATCCCTGAAACTTTTTCAGAATTACTTGTACCTTCTTTTACAAATTGGTCAATGAAATAACACATCAATACCATCAAGCATTCATTTAACAGCATAGAATCATATGTTTTAAGGGCAGCTTCACAAGTCTACCCTCAAATATATAAGTTTCTAACATTTACTGGTATAGTTTTGAACATAGATAGCTTACTCTTACATTTGAAATCTTTCAAGATCTGACAGTACAGAAACATATGCCCCAAGGGCAGCTTCACAAGTCTACCCTCAAGTATATATGTTTCTTACATTTACTGGTATAGTTTTGACCATGAACAGTTTGCTTTTATATTTGAGATCTTTCAAAATTTCACATCAATACCATCAAGCATTCATTTAACAGCATAGAATCATATGTTTTAAGGGCAGCTTCACAAGTCTACCCCTAAATATATAAGTTTCTAACATTTACTGGTATAGTTTTGAAACATAGACAGCTTACTCTTACATTTGAAATCTCCCAAGATCTGACAGTACAGAAACATATGCCCCAAGGGCAGCTTCACAAGTCTACCCTTAAGTATATATGTTTCTTACATTTACTGGTATAGTTTTGACCATGAACAGTTTGCTTTTACATTTGAAATCTTTCAAAATTTTAATTTCTTTTAAAGTTATATCCATTTCATTCCATAATTGTGCTGTCATAACTTCAATCGATCTCTCGTAAGCAGCTGTATTTATGATATTATATTTTAGTACAGAATATTGCTGTAATCTAGTATTTCTCGTAAGTGGTTTACAAAATTCCTTTGTCTTAGTTCTTTTGAAAGCTAAAATTCTTAAATGATGTAATCTTCTATTTACAATATAGGGAAGGCCAGCTTCTTGATGGATAAAATCAGTTGATGATAGTACAGGCAATTTTAAGCAATACTTTAAACATCTGTTTTGTATGGTTTGTATCAGGTTCAAGACAGTATCATTTGATCTATGATATAATACATCTGCGTAATCAATTACTGGTATAATATAGGATTTATAAATTTGTAGCATGTATTTAGTGGGCACATAAGATTTTATTCTGTATAATAGATAGCATTAATTTTGTTTTTTTTTCGTTCATTGTTAATTTGTTGGCTGCTGACCAATGGGCATAAGATAACAAGCCATCTTGTAGGTATGGTGACACTTCTAGTATATTGTTCCCACTTACATACAAAACTGTATCATCAGCATACAATAAAGTCTTCACACTGTTATTATCTACAAGTATGTCATTGATATATATTAAAAAAAGAAGAGGGCCTAAAATACTACCCTGTGGTACACCACATGTTATAGTTAAACCAGTTGATACGTGCCCATTTGCTAAGACTTTTTGTGTTCTATCGTTCACACTAATAGGGAGTGGTCATTTTTTTGAGTTGCTTGCCGCATAGCGGCCGGGAGCGCAGTGACCGTAGCAACTTCATTATGTTTTTGGTTTGTCAGTGACATCACGGTCACCTTGTGACGTCATACGTCAGCCGTGACGTCACATGTCGGCCGCAGAGTGGCAACTCCTATCCGTGGTCCTTGCAACATTTTTCTTGTTTAACAACGGGGGTGGGGGCGAAAAAATTCAGACCCTTCTAAGGGGGAGGGTAAAAAAAAATGTCACCTCTTTTTTTTTGGGGGGGGGGGGGACTATCCACCACTATAGAACAAAAGGGGGTGGGAACTTTGGGCCCCTCCGATGGAGGTAGATTTTTTTTTTGGTATGCGCACATGAAAATCTACCACCCCCACTTCCTTTAGTGGGATATCCCCTACGGGGGGGGGGGGGATTCTCAGGATCCACTAATATAACTCGTAATTGACACTGATGATGCAGAGGTTTTACAATTTAATGGACGCAGGCAATTTCAACATTTTCCAGTACATTGCGCAAAAAGTGATGGAGTGACGCGCCATCCTTCCTAAAAGATATCCTAAAAATTTTGAGTATCCATGTACACCTGAATACACAATTATATATGTCTAAAAGCTCAAAGCCTCAGATAATGACCCACCCTCCCCCCACTTTCTCCTGGAAAACCCTGGTTCAGCCACCGATTGACCAACTGGTATAGATCAAATGCACTAATCTAACTCATAGCTGAGATTAAAGGAAGAAAGCATTAGCTAGGTGACCAGAATTTCTGACACAATTACAAAGGTACTTTTGAATAGGTCTCCTGGCACTGTTCCTATATAGTGTTTGAAAAATATTTAATATTGTATTATAAAAGCTACAAAGAATATTTAACTTTGTAATTTTCAGACCACTAGGTGGATGTGCAAAGTCTGGGTGAATTAATAGAATGCTGACACGGAAGATTTCGTAATCACATCGCCATGATCCATAAAACGGAACAGCTCCAAATCAAGGCCCTCATCACCGAGGCCATCACTGTCCTCTGTAAGAATGGCCTGCGCTACCAGAGTAAATTCAGCATCGAGGGATTGTTGGGCATTACTTTAGATGACGATGATATTTTCCTTGTGAGCATTCGCGAGCTTGTACAAAAAAACGAAAATGGCACCTTGGAGCGACAGCCACAAATGGGGCTTGATGCAGAGGAGACGGTGGAGAAGGTGGCTCTGGCTCAGGCTCAGGGGTTGCTCCTGCAGCAAGCTCATCATACAAAGCAACTGGCCCCTCAGGTTGGCCTCCACCAACAACAGCAACATCAACCTGAAAAACATGTCCCGATCCAACACCAACACCTACAACAGCATCCGGAGCAGCATTCCCGCCCGCACACTGTGCATCCACTAGAGCGTGTCCTCCTCCCCTCTATCACTGGTCCCACCATCGTCATGTCAGCCGGTCCGACCAGCAGCGGGCCCATGACGCCACAGATCCTCTCACCTCAAACTCTACCCTTCAGGGCACTGTCGGTTGACCAGCTTACCTCTGCCTCCGCTTTGAGCTACCGCCGCACATCGAGCCTTCCGCACTCCCAGACCAGTGACCAAGCCTCCTTCTCCTCCTCAACAGTCGACAGCGCCCTCGGCAGCAGCATCAGTTCCCACTCCACACAGCCCTCCCCGCAAATCCCCCACCGCCGCCGACGGGCCAACAGCGACCAATCAGAACCACCACCGAATAAACGAGTCGCCCTGATCTCAGAGAGCTCCAGTGTGGAGTCAGTCAGTGGGAGGCAAAGTTCAGGAGGGCCGGCTGTTATTGTAAAACATGAACCATTGTCAGACTCTGAGCTGGAGGCTCCAACCAGTATGTCATTGGACAGTGACTTGCCGACCGTGTCCACACCGGCCTACTCAGTCGGTAGTGTGGAGTCGTCCGCCGGGTGTTCGTCATGGCCGCCAAGTAGGATGTCAGTCACCCCAGTACAAACAGTAACAACTCCAGCCACAAGCTCAACACAGGTATGTAGATGTCACATGCATTATACTTTTTCCCTATTTTCCTATTTTTTCCCTATTTTTTTTTCCGAAAGGCGGTATGATGCTTGATACCACATATTCACTAACATATCATTGTGTTTAAGATTTATTAGCATTGCATGTTGTACCAATATGTTACAGTATTTGGCATAATTAACACATGCTCTTAAAAAATGTAGGCAATTCCCCTTCTTCTGCCCACACTTAAACCACTTGAAATAACTCAAAAATTCCTTTTTTTTCTGAGCATAAGTACTTTTATACATTAACCCAAGAAAATTGTCTGATGCATTGATACTAGTGGATTTTTTTTCAAATGGTATGCTAAGTCTGTCAAACATAGATCTATAAATACTGGCACAAATGTACTAACATATATTCTGCTACTGTTTATATTTTCATTCCTTATAAATGTAAATTTAATAGGTATTGTCAGGAAGTCGTAGCCAAACCACATCCCACAGTAGTCCACATACAAACCACCAGGGCGGCGCCACCCGGGGGCAGCCGGTCGACTTGTCAAGCATCTGCACCCTACATCGTAACATACTGGAACAAAGTGGCTGTATTATATTTGCCTCCAGTGTCGTTCTCCAAGATGGAACCAAAACACACACACGCACAAACGGTCACATGGTTCAGGCCATGCAGGAAATGACGTACCCCCTCGGACATCCACGACACGTTGGTCAATACAAAGAGGTCATGGCCGGCCGCTATTCCCGCAAAGTCTTCTACAAGTGTCCCCCAGAGATTATCCGACAGGAGATACTATCTGCTTATGGTCTAACGCTCAAAATGTACACTAAGATGTTTTATAGCGATGTCAAGCCAGTTACGTCAAGCTCCAAGTGGTTTGAGACTGTAGAGACGCTCATGTTAAACTTCCCGTATGGACCCCGTCTATTCCCGCTACAGATGATGGGATTGTCGGAGGACCAGATGCGGGTACTCAGTATGGTACGGGTCTATAAGGAAAATAAACAGAATCACAAACAAAACACTTGATAAAACCTAACCAAAAGGGGTTAAGGGCAATAGCAGCGGTGGCCCAGTGTTGGAGCCTTCGCCTCACAAGAAGTAGATGTTTGGCTCAAGAAGTTGGTAAAAGAGAGAGATGTTACAAATTGATTGTCCATGAATGTCTGCAGGCCTGTTTTTTGGAGTTGCAAGCCGCATCAGCGGCTGGGAGCATAGGGACTGTAACAACTCTATAATGTTTTCGGTTTTCTCCCTGTCACCTATGACGTCATTGGTGGCGTCATGCTGCCTCAGTGACGTCACCCGCAGTGGCTACAATGTTGCCATGACCTATGAGCGCAACTCCTATCCATGGTCCTTGCCACATTTTTATTGTTAAAAAAAAAAAGAGCGTTGCAAGGTCACACTGCAAAAATGATAAGTTTGTCTATGGATCACACTTCATAATTTCGGGAGCACATTTTTTTTTTTCCATTGGTAAAAGTCTTTTCTATGGATTTCACTTTTCTCTTTGTGATGTTCACCAAAATTTGTGAAAAAGAAGTTGCTAATGCATAATTTCTCCAACAAGAAAATCCATTTTCGAAAAATAGAAATAAAAATTTTGCTCACTCACACTTTATTTTGAAAACTCAATTCATTTTTTTTTTTTAATTTTTTTTTTTTTGGTGTGGCCTAATTAAAGTCAAATTTTGTATCGTAAGATTGTAAGCAGGCGAAATAATGGACAATACCTAAGTGGAGTTAAGATGTAAATCTAGCTAAGGGAGTGATCATTCCCTAAAGGCCACTCCAGATATATGTACATTGTATATGCTGAACCTGCTCTCATTGTTGCCATGGCTACTGTTTGTGACACATTGCACTGCTGTTGGTATAGTGTCACAATTTTAGTTTCCAAAACCCTGGTCTTGGTATGAATCTAAGATCAATGATGATATTCTTGTCTCCGATGTTGTCGCTTTCACTGATCATTAAATCTGCTAAGCTTTCAACATCGTCGCTGTTAGAAATCAACATAATTATTGAAATATGGCCCTGAGTTACCACCAAAATGAGTTAATTGTAATATAAATCATTCTGAGAATGCTTGGGTAATTATGCCGGTTGCATCCAGTTAGTTCCAAATCTATCCTTGGCTTAATTAGTACAGTGAGAATAAGTAAATTTCTCTTGTGGTGTTATGTCCATAACAGAAACTGAATCGGTCGAGTAAAATACACATTGATGTTATTGTGTCATTGTTGAATTGTTTGGTTTATATTTATAACCAGACTATTGTAAACTGAATCGAGGAGTGATCATTTTCTAACAACAGGAGGGTGGTGGATTTTCGTTAGTGCACCAACATTTTTCTCTGCCCCCTCAGAGGGGTCTGAGATTTTTCAGCCCACCCTTTTATTCTAAAGTAATGTGCCGTATTTTTTTCTTAAAAGGGGTGAATATTTTTGTGTCTTCCCCAAAAGGGGGTCTGCCCCTATATCCACCAACCCTCTGTTGTTAAAACAATGACCGTTCCCTTTTGTATAAATAATCTTATGTGTTGTTGTGCAAAACTAATTATAATGAATGTTACCCAGCGCAGCTCAAAAAGGAGGTATTAATTATGATCAACAGCTCCGTATAAATGAGTTCTTGTTGCATTTACCGTCTAACTGTTCATGTATATGTAACCTACACAAGGGACCACGCAGAAGTCTATTTTGTCGAAACGTATAAGTCGTAGGTTTGCGGAATAATGACGATGACCAGATAGTCACGATTAGAGCTAGTCCTTAGGTAGGGAGCTTTTGGGTGTTACAGATAAAATGTGAAATAAGAAGCCAACCAATGGTGTCCAATGCTTGTTAGCGATTAGATTATGATATCGACCCATGGGCTCTGCTTTAAGACAATTTATAGACCTTAGATTATTGTGTAAGTTCCGTAAAAGCACAAATATTGCAATTTACATACATGTACTTGTATTTTACAAACAGAAAACGTGCCATAAAACAAAGATAGAATTCTTCTGACAAATTTGGTCAAATTCGTTCAGTTCCTCCAAACTGTCAAAATTAGAGGAGGTCTGAATAGCGCTGCACATTTCCAAAAGTCAAATAAGGACGCAGGGCCATTAATGCAGCAGTGCAACATGCCGGCACGATGCACCAATGAAGTGCTGGTGAAACTTCTTCGCAGCACTTCATTCACGCATCATGCCGACCCTGCGGGGCTGTATCAACCCCATAACATAAGCATGATGCATGAATGTAGCCATGGAGAGTTACTTGCTAGGACTGCATTCATGCATCATGACGACCAATGGATACAATACATTAGCGGCCCTTAAACTACCGTAATCTCCCGCGTATAAGATGCAGCCAGCCTATAAGGTGCACCTAGAGTTTTAGGATTTGATCAAAAAAATAAAAAAAATTGTAACTTTTGTTCTACTGAATTTTTAAAAATTCATAAAGCTATGTAAAGCTAGTGTCCCACGGACCCCGATGAAATCCCTTATGTCCTACCAGGACTTCAGGGGAGTGTAACATATCAAAATGAAGGTATTGATCTCCCCCTTGTGGATCCAGGGAGAACTAAAACCTCGCGTATAAGACGCGCCTTACACGCGGGAGATTACGGTAAAGACTTAAAGGTAAAGCAGTAATTGGCCTTTGACGACTGCTGATCACACGTTTGTTACTATGTTATAGCATCATATTCATTTCCTTATTGGACGTTAGGATCATGTTTGATAATGATAATTATAACCAATATTTTTGTGAATATTTTGTACCTTTATTTCCAAGATTTTATCTTTATTTCTGGTTTACCAGTCACCTTTGTTTTTATTTATGGCGTTCCTTATCATAGAGGGGATATCTTAGAATGACTGAACAGTATCTCTCGGACTTTGTCGAGTATGAACTTTGTTGAAAATACCATGGTGTGCTTAGAATGTAACCTGCTTCCTTTTGGTTGATGAATTGTGTTACATCAAATTGGCGGATCCAGCATTCTAAGAAGGAGGGGGCGCGTCCCTTGATTAGCCCCTATTTTTTACCAATTTTCAGGCCCAAGAGAGACAAATAAACTCTTAACTACAGTAAAAAAGGAGGGGGACGCATGCCTCTACGCCCCGTCTAAATCCGCCACGGGCATCAGCGTATTTCCATGAAAAATGTTATTCGTCATGAAGACGCTAAAAAGTATTTTGTCTAATCGTGCGGTGTACACAAGCGTCAAGATGAATAATTTGAAACTTCGGTCATACACATAGGCACACATAATGTCCAGGAGCTAAGAGGAATTATAGTTCACTTAGATGGAAAAGTAAAGTTATTATGGACTAATTGATAAGGCTACTTAAAAAAAACTTGTTTCTCATCACTAAGTTATGAAAAAAGTGATGAGGGGGATTTTGATTATGCTTTTTTAGATTTTTTTTTATCTTGCCTAAACAGTTCATTAGAGCCTGATAAGGCCACACCAAATAAAAAAATTGGTCTATGGATTTTCATTTTTGAAAACTGGAGCGGGAGGGCGAAATTTTTATTTTATTTTTCTAACAAATTTTATTTGTCTATGGATTTTCAATATCAAAGATGTGAAGAGAGCGATTTTTTTTTTTTTTTTTTTGCTCCTTTTCTCAAATTTATGTCTACTAGTATTTTGGTTGCTAAAAGCAGAATAGACACTGAAATGTTCAAATCTAGAGACCTCTACCTATCCAATGAGTGGTCTGCTGTTGCTGTATCTTTATTGGTTGACACTGTAAGGACTTTGCAAAAAAAAAAAAAAAAAAAAATCAATTTTCCAGAAAAAGATGCGGGCGGAATCCATAGACAAAGTTTTTTTCAATTAAAAATAAAATTTCCATATAGGAAAATCAGGAGCGGGAAATCCATAGACCAATGTTTTAATTTGGTTTGGCCTAAGTTGAGGACAGCCATGTGTAGTTAAGTAAAGTTAAGTAACCATTGGCATTCCCACGACCATAAGCTTTCATTTGATACCAAGCTTGACTTGTCGGTAGTTTTGTTCAGTTTTGAGTATATTTTTTTTCTCAGAAAAATCTCAAATGACGATTTTTCTGACGAGGGCAGTGATGCGAAACAAGTCTCTTTTTTTTGGAGTGGCCTAATCGGTGTCACATAATGAAAAAGGTGAACATTGTCACCTGAACAAACTAAGCTGTCACAACAATAATACATGTTTGAATATAATTGTATGGTCACCTCAATATTGATTAATGTACTTCTTTACATCAGCATATTTACGGTCCAGTTTATCTAGTCATGGTACTTTTCCAGTCGATGTATGGTTAATCTCTGTTCCAAGTTATCTTGCCAATAACCCTATCCCACCTCAAGTTGTGTCAACAGTAACGGCTAAGGGAGTGGTCATTATTTATCAACAGGGGGGGGTGGTGGGTTTTCGCGCGGACGCGCGAAAATTTTTTACGCCCCCCCCTCAACGGCAGTAAAAAAAATTTTAGGCCCCCCCCGCGCCGGAGGCGCGGAGAGTTTTCGCGCCCCCTCTTTGATCTATAGTAGCGCGCGGGCTTTTTTGCTAAAAAGAGGGTAAATTTTTTTAGCCCCCCCCCCTCAAGAGGGGTCAAATGTTTTTTAGCCCCCCCCCCTCGAGAGGGGTCAGAATTTTTTACGCCCCCCCCCTCAAACCCACCACCCCCCCCTGTTGATAATAAATGACCACTCCCTAACATAACACTGCCAAACATCTCTGTATGTAGATTACGGACCTCCTCACTCTGGGAATTTATATTTTACCAAAGACGCTGTCTAGTAGTGGAATTGCCAGATATAATATCACAGCAAATGTGTCTGCAGGAGTCTTGTATCATGAAAACACCAAAGACTTTCTAATTGTGAAGAATTTCTATTTGTCTATGTCCTTTTGTTGTTTGGCGTTTATTTTTTAGCAGTAGAGAACAACTATGTAGCCAAAATCAGAATTATTCATTTATTGGATATAGCTCAAATGATTATCTTTACCAAAGGTAGAAAGTCTAGATTTATTGCTCTTAAAGTGACTAAACCATTTTGTCAAAGATATTTTCTATTATGATATCCAACTTGGTGTTTCTGAGGAATAGGATGTGAGAATTTTGCCACAGTGTACGCTACAGGAACTACTGTAATCTCCCGCGTAGAAGACGCGCTGCGCGTATAAGACGCACCCCAAACTTAGCAAATGCATTTTCGCGTATAAGACGCACATTTTAAGGCTGAAATTTGTAAGATTAGTACATTTCTATAGTGAAATTACCCCTCGTATAAGACGTACACCCAACTTGAAAAAATCCTATAAGACTCCCCAGCATTTTGTTTGGCGTAGAGGACACGTCTTATACGCGGGAGTTTATGGTAATAAGGTTAACCGGAAGTCTTTTGACAATGAGTGTATCATGTCTTACCCCAATAAAGGCTGACAGTGCATTTACCGTATCGTCGTGAATAACCGCCCAGGCGCTTACAACTTTGGAGACATGGTTACCCCCTGGCCCTTATACAAGACAGGCGCTTATTCAAGATCTAGTTTTCAGTGCTTAAGAGATATTTGAATACCCCCATACCTCCGGCGCTTATACAAGACCGGCACTCATTCAAATCCCGGCGCTTAAACACGACGATACAATATATATCATGACCATTGGCCATCATGATGCATGAATGCAGCCCTAGTGAGTAACTCGCCAGGCCTGCATTAATGCATCATTCCAACCCTACAGAGTCTATAACCTCCCAGATGGTGGCATGCTGCACTGATGAATTGCGGGCGAGCAGACTTACCAGTACTGTAAACTCCTGCATATAAGGCACACCTCACGTATAAGGCGCACCCTGAGTTGAAGGAAAACCTAAAAGACTCATTTGGGGGCTGATTTTTGAATGTTTAGTACTGTTCTATAGTAAAATTACCCTGCCTATAAGGGGCACTGAGACTTTTGGCTGATCCTAGAAGGCACAGAGGGGCTCTGATTCACGTATAAGATGCGCCTTATACGCGGGAGATTACGGTACTTCATTGGTGCATCAGCGCCGATCAGTGAGCATGATGCTCTCTTGCATCAGCAGCATTTAAAGGGTTAATGATGTACCATATTATACAATATAAATGTATATATAAATCTATATAGTGAAGTAAAGTGTTATTTTGTTGTTGCGGAGACTTTTCTCCGCGTGGTGTATATTTTCATTGAGCGCCAGTACTGTGATAATGATTGTTGGTCACCTTGGTAACAGCCCCAATAATGATGACGTCATCACTTTGTGCTACGTCATATCATGTCTGTGACGTATACGTCTGTGTCATTTCCCCACCTCCATGATGTTGTCATGACAACGAAATAAAGATCACGTCTAGTGAACATTTGTGCAGTGTATTGATTTATTAGAAAATAATCTTTGAACAAGGTTTAAGGAAAAATATTAGGATATGTTATGAAATTTCGTTGGAAATCAAATAAGATTGGGGAAAAACTTTCTTTAAACATCGAAATTTGTTAGGGTGTAATGCCTTGGCTGTGAGATTTTACAAATTTTTAGTACTGTAAAATTCCTGCGCAAAAGCCGCACCTGTGAATAAGCTGTGCATAAGCTGCAGGCCCGACTTTGGGAGAAGCTATAAGCATACCTGGAAATTCCTCAGTTTTTTCGAAGATCCGTCTGGGTCAATCTTGTGATTCGTCGAGATCCAGTAAGATCTCATCTTATCATTTATAGGGGGGGGGGGTGTGTGGATTTGAAAACTCATGTATTTTCTCGTTATGAGTTTGTATAAGCGTGAAGGATTTATACTGTTCTGCATGCTGACTTTTGGTACTTTCCATAAGCCGCACCTTGGCTTTGGTTTGCGTATAAGGCGAGGCTTACATGCGAGAATTTACAATATCTCTCACAGTTGTCTTCAGCAGCAACATAATGGCAGACATACATTTGGGACTCACTGGCTAGGTCCATGATCTAGATAAAACATTTGATTGTCCATGTACATCATTATACCCTTATGGTAACCCCCATATATGCTTAACTGGACACTACCACCCCCACTTCCTTTAGTGGGATATCCCCTACGGGGGGGGGAGGGGGGTACTTCTCACCAAGTATGGGCCTGATCTATGAAATGTGTTTACTGGAGGCGTTTTTCAGTTTAAATGCAGTTTTTCCAGCCATTTCTGTTTTGATCATACATTAGGAGTCTTGCACATCATTTCTAAGTAGAATAGATGATAAATGAGCACAGTATTTCATTTTTAGAGAAGTAGATAGGAATAGCCCACAATTGGGGTTTACTTGGCCTAAACAGGCCTATATGCTGCCACATTTTCAATTTTGTGAAGCATTGTAGGCCTATGTGTCACAGAGAGGGTGTTAAAAACATTTCCATTAAACACAGATTTTGTAGTTTTTAATACAAACTTCTTTGAAATTCATTATAGTCAGATTTCTTATGAATGAATTCAGTGGGACAACCCAAAAAGATCCTTCGGTTGCCAATATAAGCCCGCTCGTTCCCCTCGGGAAGCCACTTCCCCGAACCGTCCCATCTCCCATTGGGGTTGTGAGCCCTCGCTACTGGCTCCAATTTGCACACGTCTACTTAATGTTCCCCGTATGTAACAGCATAAAATATTCTAACATTTCTGGTCAATCATTGCCATACAGCATTTTTGCATTCATTTGACAAATCTTTCAGTGTCTCAGCAATATATTGAGCAAGGATTCAATGCATTTGAAAGGGAAGAATCTCTGAAGTCTGGATGGATCTCAGGGCACGTTCTGGTGAAAAATGCCTATTTCTGGCAATATGGCAGCCTGTTTGGTAACTGATATTTTTCAAAGTAAATGTGCTACAGTTATCAAAATAGTCTCAAAAGAAGCGGAATTTTGTTTTACAACTTCTGTGGGCCTCCCATGTGCACACAAAAATATCTTTCTCTTCAATGGCTGCAAGATTAGTGAAAAGAAGAGAAAAATTGAAGATTTCAGAAATCTTTTGCCATGGTTTCCATGGCAACCAGTCACATGATATTCAAAATATTGAAGTAACAATCATACATTCAGATAGTCCTTTATCTTAGCTTTAACCTGATATTTAGATCACTCTTGCAGCTTAAGGGGTTTTGAAATTATCAATGACTTTTCAAAACAAGTCAGGGAAACTTTAAGTTTTGAGTCCCATACTTGGTGAAAAGATCTATAGTGACATGGGTTTTGCTTAGTGACATGGGACATTGGCATTTCTTGAAATCGACAATTAACAGGGATCCTCATCAAGGTCCCAAGATATACAGCAGCACCAGGATTATGATAGGGAATGTATTTATAGTAGTTCAGATTTCCAACACCAGGTGGTAGCACCATACGCGGAGGCCACAGCTCATGTTGACCACCTATGAGTATGACTACTCAAACTTACAAAGGTCAATGTTTATAACTACATCAGCACCATAGATGATTACAGATTTGTATTATAATTGTTTTTTACTACCAAACTAGGTTGATGGTCTGAGGTACGTTCTCAGCCTTTGGACCTGGTGTGCTGTTATGTTACGTTCTCAGCCGTTGGTCATGATGCGCCTGTAACTTCTCAGCCTTTGGACCTGGTGTGCTGTTATGTTACGTTCTCAGCCGTTGGTCATGATGCGCCTGTAACTTCTCAGCCTTTGGACCTGGTGTGCTGTTATGTTACGTTCTCAGCCGTTGGTCATGATGTGCCTGTAACTTCTCAGCCTTTGGTCCTGATATGTCTGTTAATTTCTCAAAGTCTGTTGATTTCACAAAAAGTTGAGAAGTCTGTATTGTTCTCACTGCTTGGTTAAAGAAAAGGTGTATTTTTGACCACATAGTTCAGAAACAGGGATTAGCTGGGTAGGGATTAAGGGTTACATTGCTGAATAGATGTCCTTTACTCCTTATGGTCTTACTGTATTTTCAAACATCTATATATATATATATATATATATATATATATATATATATATTAAGTCTAACATTGCACTGGAAGCTAATCCAAAATGGATAACTAACTTTTATTCCAGGAAAATTATGCACACTGCTGCTTGTTGATGAACAGTTCCCATATCTTCATGGCCTTACCATAAACATCCATGGTGATGACGTGTCATCGGGCACGGTGATACAGGCATACCGTTCGCCCCTACCCCTGTCTGTACATACCTACTACTTCCTGCTGTATGAACAGAAGAACGAGATGGACCCAGCCACAACTGCAGGATTTACTCAAACCACCTGTCCCAGCAAACGGTAAATATCAAGGTATTGCCCCAGCTCCACCAGTGAAACATGGGTCTATACATTCATAACCTGTGACACTCTAGATCTTTTTTCTCCTTTGTTTATTAGTATCACTATTGGAGCTCCGGCTCATGCTAGAAACTGGGTTTGTATTTCATGTACATTGAGGTACAATTATTTCACTAGGACTTGTCTTGTGGAAATGTAACATGTTGAAGAAAATTAGGTAAGATTAGTTATATTCTTATTCTATAATGCCACTATGACTTCTCACCCATGGCGCTGACCTACAGACAACTATATTGGCTAAAAAAATTACCCCACTGTATTTTTCTTTTTTACAATTGGGGAATTACAGCAATTCTATGTTTGGCAATGTTTCCCTGCACTGAAAACCCCAAGGTCGTCAGACTGACGATACCCAAATCTACAACCTTAAGTCATCAGGTTGAGCACCCAGGGTAATCAACCTTATAGGTCTAGGTCAATACACTAACCCAAGGTAGTCAAAATGATTACATAATGTCGTTGGAGTGACAACCTTGGTGCTGACTACCTAGGGTCCTCAATGTGACTACCCAAAGCTGTAGATTTGGGTATCGTCAACTTGAGCACCTAAAGTCCTCAGTGGTGAAGACCTTCAGTTGAAAACTGAAGGAATGATCATTAAACATAAGTGGCACATACCTGCCACCTAGTGTATTTGTTACATATTTTAACAGGATGCCATAGACTCATACTGGGGAGAGGTAGACTGAGGGATTTCACTCCCTGTAAGGTGCTGCACCCTGTCTGTACCTCTTCTGATGACTATAGGTCCTCAATCTGACGAGTTTAAAGATCTCAAAGGTTTTCAGTGTGGTTATAGGATTGGATTTAACTGAAGCACAATTCTTTTTCTTATGCATGTGTAATGATTACTATGTAAGATTTGATAACAAAAAGTACTTTAAAGCCGGACGATGGAATTAGCAACGATACATGGCAACCACTTCCATTGTTCACCTCTGAAGATAAAACACTTTCATTGTTCTTTTTGACAATAATAGCTAACATTTTAAGTGGTTGCCGATAGAAATATACTGTCGGTACAAATTCTATTGTCCTGTGGACACACAGCTTATGATGGAATTTTGGTTCCAGGTGCCTGCATGGAGTGATTCAGACTTTCATCTCTGTGAATGACTTGGAGCTGGTTGGTGCTACTTGGATGAGAGCAGATCGAGACAACTGTGTGCAATGTTTGATTAACCAATACAAACAAGAACCAGGCGCAATATGGGGAATGGGATAATTTGTGAAGTAAGCAGTTTAAACTGTGCAGTTTTGATAGAACCTTTAAGTGCCTAGACTTTCCAATATAGGAATAGATTAGGAAATACACAAATGTACATGTTTAGCAGCATTTTGCTATACATCAGTAGTAGAACATGAAGCTGACACAGTATATACAGAAGATATTTTTAAGTCTTAGCTTATATGACTTTAAGACAGTTTTATGTCAATAGATTGACATGCTTTTTTAAGAAACGTATATAGAAAAGTTCTGAAATTGCACAACTTTCGACATTGTCCCTTACAAATGTACTTCCACGCCCTCACTTTGTGAGTGAAACGGACTTCATATGATTTAGGCCCATATAATGCCTTGGGGAAAATATTCATTTCTAAACTGATAAATTGAAAATGGTATGTCATCTATTGATACCATGAACTACTTCATGTTGTATTCTATCTGTCAGCATAAACTAATCTATATACTAGTGGTAGTATTGTTTATGTTGATACTAAGTTTATCAGAATCTTTTTATTCACACATGGGGACTACCTTTAACGTACCAAATCAGCATGGGCTATAGGCAAGTGAAAACAACACTCATCTAGAATTCTTTAATCTTTATTCCAGTAATGAAGTAATTATAATGCAACAGTATTCTAACATGAATCTATATTATATGTTTGCTTGCATTATTAAAGCAAGAAGAGGGTTGCCAGAACCATATGATAGTGTTTAATCCATCAATTACTTGTCATAGATCATATGTACTTTGTTTTTTGTATACAATATACATATGTTACAACACTAGAATACCAACATTATCATACCCACAGTAAGTGAGGGTTCATACTAGATACAAATGGCTAAATAGATCTCTCAGAGATAGATGACAATAGATATATGAATAATACTGTAATACTGTTATGTCTAAAAATAGACATACTTTTCTAAGATCACATGACCAAGACATGGTCATGTGATGTGGACATCTTGGCAGCAAATTGCCAGGTACTTATCTACACAAGTTTCACCTCCACTTAAATCTTATGATTCATTCTCCCAAATTTGGCCTATATTTGACAGAAAAAAAAACAACCTATTAATGAATAAGTAGATAGGTAAATGAATGAATACAAAAATTAGTGAATATATATATATATATATATATATATATATATATATATATATATATAAAGATGAATAAACAAAGTATATACCTTAATATGTTTGACTGTATAAACTGGATGTTATCTCTGTGGCAAAATATGGTAAATGTAAAAGTTGATGATTTGTTTTTCTCTGAGGTCTACTAAATCAAATGACAATTGGAATACATCTTGCATGTCATTTACAACTTTGAAAGATAATTGCCCTGCGAATTTCCTAAAGTAAGGTGCTAACATGTGTTCACACTAAAGGCAAAGTTGTGAGCAATCTGCTAAATTGAATGCAAAAACCAGGTTATTCATAGAAAGTCACCCTTTCTTGCCACATGGGCCTAAAATACTGTAATGCCCTGCATTGTTTTAAAGGGCCGGTCAGACTGGTCGTAGAATATCCACCACCATGACGGGAAATCCACGACTACGACGCGGTTTTCCGACAATTTCCAAAGTTGTGCATACCAAACTTTCACGATTTTAAAATTTAAGATTCTGGCCAACTTTTGGAGTCCTAGAACTATGCCACACTGTACGATTTTATCCCCGATTTTCCGGCCGAAAAATCGCGTCGTACTTCTTATCTTCCTACGTTCAGTCTGACCAGCCCTTAAGTGCGCCCTTAGTTTAGAGAAATGATACAAGATGCAACAGAAGCTTTAGCTTTTAAGGTTTTGTACTGTTCTACAGTAAAAGTACCCAGCCTTTAAGATGCACCTTGGCTTTGAGATGATCCGATAAGGAGCAGGAGTCCTTAAATTATACGAGATAGTACAGCTACATTTTCCCAGTGGAGAGATGTTGACACATAAATAAAATACCATCGCAGAGTGTTAAATGAATTTTGGCCAAATTTGTGAGTATTGGATCACAGACACTAGGATCAACCTTGGACCACATTTTCTATATATAATATCACATTGGAAAGGATCTCAATGACATGGAGTGATCATCATATAGCATACAAAGAATAGATAACCAATTCTAGATAAATGATAGATTCTATATAGTATTAGTATATATGTGCTCTATATTCTAAGGTAGAAATTAATTCTACTATTTACACTATGACTGGGGAAAAATCGTTTGCTTCTACTAAATGTGGATAATGAATTACACTGACCAAAATCACCACACTGTACTATTGCTTATCTCACGATTCTGGCCTCTACAGTGCCATTTTGGTCATAACCCCGTTCCGTTATCAGGGTATAACCGCACTCTCAGAGTTCTTTTTTTTCTAAGACCATCTTGGTTAGAACCTGGACATGTTAATAAATTGGAGAAGGATACAAAGTCACCCTCGCCATACATTTTCCATTTAAAACCGTTCAGAGTTCTATGGGGAATCAAACCCCGGCCGCTGTGGCAGGAGACGAGCAAGCTGTCCACTATACCAAGCCAACTGGTGCTAGAAACCAGAGCCCATGGAGGATTTGAAAAAGTGTTCCGACATACCTGATGGTTACACACCTCGTTAGCATAGAATCCAATGGTGGAAGGTGGAGCTATTAAGAGAGAAACATCCTTAGATATCCTAGATGAACATGCCATGCTTAATTTCTCCATTTTCTTCAAAATAAAAAAGAATCCATTGATTTTCCATAGCGATACGGGTCAGCACCCACCCCGTCGTCCTGCAGCAGGCTGACCGGCTGACCTACATACGAACCTTTCCATACTGTCAACACGAAGCCTATCATGGTGGAGGCAGGTGGTGAAATGTATCACTGTGGAAAATCAATGGATTCTTACTTATTTATAAGAAAATGGAGACAAAATGTAGGCGAACACCAACTAGAGATCATGTATTTGGCGGTGCTAGAAGTACAGGACTTGACATGCTTGGATTATACCCGAAAAATGTGTGTAAAGGTGGAGGTATGTCGGGCAGAGTGACAACATGGCCACAACGGCTTGGCAAACTGTGCGGATCATATGCACTTAAATACCTTAAATACAGGGTTATAAGGTAAGAAATTCATACATAATGGATGAATAAGTGCGATAAACCCATTAATGCATTGATATTCTAGGACTCGGTGAGGTTAGCTTCGCGGTCGGGTGAATATTTCAAGCAAACCTCACCTCGTCCTAGAATATCAATACATTAATAGCTTAATAACTAATCCCTCACTAATTTCAAGGTTGAAAGTCCTTTATCATTCTTGGGGAAAGCATAACAAAGTTACTTATGGATAGGGGATAGGATGATGTACTCTCTCTATATGTACGTAATAGTTTTGATATAAAATTACTCATGTTATGAATCTGGTTCTAGAGAAGAATTATATGATTATATATATGCAGTAACACATAATAGTGAATTACATACCTTCAATAAGTTATTAAACCTGTTCAAACAGGTGATAGTCCACCAAACTACACTAGCCATCCTACTACCACTTCATCAATAAAACATAATCACAATATCAGTGATGGGAAGTTTAGATTAAATACACTAACCGTAATTATTTGTTTAAGCAATGGGGTCTCAAATGAGAGCAGGTGTCATCTGAGCACAGGATAGGACTGCCAAACACAAAAACCAGGTCATGTATAAGTGCAGGGGCTCACAGGTGCTTGAACTTGCTAAGTGCAGGTGTGCCTAACCGGGCAATTACAGTACTCCAATGTGTAGTATATTTGAAGAATGGAGCTTGACTTTACTCTTACAATAACAAACTGTAAATATATCAAACTACCAGAGTACTCATGTTTCATTGCTCAGCAAAGATGTACATGGTCACATAGAAAGAATTCCAAAGGTCTCACTCTCCAAATACTGTATATAGGGACCTGCCCTGAAGAATATATGACAACCTTTTTGATATATTCAAGAAAGGGAATTTTCAAGGCAATCTCTCATTAATTAAAAGCCAAGACACTTTTGATACCAAAACTCCAATAAACCATGATTTCAATGTTATGCAGGCCTAGCTTATAAAGAATAGACTATGTACATTTGACACATTGGTTCTGTTTGAAAGTTGAGTGATCTTAACTTCTCCCCAGAAGTAATCCTGGACCATGATTTAATACTTCAATGCTGAAATGGACATTCACTCAGTACAGAGTATCTCAGTATAAAAGGGAAACTAAGTCACGTCACATGATAACTCAGTCTGGGCGCAGGATATTATCCCCTGATTTTATTAGGCCTTGGATAACTTTTGAAAGAGAGTTGAGCCAAAAAATTTCATATATGGTTGGTGGGGGTTTAGTAGAAATATTGGTAATTTTAGTTCCAAAGCAGAAATATTTTATGTCATGGTTTATTGTGAGACTTATGCTCTCTATAATGTTCCATTTGCGTTTGTGTCTCAGAAGGGTATACTCCAATAATTACTTACGGGTTGAAAAGTACTCTAGCTGCTTACTGCAGTATTCAAAGTCTATGCATGATTTAAAACATATTTTTTGTGTTGATACACAAATGCCATACTGGAGGATTGGCTCATATGCACTACAGAGCTACATCATGGGAAACCATCAACAGTCAGTTGTCAGTCGGTTTTGAAAGCTCCCGAGCTGGGAGGGAGATGCGGGCATGGACAGGGGGGCTCTAAACACCTGGGCCATAGAGTGTGAGAGAGAAATTTCTCAAAATCACAAAATCATTTAAAGGTTAAAAGAAAAATTAACAGAAACATCGAAAATAGACAGGAATTTTTAAAAGTGAGGATGTGTAGAAAAATACAGCCAATTTAGTAAAAGAAATAACTCCTTTTATAAAAATAGAGAGATTTGTACACCAGGGGTCAGAAGTAGGAGGCCTCAATTGGACCCTTATCTTATCTCTTATCTCCGATCTTCTCAAAACTACTTCCGACTGACCACTGACTGTCAATGTGTGTCTGAGCTCCACAGAATCAGCATAATGTATAAATGTAGCACTGGTGAGTTGCTTGCTAGGGTTTCATTCATACTTGTGTTAACAAAGTAGCATAGTGCATTTAAGCACTTTGCACCCTTTAAAGGATTAATACAGTTATATGATAAGGTGACTGCAGTTCCAAAAGTCCAACATGTTAGCAATGGCTCACCATAATGCCATCTGGTCATTGTCAGCATTTCAGTTGGTGTGTAAGCTTCTCATTCCCAAGATGTAGGAGAGTAATTTCTCGGGTTGCGTCTCCATCGGCAGCCTCTGCATGGCCTCCCGGACCTCAGCCTCAGGGAAGAGCCCACACAGGTGGTAGAAGAGCTTGCGACGTGTGTCTGGCACACTACATGGTGTCTGTTCATCGGGATGTGGTGGACTTGGTGCAGTGTTTGCCAGCAAACCTTCACCGCATGCCATCATCACAGGAGAGATCCTGTTGACCAGACGATGGCCCATCTGTCCTGTAAACAAATCCTGCTGCTGTAGGCCTTGCTGTTGCTGTTGCTGCTGATGTTGTTGGGTAGATGGGTGCTGTGGTTGTATTGGTGGTGTTGGCTGGGATGGTGAAGGCTGCTGAACCTGCGAAAGGAAATTGTAAATGTCTGGTGAGGACTTTCTTGGTGCCATCAGGCTAGACCCTGGCGGTGCGTGATGGTAAGTGTCCAGGCTATTCATATGCACTCGGCTGGGCAGGAAGAGAGACTGATCAGATCCGTGTGGTTTGTTGTCTATCCCATAATGCCTCGAATGAGCTGGGCTGTGGGTACCTGTGCTGATTTCATGCTGCTGCTGCTGCTGCTGCTGCTGCTGATAGTAAGAATGCATTAAGGACATTTCCAGACCCCCATCGAGACCCCCTGAGTACTGCCCAATCTCTGAGCTACTCATTGTTCCCTCAAATGAATGACTTTTCGCAGTGCTTGGTAACTCCTCGTATGATCCAGAAAGATGGATGGCACCATCAAATGATGAACTGCCAACATTGACCCTGTTACTTGGTAGGCTGCTGTCGAAGGAAGCACAACGTGGGATTCGTTCATCCATGGAGGATCCGGGTAGATCAAGGTGGTCATCAAACAAGTGGCTAATGCTCTTTATCCCTCCTCTGTTACCATTGGGTACCTCAAAAGATTGAGCCCACATCATGGCATTATTGCCCCCCAGCTCTTGTGCACCAAACCCGCGACGTAGCATCTGCTGGTGATTGTATACCCCAAGCATCCTTGCGTCTGATCCATCACCAAGCCCACTGCTGTTGTCCTGGAGAGTGTGCAGCTGTGGGTCAGAGGTGCTGTTCTGTCGATGAATGGTAGGCATTATGCTTGAGGAGTGCCAGTATGGCCCTAAAGTGCTGTTATTAACACTCGACTTATGGTACGAGTAGGTGCCAGGGGCACTCGCCATTCGACAAGCAGCTATCCTCTCACCTGGGGACATTCGGAAACTCTGCTGTTGCTGCTGCTCACCACCTCCGGGCAATTGTAAACTCTGCTGCTGTCGCAGGAGGGGATGGTGCTCAGGCTGCATCTTTTCACCTCCGCTGAAGCTGGCATGACGTCCGACAACATTGTGGTCTGTCATATCATAAACCTGGCCCATTGCACCATACTGCTGGTGTTGTTGCTGTTGCGGATGTTGCTGTTGTTGTATGTGTTGGTGTTGCTGCTGCTCAGACTGGTCACTAAATGTATAGGTTGTACTAAGGTTTCCTATGTGGACCTTGTTCTCCTGGCTATAATGTGGCGGGAATGGTCCGGCAAGTCCACTGGCACTATGGAAGGTGAATTTGGTGTTGGTCATGTGCCGCTTTTGGTCCTTCTTCATTTTCTGCCCACCTGGGCTTCCTTGACCGCTGTTCAGCCCTCTTCCTGGACCTTTTGGTTGCAGCCGTGGGTCCTCAGATCCCTGCAGTGATAGCTGGCGTTGCAGGCGCCTGTGACCATTACTACTCTTGACATTCTGCTTTGGTTCTTCTGGTTGCTGAACGGCCTTAGGATGTTGGCGTCCAGGAGAGGTATGTGGACTTACAACTGCCATCGGTGTTCCACCACTTGCCACTGCAGATAGGAGGGCATTCTGCCATTTCTCTTGTTCCTCCTCATTACCCTCATCTGACAGTTTCTTTGCAAGAGACAAGTGTCCACAGTCTAATTCAAAATAAGGGTCACCTTGTGGGTCGGAGAATGTTGTCCGCAATGGTTTAAGTTGACGTAGAGTGTCATTTGCTAGACCCTTTGACCAGCTCGTTGGCAACTGAAGGGATTCCAGGCTTTGACAACAACTTGCTGAGAATCTATCTGTCATCCTACTGAATAACTCATGCTTTAGTTCAGCTTCTCTCACTTCATCATCCTGGCTACCTTTGGAGAAATAGTTCTTTGTGGATGCACCAGTGGCAGCACTGGTAGTGGTGGATTCAGTGTTGGTGCCAGAGGTCTGCATGTCATCGTTGAGTCCGTCGGTGTTCTGCTGGTCACCCATAGCTTTAGCCTGCATGCTCGGAGGTTCAAATGGTACTGGTGGGCTTGGCAGTGTTCCAGTACCTACCCGTGTACCCCCGACAGCACCAGTCGCCAGCGACCTAGTGCGTGCTAATGCCTTTTTAGTTATAAGACCTGACTTGGGGCTTGAAGCAAAGGACCTTGTTTTGGGTGGTGCCTTCTTTCCTGGCTCTGATGGAGTAGGGCTTTTGTCCCTTGATGCCACATCAGCTGTTAATATAAACCAAAGGAGAGCCATTTACATCTGGACATGAGCATATATACACAGTGAACTGAATTGTTTAGCAACCTATTGTGTAAATGTATAACTCTAATTGGTCACCATGGTGCATGACTGCATTAATTCATTATGATGACTATATAAGGTTGGTACACTCTCAGAGGGTCAGCATGATGACTTTATTTTATGTGAATAACTTCTTCCCATAGAGATAGCATTGCAGGGCCGATCCGCACACCCCCAGTGGCGTAACGTGTGCCGATCCACCACAGCGGCCGATCCACCATTGCAGCCTCGTTCTGGGTGCATGTAAACATTCAAAATGGCGGACCAGCGCTCGTATGGGAAACTACGGTAACAGATTTTGCTAATTTTCAGTTAATTAGACACTCTAAAAACATAAAATAAATATAGAACTAACCTCCCCTGGTGTCCTCGGTGGACGATCCACCCCTCGGGAGTTGTCTCCCTCGTGGTGGATCGACCACCTCGTACACCATGGTCTATTTATTGTTGCATCATGACAATCAATGCACAATGTGCACCAATGCATCAGCAACCCTTTAACGGTTAAATGAGAGATAACCTTATGGAAATGTGTGATTCCCTCCATCTGAATTACTAGCAATGTAGACTAAACTACATTTCTGAGAGATTTCAGAAGCAGCTGTAGCCTATTGACTGCCGCTGCCAATTGATTCTTTAGTTTAAGCTGCATCATCACATTAAAAAGTCAGAATTATCTTACCTGGAGATGGTTCCCGGCTTTTTGTAATTGGCCGTACTTTGGCTATTTCTACTCGTTCCTTTTCTTGTAACACCTCAAGAACTGATTTGCGGGGGGTTGTCCCTCTCTCCGGGTGGTAGTATTTGCACTTGTTTCCATAGGTGCACTTTTTGCCATAGGGGCAGGCTGGGGGAAGGGGCTCTGGAACAACAGGGTGTTTGCTAAGAAAATTATCAAGACTTGGGCCATGTCGACCTAACGGGTCATCCGGTGGCATGAATCTGAAACATGAAATATGGCACAGATATTAGCAATTATAAAAGTGAAATATGATATAATCAGTATTATACGAGATGGGTCTTGCTTGTTTTTTTTCAGTGAATTTCTTTTAAATATCCCCATTATAAATGGTCAGGTGGAAAAAAACATAATATTTCAATCAAATTCACATATCATTTGCAAATATCTGTAATTCAATGTGAGATTTTTATCTGATTGACAAGACCTAATCAAATGTTAGAAAAAGGAAAGAGCTTTCCTCTTTGGACACTGGCATCGCTCTACCTGTGACACCAAAAATCCTTCGTTCTTTTTATTAATATTTGCCATCTGTTATTGTTTCTCTTTATTCTGGAGAAAAATAATGTCGCAGATAAGGCTAACACTTAAGGAGTTCGAGTCTGTAAAAGGCACTTACCGGTCATTTACAAAGGAGTACATTAGAAGGCGTTCTTCGATAACCCTCTTGTACTCTGGGCTCTTGTTGATGAGGTCACGGTAGTTGTCGTTGGAGACCACGATACCGTCATCCTCTGCTGCAAGCTTTATGATGTAGAGGTCATCATAACAGACAATGCGCTTCCCACTCACCCAGCGAGACGGCGTGAAGACAAGCGTTTTCTCCTGCTCCAACTCATAGAGTAATTCCTGGTCTGAAACATGATAAGGGAGAGGTTAAACCCTTTGATGATGCTTCAAACTTCATGTTTAAATTCCCAGGGGGTCCTAAATGGTAAATGATCTCCACAGGGTCATTTTAAAGTTTTTTTCTAGAAACATAAATCATGATCCTATATGTTAGAAAAAGTCTTCTGAGGATTTCCCTTTGCCATTTCTGTAGGTATATAATCAAACATTATTCTGAAACTAACCAAAGTCTATAGGTTAGAATAAAGAAGTATGATGAATAAAATGATCATGAATAAAATGTTCAACTTCTGCCAGTGCTTCTACAATGAAGTACAACAGAGAAACATGCCCAAGAGCAATTTATTTAATGAAAGTCTCATTTGAACCATTACCTATGAATTAAGCAACTAACCCTTTACGAGTCACTTTTATGCATTAGTACGTTATGCCCACTTGTTTGTATACATGGTGCAACAATGAAGTACTGGCAATTTTCCTTACTAGCACTAGTCCCCGGGGGGGGGGCACTTCAATTTTTTTTTATACGGGTGTGTGGCTGAACCCCCGACTACCCTTACCCTTGCTAGGGCACTTGTTCGCGGGTTTTTTCTTCCAAACCCTACCCTTTCTAGGGAACTTTGTACATTATAGTCTTAGATTTTGCTCAAAATGTCTTAAAATGAACTTGTTTGGGAGAAAATTGTATTTCGTTCATGCTATTTTCATGAAAACTTGGAAAATATTTGTGAAAATTTCTAAATTTTCTGCGTGAATCGGGGTATTTCGCCAAAAGTTGACCCTTGCTAGGGCCATTTTTGCTCAAAAGTAGACCCTTGCTAGGGACATTTGTGGCTGAAACTGGAGGCTTGCTAGGGACTTTTCCTTGAAAAAGTACCCTTGCCAGCCACACATATGTGTATACATCACATAGAGAGTGCCCCCCCCCGGGACTAGTCCTCTGGAGCTGTATCGGCCCAAAAGAGCATAAATGTAGTTCTAGACCTCTCGGGCTGGAATCCATGAATTATAATGACCAAAGGTACATGATGCAACAATGCATTGCCATCATCTACTTACAGTCTTAGTCTACTTACCAACAATCTGTGTGTCCTGGCGAGAAGCCTCCTTACGCCATGAAGGTACAAACACAGTAACCTTAGAGTGACCTCTCTCCCGGAAGTAGTCAACAGCCAATCTGATGCCGCGGCATGAAAAGACCTGCTTATTGCCATGGCTGATTTGAAAAAGAAAAAAACAGAATAATACAATCAAAGAAATCTCTCTTGCTTAAAAGTTGATTTGTTCTGTCACTTTTTGTTTATGTATAGGCACCAAATGCTACCAATCACTATACATTACAGTCGAAAAAGAAATGAATAGAATAGTCTCACCTCATTGCTATATTGCTGCCATCAATGATGATTGGGCGTAGGTTGGCGATATCTTTGCCGCCTGCGGCTTGGACATCACCTGTTGCCTGTGAAGCTAGCTGCTGTACTTTTTCATCACTAGCTGCCTCTCCATCATCCTTAGATAAAGCATCAGCTGACAGTGGAGGCACCCATGAACACATAATGGGGGCTTCTTCTTCCTCTTCTCCATCATCATCCTTCTGCACCTCAGTGTGACGAATCAGTTCTTGAAGGAGGTCATCCTTTCCAGCATCTGGTCCAAGCTCATCTATAACACGCTGGGTTAGCTCCTGGGAGTACCCGAGTCGGATACCATAGCGGACTGCCTTGAGTTCATCATCTACATCAACATCATCATCATCATCATCGAGGTCTTCCTCATCCTCCATTACAACATCCGGCCCGGTTTCTGCTTCCTCATTTTCCTCAGTATTACTGATGTCCAGCATCAGCTCCTGAAGACCCTCTGCGACCTGCACAGTGGTGTCCACCTCCTGAGCACTGCCACCAGAAGGTGGGGAGCTTGGTCTCAGTGGTGGATCCTCTTCTGGATCTGATGTCATGGGCCCATCGATGCCACTGGATGACAAACTAAACTCTTGCGTCTCTTGTTTGACCAATGTTTCCTGGCTCCCGTCATCTGAACAAGATCTCTTGGCAGCTTTGCTGACTACTTTCCTCGATTCCTCTGAGGCTACTTCTTCTGATTCCTCTGAGGGCATAGGTGCTTCTGGTGGCACCATGGGGGTTTCACCACTGGTAAGGTTGGTGGTTGTAGCTGTGGTAAATACCTCAGTGTGTTCAGCTACAAGAGTATCGGACATAGTGCGGCTTACATCTGCATGCAGCTCTGAGCGAGTGCCGCTACTTCTCTGGCTGCCTGAGCCCGAACCATCTGAATCATAGCACGAGTCAGGCGTACTCTCAGCACCGGGGCTCAAACTCAGAACCTGCATGTGGCCCACCTCTTCATCTTCTTCTGCAGCACTTGGAACCTTCTTACCCTTCCCGCTGCTCACCATGTGAACCGTCAAGTTGGGTGCTGAGCGCTTCTGCAGCAGGCCTTTCTGCTGCCTCTTGGGTGAACTACTGAGGGAATCTTTGGAAGGTGCTGGGTGTGGCACCACAGGGTCATCCTCCCCAGCCTGAGGCCCCTCCATGTCCTCCTCCTCACTGCCCTCTGGTGGGCTTTTGGTGACTGGTGACTGAGCCATGCTCACTGATGGATGGCCACCAGCCTGGACTGGAGGTAAGACTTAAGTCATCGGTGGGGAATAATGTCCTCTGGTTACTTTATAATATAACATGGTGGACCTTTGGTTCAGTAATGGTCCACCAACCTACCAACTGCTAATGGTCATGAAAGGTTGCAGATTAAGTCTGGAACTTTTCCGCCCTAACCATTCCTGATATAGCTCTGCACTTTTGGAATTCATGATATGGAGCGTTCCACTCCAGGAGGTATAAATAAAATCTGTGTCACTCTTCAGGGATGGGTCCATCCAATGACACAGAGTCACCAAAGTTGTCCTTGGCAAGTACATCCATGTTTGTGTCCACAGGCTAACTTTCCCTCTGGAGCAAGGGTTGGCAGGCAAATTTTAACTGGTGAGTCAGTGTTAGGTTGCCCTGATCTGGATGGCCGAATCCGCTGGGGCTTAGCGTCTTATTCTATTTCCCTTGTTGTAGCCTAGAACAGAATAGAAAAGGGAGAGTTAAATAAGGTGTTAAAAAATATACTACATTGGTAGGGAACATTCATGAGGGTGAGAATGGATTTGGACAATTACAAGTCAATATCTTTACATTATCTTTCTCAAAGGATCTTACCAGCAGAAATAGTCTGAAATTGCCCAACGTAAAATACTTCACATAACATAAAAACAGCTAAAGAACCAGTCAAGTTTGGGCAGAGTATCTTGAAATCATGGTCCACCAAACACCATACCAGTGGAAAGCACTTCACCAAGGGTCATGGCTAAAGGAAAATCTACCCCAAGGGGAAGGGGGTTCAACCTGTAAACCCTTTTCATGATCATCTTTGATGAATATAGCAGCAAAAACATTAATCTTGAGCCAAAATGAAATTTTGAATTTTTATACTGTGAAAACATATTCTCCAATCCCCTCAACCATTGTACTGCTGAGTCTGAATTGAATAATGGAAATTGAAATGGCTAGTTTAGTGTAAAATGGCATTTACATAGAAGGGCGAAGAAGTAATTAGCAGCGACTAGAGCAGATTATACCGTAATCTCCCGCGTATAAGGCGCGTCTTATACGGGGGGTTTTAGTTCTCATTGGATCCACAAGGGGGACACCAAGACCTTTCTTTTGATATGTTACACTCCCATATAAGCTCATCTGCTGCTTTTGGGTCTCAGGAGGGTCACGGGGGTCCAAACAGCACATAGCTTTTTGAATTTTGAAAATCCATTCATTAGAACAAAAGTTATGAATTTTTTATTTTTTTTACCATATTCTGAAACTCTGGGTGCGCCTTATATGCGGGATGCGTCTTATACGCGGGAGATTACGGTAATCACACGGGCTGAAATCCATACTTCCGTATTGTATTATGAGAAAAGAGCAGCTCAGGACAGCAGTAGCCTGGGAACCGAGCAGCTCAGCCTGCTGCAGTCTGCTGTCAGTTCTCACTAGTTCAACTAAAATCCATGTACCGTAGTAACCCACTCATATAAGGCTAAGAAATCTAGTGTTCAGGTCACACTACCTACCCTATATTTTTGTCCTACCCCAATAGGATTAAAGTATGATATTATTTTGTCACTCAACATTATCTCATGACATTATTTCCATAACATCATTTCATCACTCCAGGTTATTATTTCATCACTATGATATTATCATATTGGGGTGATAGATGAAGTTCTATAGTGGTACCCTCACATTATACCAATCTTAGGAGGGATACTTTACTGACCAATGAGATAATTCCTTTCATTCAGCTTTTGAGTGCATTATATAACAACAGGTACCTAATCTGCTGGTTGTTTATAGTGCTTATCTCTCTAGGTACCATACCAAGCAATGGTGCCCCCTACTAAGTATCCTGGAACCTTGATATAAGCCAAGACTTGTACACAAAGATGGATCCCTGGTGCACCTATTGGCCACTAGCTGGTGTGGAGCTGGTTCCGGTGACACACTTTGATAAGAACTGATAAGATGGGACCAGCATGTCCCTGGAAGTGGGTGTTAACCAGGGACAAGGTACCCATCATGGTGTGTGTTATCAGTGGGTTTTACCTTAACCAGCGAAATTCAAAATGGCAGCTCCACTAGGCCTCCATACTGAATCCTATACATGGGGTGCCATATGTGAAGTATCACATTTGTCAGCGTTTGCATATTTGTCCACAATCTGTCTATGATGTATAAATTACCCGAAACCTTTTTTCTATCACATTTGGCCTCGATTCATGAGAATTAACAACAAACAGCTCGTACAAAATGCTACAGGCCAATCAGTGAATGAGCTAATTCTGGCGGCTGGGCAGAAGAAGCAAGGAGCAGCGGCCACCTCTTTCTGCTCCTGCTTCTTCTAAACCAAGGACCCAGCTAAACCCTTGAACGATAACGCATTATGCCAATAGCTTTCATGATGCAGCAATGAAGCGCTGCTGAGTCTGTTGATGAGCAATACATTTGCAATACAGAAACTTGGGGGGGGGGTGCATCGGGCCCTTAGGGTCGGCATGATGTGTGATTGCAGCCCTGACAAGCTGTTTGCAATGGCCGAATTCATGCATCATGACGAGTGATGGGCATAATGCATTAATGTGCAAGCACCAGTCAAAGGGTTAAGAAATAGCGCCGATCTACAAACACTGTAGCAGCAGCAGTCCCAAAATATCCAACCAGTCTGAGTGCCTGAGTGCTGGAACCTTTGTGCTCTTTTTGTCTCTGTTTGTTTCCCCCTCCCTCCTTCTCTTGTCTCTATTTGTTTGTTTCTCTAAGTCTCCCCTCCCTCCTTCTCTTGTCTCTTTTAGTTTGTTTCTCTAAGTCTCCCCTCCCTCCTTCTCTTGTCTCTATTTGTGTATCTAAGTCTCCCCCTCCCTCCTTCTCTTGTCTCTGTTTGTTGTCCTACACCTCCCCTCCCTCCTTCTCTTGTCTCTGCTAGTTTCTCTAAGTCTCCCCCTTCCCTCCTTTCCTTGACTGTTTGTTCGTTTCTCTAAGTCCCCCCTCTCTCCTTCTCTTGTCTTTGTATGTTTCTCTAAGTCTCCCCTCCCTCCTTCTCTTGTCTCTATTTGTGTCTCTAAGTCTCCCCTCCCTCCTTCTCTTGTCTCTATTTGTGTCTCTAAGTCTCCACTCCCTCCTTCTCTTGTCTCTATTTGTGTATCTAAGTCTCCACTCCCTCCTTCCCTATCTCTATTTGTGTCTCTAAGTCTCCACTCCCTCCTTCCCCTATCTCTATTTGTGTATCTAAGTCTCCACTCCCTCCTTCCCTGTCTCATTTTCTTTTTCTCTAAGTTTCCCCCTCTCTCCTTCTCTTGTCTCTGTTTTTTCTCCAAGTCTCTCCCTCTTCTGTAATCCCTTTCTATTTGTGTATCATTTGTGTCTTCTCTTGCATCTCATGATCCGCTTCCTCCCTCATTCACTACTCTTTCCCCTCCCAGGCTCCTCCCCCTCATTCCTGTCTAAATAACTACCTCTGCCAGCTAGCAAAAGAAAATGGAATAAAATGTTTAAACAAAAATAAATCTATATATGCATAAAGTATATAATTATTATTTATGTGCTTGTCAGGCTTGATGACTATAATTACTGAGAACATAATGACCATGATTACAGAGGTGTACGACAGTGTCAGAATCAAACAGGATGGACATCAAATGCCAAAATTAGAAACCAAAACAAAAGGTCAAAAGGCAGGGGCAGTGAAAAATAATTCTGATGAAATGATTCTTTTTCTTTTTGCACTCTTTAATCCTTTAGGAGGCACGCACTGAGTTATCTGTTTAATTCTAACTGTCCAGTGCAATAATACATCATACCCATTGATCATCATGACTTCAAGATTAATAAGGGTCGGCACCTACTGGGCTTTCTGGGCTGTCTGGGTTGCGAGGTGGCGCCCAGGTGGGCTCAGCCCAGAAACAACTATTTGAGCTAAATACACCTGGGGCCCAACTAACAGCCCAGACATTTACCAGCTTGGACCCAAATCTGGGCTATCCCAGAAAGCGTTCCCATCTGGAACCAATGTGGACGTGCTGCCCAGTGGGTTCCCATTTGGCTGAATTATTGGATATGAGCACTAAGGCCACTCCAAAAAAAGTTGTTTGTAATCATCAAGTGATGAAAAAAGTGACGAGGGAGGATTTAATTATTTTTTTTATAAGCAGTTGATAAAGACTGAATGCTATGCGTCATGGTTGTACGCAAGTAAGAAAAAAATGCTTTCAAAAGTAAAGTTATCATCTTTTAAAAACTGTGTGAAAATGGTTATTTTCCATAGCTAGATGCATTGCTGGGACTCTAAGCTTTAATTTGATACCAAACTTGACTGTCCATTTTTAATATATTTTTCTATAAAAAATTTTATAAAAAAAAACACACAAAAAAACTCAAATGACGATTTTTCTGATGAGGGCGGTGATGAGGAACAAGTTTTTTTTTGGAGTGGCCTAATGAGTTGCTTGCAAAGGATACATTTACGATGCATCATGGTGACTTATGGCTGAATTAATGCACTACCTGGCACCCAAAGGGTTAATATTAAAGCAGCCCCTGGCCTGTGTTTGATTCGGCAAATCAAAGGTTTGGCCAGAAGGTGGTGACATTTATAGCTGTGAGATGCTCCTTTTAACAACACAAGGGCCGAGGTAAGCAGTAGTGGGGGGCAGTCATTCTTTTGATGACAGGTAACAACTGCGAAACTAAGCTATTTGAAACCCTACTATAAGGACGGAATGGATATCGAGGATAGACAATTTTCAAATCAATTAAAAAATAGTCGGTATGGTTTTATTCTGAAATACTCGTCCGAGACTGAAAGAAATGTTTACGGTATTTTCTTTTAATCAGAATATGGCACTTCATTTCTGATTACATTGAATTTCCAGGAATTTTTCATCCTCTATAGGAATACATAAGATGTAATATATACTCTATCCAAAAGTACTAACATGTGTCAACAAGCCCCTGGTTTTAACTATCATTTAATAAAGAATGGCCCTTTTTTACTCCACGTTTTGGCACATTGACAGCCACCCCTGCCCAGATTTTGTTATCGCAGTTAGTACCCAAACCGGGAGTGAGTGCCCCCCCCCTCCGTGAGCTTGACTTAGGATAAGGGGGAGGAGAACGACCTACTCAGAGGCTTCTCACAGGCTTCTCACAGCTACAGAGGCTTAATTAGAAAACCAAAAGCACTTTGCCATTACACGAGCACACCATTGAGCCACATAGATTAGAACAGTGGAAATACACAGCCATACAGACTAAACAAATCGCCAAACAACACAAGGAAAGAACTAGATTGAAAATGCCCAGCCAAGTATATTTCCTTGTTTCAAGAAAAAAGAGTTCTGATAACATAAATATCCTTGTGAGTTAATTGAGTATTAGAAGAAAAGCTCATGTTTTAAGCCTTTAACCGTCTAAGGGAGTGGTCATTATTTATCAACAGGGGGGGGGTGGTGGGTTTTCGCGCCGACGCGCGGAAATTTTTTACGCCCCCCCTCGACGGCAGTCAAAATTTTTTGCGCCCCCCCCCCCACGCCGGAGGGGTCTGAAAATTTTACGCCCCCCCTCAAACCCACCCTCCCCCCTGTTGATAAATAATGACCACTCTCTAAGGGCCGCTATTGCATAATTGACGCATCATGCCTATTGGTCATCATAACGACCCAAAAGGGTAGATACACTCCCAGAGGGTCGTCATGATGCACCAATGAAGTGCTGGCCAGCAGACCTCGCCAGGACTTCATTTGTGCATCATGACCAAGGATTAAAGGCCACTAATGCATCAATGCATCATGCCTACTGGTGCATCAGGGACCCTTAAATGGGCGTCATGCACGACCATCCGTCTGGTCAATAATTGGAGCCTTTATTTTCTAATATTTATCCCGCTATTGGATTTGACAATCCAGGGTCTAAACTAGTGCCTTTACCCCCTCAAAACCTCCCCCCCCCGCCGTTTCTAAAAAAATATCACTCCCTTAAACCTTACAGTCTGTTCATCACGCAGAGAGTGTCCTATTACCTTCATATACAATGTATTATCTGTATCTATAGTCATGCTGACTGTATACGTGTTGTCACGTATCCAACATTAGCCATTACAGGAAATCTGAACAAGCTATAGTGTCAGTCATATCAAACCCTATGTATTACCTGTATCTATAGTCATGCTGACTGTATACGTGTTGTCACGTATCCAACATTAGCCATTACAGGAAATCTGAACAAGCTATAGTGTCAGTCATATCAAACCCTATGTATTACCTGTATCTATAGTCATGCTGACTGTATACGTGTTGTCACGTGTCCAACATTAGCCATTACAGGAAATCTGAACAAGCTATAGTGTCAGTCATATCAAACCCTATGTATTACCTGTATCTATAGTCATGCTGACTGTATACGTGTTGTCACGTGTCCAACATTAGCCATTACAGGAAATCTGAACAAGCTATAGTGTCAGTCATATCAAAACCTTTAAGGGCCGCTAAATGATGAATGCATCATGTCCATTGGTCTCCTTAATGCATGGGATGTATAGTCATGGGCATGATTAGTGTCCTTGAGGGCCCTTGGAAACGTGTACAGGCTATGAGATAAAGACGTGTTTTAATAGGTAATAACTGGTGGGGCCCTTGATGGGGGTTCCCCATGTTCCATGTCGATTTTAAGAAATTGCCATGTCTCCATGTCGATTTTAAGAAAAGTTCATGTCACCATGTCGATTTTAAGAAAAGTTCATGTCACCATGTCACTAAGCCAAAAACTGCCCATGTCGCCATGTCGATTTTAGGGGTCTAGAGCCATACTGATCCGAAAATCTAGGATGCGTCTTTAACGTATATGTCTTATTGAGGGATTGGTTATTTTTTTAATAATAGAGGGGATTATTTTCCTCTTATTTTCTTCTTCTCAGAAATCAACCTGCTATAACTGATATAACTGTATAAGCATATTGTCGTCATTACACAACTCAATACTAACAAAAGGAAGCCTTTGCATTCGCCTAGATATTAAACCCTGCCCACGCACTCAGGACTGCGTTCATGCCATGTAACCAAAGGGCGTCATGAATTGATATTTAACAGGGTTATCTCTCCCCTAAGGCCCTTCCCTTTTTACAACTGCACGACGTACCTGGGGGCTATTTGTGATGCTGACCAGTCACGTGCTGTTCAATCTGCCCCCTGGTGGCCTGGGGCCGAGTTACATTCCGTCTGGACGCTATGTGTCGACGCTGTATGGACGCTGTATGTGGACGCTGGGGAGAGCTGCTCTCCAACATTGTTTAAGATTGTGAGCAGCTCATGGCGATGATGGAGGCTCAGGGGGACATGTCCCTACAGGGTCACATGACATACATGTCCCTAGAAGGTCACCTGACATGTCCCTAGAAGGTCACGTGACATGTTGTTATGTACACCTGCAGCAGCTGGTGCTTCACCCTTGCGACAGCAGCAGCAACTAGCAGCCCCTCTGAGTCACTGTCACCCGCCATGATAGAGGGGAGGAGTGGGGGGTGAGTAATTACTCCAGTCCCCCTCCAGGTGCAGTAGCTTTCATGCACTGAGCAGGTCACGAGCGGCTCATGTTGACACTGTATAGTTTACAATAATCCATGGTCACTCACCCTGCTGATTTATACATACACCTGTACTTCATGTTTATATGCAAGAGCCAGGTAGGGTAGATTTTGTACCAGTGAACATAATATAGATATATAGATTCTCTCTATTCGCTGCTGGATTTTTATGGTGCGACTGGTACCATGCATTGCGGTGACTGTTATCATAAGTCCTTATTATCTTGCCATTACCAGTTTCAGTAATGAGTGCGTCCATTGGACAAAATGGTAGAGGCCAATATCTAGGCTACTATACATCCTGTTGTAGCTGCAGCACCTTCCGACCGCCCTCTCAGTACCATGTAGCAAGCAGGTAGTCCAGGTGTTCCTCACTTAGGCTGTGTCCCCATCCTCCCACCACCACACCTCCTCCACCAGGCTCCAGGCCTCACACTACAACTCATAACTCACTCCAGCAGCATCACACAGTTACTGCTGACTGCTGGCCGTGCAGCAGCAGGAACAGGATGATGCTCCTGAGCAGCTCTTGTGAGTTCCTCGGCCTGTCAGCCAGGCCTCCCGCCGCCGCCACCGCACCTTCCACCGTTACCTTATATAGTTATATCGCGGCGCTGACAACAGGTCGGCCCATCATGGTGGTGGTGGGGTGTGTGTGTGGGGGGGGGGGGGGCAGGGAGGTGGTGGTGGGGGCTGGGGAGATGCTCAGAGAGAGTGAGAGATGAAGCCATCTGTAGTTAACGCTGTGAGGACAGCATGGTGTCTTCATGCCGCTTAATTATCATGAGGTCATGATGCACCAATGCAGTGCTGATCGCCATCATGTACCAATGCAGTGCTGCTCGCCATGATACCCCAATGCAGTGTCGATCGCCCTGATGCAGCAATGCAGTGCCGATCACCATGATGCAGCAATTCAGTGCCAATCACCATGATGCAGCAATGCAGTGTCGATCGCCATGATGCAGCAATGCAGTGCCAATGGCCATGATGCAGCAATGCAGTGCCGATCACCATGATGCAGCAATTCAGTGCCAATCACCATGATGCAGCAATGCAGTGTCGATCGCCATGATGCAGCAATGCAGTGCCGATCACCATGATGCAGCAATGCAGTGCCAATGGTCATGATGCAGCAATGCAGTGCCGATGGGCATGATGCAGCAATGCAGTGCCAATCACCATGATGCAGCAATGCAGTGCCAATCACCATGATGCAGCAATGCAGTGTCGATCGCCATGATGCAGCAATGCAGTGCCGATCACCATGATGCAGCAATGCAGTGCCAATGGTCATGATGCAGCAATGCAGTGCCGATGGGCATGATGCAGCAATGCAGTGCCAATGGTCATGATGCAGCAATGCAGTGCCAATCACCATGATGCAGCAATGCAGTGTCGATCGCCATGATGCAGCAATGCAGTGCCAATGGCCATGATGCAGCAATGCAGTGCCAATGGTCATGATGCAGCAATGCAGTGCCAATCACCATGATGCAGCAATGCAGTGCCGATCACCATGATGCAGCAATGCAGTGCCGATGGCCATGATGCAGCAATGCAGTGTCGATCGCCATGATGCAGCAATGCAGTGCCAATGGCCATGATGCAGCAATGCAGTGCCAATGGCCATGATGCAGCAATGCAGTGCCAATGGTCATGATGCAGCAATGCAGTGCCGATCGCCATGATGCAGCAATGCAGTGTCGATCACCATGATGCAGCAATTCAGTGCCGATCACCATGATGCAGCAATTCAGTGCCGATCACCATGATGCAGCAATGCAGTGCCAATCGCCATGATGCAGCAATGCAGTGCCAATCGCCATGATGCAGCAATGCAGTGCCGATCACCATGATGCAGCAATGCAGTGCCGATCGCCCTGATGCAGCAATTCAGTGCCGATCACCATGATGCAGCAATGCAGTGCCGATCGCCCTGATGCAGCAATTCAGTGCCGATCACCATGATGCAGCAATGCAGTGCCAATGGTCATGATGCAGCAATGCAGTGCCGATGGGCATGATGCAGCAATGCAGTGTCAATCACCATGATGCAGCAATGCAGTGCCGATCACCATGATGCAGCAATGCAGTGCCAATCGCCATGATGCAGCAATGCAGTGCCGATCACCATGATGCAGCAATGCAGTGCCAATGGTCATGATGCAGCAATGCAGTGCCGATCACCATGATGCATCAATGCAGTGCCGATCACCATGATGCAGCAATGCAGTGCCGCTCACCATGATGCAGCAATGCAGTGCCGATCGCCCTGATGCAGCAATTCAGTGCCGATCACCATGATGCAGCAATGCAGTGTCGATCACCATGATGCAGCAATGCAGTGTCGATCACCATGATGCAGCAATGCAGTGCCGATCACCATGATGCAGCAATGCAGTGCCGATCGCCATGATGCAGCAATGCAGTGCCGATCACCATGATGCAGCAATGCAGTGCCAATGGTCATGATGCAGCAATGCAGTGCCAATCGCCATGATGCAGCAATGCAGTGCCGATCGCCCTGATGCAGCAATTCAGTGCCGATCACCATGATGCAGCAATGCAGTGTCGATCACCATGATGCAGCAATGCAGTGTCGATCACCATGATGCAGCAATGCAGTGCCGATCACCATGATGCAGCAATGCAGTGCCGATCACCATGATGCAGCAATGCAGTGCCGATCACCATGATGCAGCAATGCAGTGCCGCTCGCCATGATGCAGCAATGGAGATTCCTCTCTCCAAACTTCATTGGTGCATCATGCTGACCCTATTAGAGGTCATGATGTTTTTAATTTCTTTTTTATTTATCCTGGCATTTATAAGGCTAATAGCCTGGGCGATTAAACACCACACATAGATGCAGCTCTGCTGTCCAGGGCTGTTTTCGTGCATCATGCCCTCCAATGGGCATGATGCATGAATGATTATGCATTAATGCATCACACCTTTTGGTAGCCATGATGCATGACGTATGCCTGGGCTGCATTCATGCATCATGCCGTCCATCTTGGGTCGATGCACTCTACAGCACCATGCCGAACTTCTTCCAGGTGTATCAGGCTTCCCTAGCCCACTTAAAAGGGTCTATTTCTCCTCTTTTCTATCCCCTCAGGATGTGTGTGGTGCACATGCGTGGGCACTGACACATTCCTCTGTGAAATGGTAATGTAGTTCTCGCCATGAAAATTACCTTAGCTGTCGAAATGGCGTTAAACATCTATTACTCACTCACTTCCAGGTGTATCAACCCTGTAGGGTCGGCATTATTTATAAATTTAGTCTGAATAATATTTTAGCCCTGGCAGCTATTCACCAGGGCTGCATTCATGCATCATATACCGACCCACGGTTCTGGTGTACCGATGGCTTCGCCGCCCTTAATGGGTTAACGGCTTATAGGTGGGAAGGTGGGAGCAGGTGGCAGCAGATGGGAGCAACTCGTGTGTATGTGTGTTTGCTACAGAGCACGTAGTAGCTGCAGCTCCTCCTACTGTGCTTCATGACATATGTAAACCATCACAAGTCTTAACCCTCTAAGGGCAGCTGATGCAGGAGTGCATCATGCCCATTGGTCGTCATGACGCACCAATGAAGTGCTGGCGAGATTGCTTACCAGCACTTCATTGGAGCATCAGGCCGACCCTGCGGGAATCTATCAGTCCCATATAGGATCGGCATGATGCATGAATGTAGCCCTGGCGAGTAACTTGCCAGGGCTATATTCATATATCATGCCGACCAATGGGCATGATGCATTAATGCATTAGTGGCCTCTTAAGGCTCAAGTTGCTATGTAGTCCAGGGGTGGAACCAGGGTTTGGTAAATGAAGAGGTATGAAGAGGAAAATGCAGCTCCTGATTTTCGGATGAAATCGGGTCGATAATGACAGATAATAATTCTCCTACAGTCAAATGAAGATGGGGTGCACGCCCCTATAGGGCATTAGCATATTAGGCTATGGAGGCCGCCATATTGGTTAGGCCCCCGACTCCACCGCAGGGCATTCTGGGTAAATTGCTTATCAGTCCCAAGAACAATGGTCAGTGATAAGACTGATAGGCTACAGCCTGCCCCTTATCTCAATCACCCTAAGAACCTCTCTATAGTTTCAGGTGTGAAAGAAGGTGATGACCCAGATAAGAGACATGCCCTGATTGGCTTAACTGTTGTTTCAAACAGAAATTTCAATGATCTATTGCTCTTTCAAATATTTAATCCATTTCTAGATCAGCTAAATAAAGCTATTGCTATGGAGTATCCACACATATGATTTATAAAAAAAATCCCATGGATAGTAATTAATTGACAGGTTGTCAAAATAGACTGCACAAAGAGGCCAAATGGTGATCTAGCCCCTGACTACATGAGCCACCTAGCTGAACCTCTTAGTACCAGCAATGTGCTAGTCCCGTATAGGTCCTGGCGAGTTAGTCACCGGGGCTGCATTCATGCATCACACCGATCAATGGACATGATGCATTTATGCATTGGCGGTTCTTAAAGGGTAAACATTCACTATACACAAATGTACCAACTTTAACCCTGATATTTAAAACAGAAGTCCCAACTTTAACATTAAATACACCACGTACGTGAGCACATCAGACCTGCAGTTCTATCTCTCTCTACTCTAGGGAAGGCCAAGGATAATGAGAATGTCCTCCTTCATTCTCCAAAGCTTTTACAATCTTAGGGAGTGATAATTTTTCAATAACAGGGGGAGGGCAGGTTTCGGGGGGGGGGGGTTAATTTCCTTTTTAAACCCCTTGACGGGGGAGGGGGCCTCAAAATGTTTTCAACCCAAAATTAACCTTACCTGTTTTCAGCAAAAACCCTGCGCACTACTACATGCGCCATTTTTGAGTCCGGGGGGGGGGGGTAAAAGAAATGTTGACCCACCCCATTGTTATTAGCAACTGATCACTCTCTTACTCCATAAGGCAGAGTAATTAAACGTCGCTGCAGTGGAGTTGGGGGGGGGGTGGAGATTATGACCAAGACTATTCTTTATTCGAGACCTTCTTAGACTTGCATCATGCTTATTGCCACCAGGACTTTATTAGTGCATCATGCCGACCCTCTGCTGTAGCGCTGGTGAGTAACTCGCCAGAGCTAAATGGATGCATCATGACCATGCATGGGCATGACGCACATAATGCGCCCCAGGTGGCAGCACCGTCCCTGCCTGTTTACTGGTGTATTTTTTGTCCTGCTCGAACTGAGCATCTACACATGTATTTGTAATTGGACACTTCCCATTAGCAATCATTTACTGCCCTTTAAGGGCCGCTAATACAGGAGTGCGTCATGCCCATAGGTAGTCATGATACACCTATGAAGTGCTGGCCAGTCTGCTCACTGAAGGCCCTAGATGGGGGGGGGGTCCCATGTCACATGTCGCGTTTAAGAAGTGGGTTTGTCTCTTGTCACCTAACCCCATGTCCCTTGTCGATTTTAAGAAGTGGCCTTGTCCCCTTGTCGATTTTAAGAAGTGGGTTTGTCCCTTGTCACCCAGCCCCATGTCCCTTGTCGATTTTAAGAAGTGGCCTTGTCCCCTTGTCGATCTTACCTGTCTGGGCCCTCAGTGACACTTCATTAGTCTCCATCTTCTCCTGTGGGAGTGTATCAACCCTGTGGGGGGGTCTTGATGCTTGAATGTAGCCCTGGCATCATAAAGAGTTAAAGCGCCGTGCTGCCCTTACAAACACTGTGCTGCCCTTAGAGAGTTAAAGCGCCGTGCTGCCCTTACAAGCACTTTGCTGCCCTGAGGGGGTTAAAGCACCATGCTGCCCTTACAAACACTGTGCTGCCCTGAGGGGGTTAAAGCACCATGCTGCCCTTACAAACACTGTGCTGCCCTGAGAGAGTTAAAGTGCTGTGCTGCCCTTACAAACACTGTGCTGCCCTGAGGGGGTTAAAGCAGCATGCTGCCCTTACAAACACTGTGCTGCCCTGAGGGGGTTAAAGCACCATGCTGCCCTTACAAACACTGTGCTGCCCTGAGGGGGTTAAAGCACCATGCTGCCCTTACAAGCACTGTGCTGCCCTGAGGGGGTTAAAGCACCATGCTGCCCTTACAAACACTGTGCTGCCCTGAGGGGGTTAAAGCACCGTGCTGCCCTTACAAACACTGTGCTGCCCTGAGGGGTTAAAGTGCCGTGCTGCCCTTACAAACACTGTGCTGCCCTGAGAGAGTTAAAGTGCTGTGCTGCCCTTACAAACACTGTGCTGCCCTGAGGGGGTTAAAGCAGCATGCTGTCCTTACAAACACTGTGCTGCCCTGAGGGGGTTAAAGCACCATGCTGCCCTTACAAGCACTGTGCTGCCCTGAGGGGGTTAAAGCACCATGCTGCCCTTACAAACACTGTGCTGCCCTGAGGGGGTTAAAGCACCGTGCTGCCCTTACAAACACTGTGCTGCCCTGAGGGGTTAAAGTGCCGTGCTGCCCTTACAAACACTGTGCTGCCCTGAGGGGGTTAAAGCAGCATGCTGCCCTTACAAACACTGTGCTGCCCTGAGGGGGTTAAAGTGCCGTGCTGCCCTTACAAACACTGTGCTGCCCTGAGGGGGTTAAAGCACCATGCTGCCCTTACAAGCACTGTGCTGCCCTGAGGGGTTTAAAGCACCATGCTGCCCTTACAAACACTGTGCTGCCCTGAGGGGGTTAAAGCACCATGCTGCCCTTACAAACACTGTGCTGCCCTGAGGGGGTTAAAGCACCATGCTGCCCTTACAAGCACTGTGCTGCCCTTAAAGAGTTAAAGTCCTGTGCTGCCCTTACAAACACTGCTGCCCTTACAGGGTCAAAGCGCCATGCTGCCCTGACAGGGTTAATGGCATAATTACCCGGAGATTTGATGACTGTCAACAGTGGTATACGGCACTAGCATATTGCTAGTACTGAGAGAATCAGCTAGGTGGCTCATGTAGTCGGGGGCTAGAACAACGATTGACCGCTTTGTATAGTTTACTTTGATGTTCCCTTCCTCATTAACTACTTGTAACTATTTTCTGAAATTTATATCTCTGTATAGCAAATGCTGCCAACTTTAACTAGATAAGCTTAGTTTAAACCTAATAGTTCAAATACATTAGAAATAAAGCTTTAAGATACAAATAAAAGGTCACATATCACCCACATTGAGTACACCCAGGCCATTGTCTGCCTATCAAGCTAATCCACTCCCCTCACACTTGAAACAATAGGGAGGTACTTAGGGTGATTAAGATAGGGGCAGGGTGCAGCTTGTCTCCCTTATCAGTCTTATCAACCACCATTGTTCAGAGGTGTGAACAGTGGCTGATAAGAAATTTACCCAGAATGCACTGCTGTGGAGTCGGGGGCCTACCCATGATGCAAAGCAAGATGGCGGCCTCCATGACCTGATGTGCTAGTGCCCTATAGAATTAGTGGTATAGAATTCCGTCCCTCTCCCCCTGGATAAGGGGGAGAGGGACGGAAAGGGAGGAGAAGGGGGGGGAGAGGGATAGAAAAGGGGAGAGAAGGAAGGAGAGATGTTGCTACAACTGCAGCCACCTGGTGGATAATGCCAGAGTCCCTCTGAGTCTGAGTCCTCTATGTCAAAATCTGAAGTTAGTGATCAATGACAACACACTTCTTCTACCACATTCTACATACATATAGGTATATCAAAACCAAATAATTAACATGATGTGTGTTTTCAGAAGCTGAAAGAATTATCTACATATTCCAATTATAAGTGAAGTTAGGATGGAATATGCTGTCCCTATAATTAATCAAAAAGTGAGACACCCCTATTAGTCTAGAGGCCCTTATTGAAGAGATATTGCTTAGTAATGCTTGTGAATGAAATGATCATGCAATACTATCAATTTTCAAATTGAAATATTTTATCTAAAAATGGGTCTTTCAAGATGTAGTAAACTGCATGTGTTAGATTATTCCTTTAACTTATCAGATTTTTCACTGGAAAGGTATTTACTAAAAGGTTCTTTCCTGTTGCCATGGCAACCAAATTTTAAAAAAAGTGTGACATCTAGTTGTCTTGCTACCTTGGTAACTGGGGTTTCACCCATAAAGCATCAGAATAGGTTCTTCATTTTGTCACCAACGTTTTCCTCAAGAAAAATTACCCTAAGTCAGTTTTTACCTTCCCCCCTTAATATTGATTGCTCAAATCATGGCATTCAAAAGTAAAACTCATCCATGTTCACCTGCCTACCACCAAGAGGAAAAAATACATGCAGCTGAATCTATTGGGTTATCCAGAGCGAATATACAATAGAGCAGATCCCCATAACATTGTGAGATTTTACCCATTTTTAGGGAAGTTATAGGGGGTAAAAAATTGCCGGAAATTGGCCAGAAATTGGTGAGTAACTCACAAAAGATGCGCATCCTCTAAAGCATGGTAAACGTGTAAAAACGCGTGATTGGTAGAAGAAGAATTAAATTCGCCTGATTCATTTGAAAAGCTATATAAAGCAATTGTAGGTTTTGATATATTCGGTATCAATAACTATTAGATCAGACTTGGAACGAGGTTTTGGACGTCCTTATTTTTATAAATTCAAGCTTTATTTTCAAGTGTTTCTTAATTCCATGTCCTGGGGGTCAATACCCTCAAGACTAGGGTAATGCCTTCATTCTAAAACATTTTAAAAGACATTTTCTGGCCTTATAAGGCGCTTAATTCATCAGGTTTAATCAAACTTGTTGTTCAAATGTTGGACTACACATACATTTTGTTTTGTTGATAGTCTCCTCTTGTGACATGTAAATGGTCAAATGGTGATTCTAAAGACTCTCAAGCACAAACTAAAGTTTACACATCACCGTATGCAAAATGGATTAGAAAAAAAGTGTTAACTTTTAGCACCTACATCATAACATTCTCCCACCACATCGTAAAAAATAAATGACCCTATCAACATAGTAAACACTGTCACGCCATGTGTGCCATATGTTTCAAGATCAAAGAAAGGAGTTACTCAAAATAACATTCTCTCCACCACAGCGTTAAAAAATAAACGGACTCATATCACCATGTACAAATTAGCAGTTTACATGCTGTTTACATCTTACACTCTGTTCACAACCATCTGTGCTACACCCTCTAGGATCAAAGACATCAGCAGCTGCAGCAGCAGCAATACTTCAAATGGTACCTGTGTTCCATGATCAAAGCCAGTCGTCAGATTTCCCCCCTATCATAACATTCTTTCATCTCAATGTTAAGTCTATGGTTCCCACTGCATATTTAAACCCTATGTTAACTCTATGGTGTTAACGCCATACTGGATGCTGTGGTACATTTATGGCGACCACTCCTCATCCAACGCAAAGTTAAGACCATGTAGACCACTGTTTATCCACTGAAAAAAAAACCCAGACATGTGCTACATTATCCAGGATTAACTTTTGATGTTTAAGCTAAGATACTTAACTAAAACTTTTGTGGTAAAATGTTACATTTCTTTTTCATTTTGTAAATACGTAGTTTAAAGCTGTGTTTTGACACATATTCTGTGTTGTACATAGCAACATTTGTATGTAAAAAGCAAAATTTTACAAAAACTTTTTGTAACATTTTAGTAAAATGTTACATTTCTTTCAAACGTCTGGCATTCAACAAGAGAACTCCAGGTCTTTTCAAAGTGGAGTGGGAAGGAGACGAGATGACGGCCTTAAACTACAAATGTTACAAAGGGATTGGAGAAGGGGTAAAAAAAAAATGAGCTGCAAAGGAGTAAACAAAACAAATGACTACAAAAAGGTTTTGCAAACTGAAAAAGTGTTATGGTGACCAACAAAGGATTCAGAGTGGTAAACCATCAAGTCAGTACTTATTCGCAGAACAAACAGGGATTAAGTTATCAGTGTATCAAAAGACACATGTGTCAAGATGGTGTAAGCACTTTACCCTTGGACATTTAAAAAAGAAAAAAAAAATCTCTCTTTTCTCTTTTTTTTCTGTTGCACACAGCAAAATCTTGTGTGTAAAAGTAACATTTTTTGGTAAAAATTTACAAAAATTTCAAATTTCATAAAATGTTACATTTTTTTATTTTATGAAAAAAAAATACATAGGTTAAAACCGTGTTTCAAGATGAATTCAGTGTTCTACATAGCAAAATCTTGTGTGTAAAGAATGTTTTTAACATTTAGGTAAATTTGTAAAATTTGTGTTCTCTCACACGGTGAAAACCTTCTCTTAACTACCGAAAAACCTGATGGACAAAATAGTCCAACCATGGATGAGGACGTAGTTTGCATGGGGCGTCTCACACGTGGAAGGATCGGTGACAGGGACGTGGCGAACGACGTGCAACAAATAAAAGTCGTAGTGGAACTAGTCCTGGAACTCATAGACAAGTTGGTGAACAAGGCGACCACATTGGAGGAAAAAATGTGCATGTTGGAATGTGAAACACCAGCAGCAGCAAGAAAATCAGGATGTTCTTGGAACTGTACTAAAAACTCTATTAGCATATAGCTGTAGAATGTGTGTGTGTGTGTAACCCTTTTTTTGTTGTGAAAATAAAAGTGAGAAAAATGAAAAAAAAAGTAAAATGTTACATTTCTTTCATTTTTTGAAAAAAAAGATAGATTAAAACCATTTTTCAACACGGATTCAGTGTTGTACATAACAAATAATCGTTAACTTTGTCTAGACACGCTTGGCATCAAACCCATTACTCCCCGGTGAGGCTTCACTAAACGCAACTATAAGCAGTTCCAATAATATCCACTAGGTGTCATGCATGAGGGTGCCACTAGTTTTTTTAACCACAAGGGGGCTCCACTAAACCTCAAAACATATGGTGCAACCACACCCCATGGTGACAATAGAAATAAACAAGCTATAGCAGCAGGCAGTGTTTACCTTGGTTTGTTTTTGGTTCGTTTTTGTTTACGTTTTCTGCTGTGCTGACCATGTGGTCGGTTTGTTTTTGTTTATGTTTTCTGTTGTGATCACATGATCATCATGTGATGACATCATAGCTCCCAGCCAATCAGAGCTTGAGAAAGTAGGTCACATACCCATATATGGTCACTTCCAGTTTCAAAACTAGGTCACTTCCAGTTCATAAGAAGGTCAAATGGATGTCAGTAGCTGTTCCTATGCGCTGAGTTTGCACCTATATACTACTTGTGGAAATTCATTCATTCACACATGCTATTACCACCTACATAACTCTATATCTATGTCTGAGCTAGTGATTGTTCCATATGGTTTGCAGGACTGTATAATACCGAGGAACACAGGTAAAAGTCATGTTTGTGGAGATCGTTTTGATTGACATTGCCTCTGGGTAAACTTCATCAGTGCATTAGTTTGAAGGCTGTAATGGTCAATGTCGTAATGCTACCATGTTTAAACCGATCAACTTACCGTGCAAAGTTTACACAGCAGTTATTCACATTATATCTCAGAATAAACTAAGCCCTCTATGGCCTACATCAGTGGGCTGATGGATGGATGGATGGGTGTGTGGTCGGATGGATGGATTGGTGGATGGATAGATGGATGGTGGGTTGGTGGCTGGGTATATAGATAGGGGGATGGATGGATAGATAGATGGACGGATGGGTGGTTGGGTGGGAGGGTGTATGGATGGATTGATTGATTGATAGATGGGTGGATGGGCAGATTGATGGATAGATGGCTGGATGGATGAAAAAATAAGTGGATGGATGGGTAGATAGGTGTATGGATTGATGGATAGATGGCTGGTTGGATGGATAGATGGATGGATGGACAGATGGATGGATAGATGGCTGGATCGATAGATAGATAGGTGGATGGATGGATAGATAGGTGGATGGACAGATGGGTGGGTGGGAGGGTGTATGGATTGATGGATAAATGGTTGGTTGGATGGATAGATGGGTGGATGGACAGATTGATGGATAGATGACTGGATCGATGGATAGATAGGTGGATTGATGGATGGGTTGGTAGATGGATGGATGGGTGGATGGATAGATGAACAGATGAATGGATGGGTGGGTGGATGGATGGGTTGATGGATGGGTGAGTGAGTGGGTGGATGGATGAATAGATAGGTCGATGGATGGATAGATAGATGGGTGGATGGGTGTATGGATAGATAGGTGGGTGGATGGATGGGTCGGTAGATGGATGGATGGATGGGTGGGTGGATGGATGGATATATAGGTCGATGGATGGATAGATAGGTGAATGGATGGATGGATAGATAGGTCGATGGATGGATAGATAGATGGGTGGATGGGTGGATAGATAGGTGGGTGGATGGATGGATAGTTAGGTGGATGGATGGATAGATAGATGGGTGGATGGGTGTATAGATAGGTGGGTGGATGGATGGATAGATAGGTGGATGGATGGATAGATAGATGGGTCGATGGATGGATAGATAGGTGGGTGGATGGATAGATAGATAGGTGGATGGATGGATAGATAGATGGGTGGATAGGTGTATAGATAGGTGGGTGGATGGATGGATAGATAGGTGGATGGATGGATAGATAGATGGGTCGATGGATGGATAGATAGGTGGGTGGATGGATGGATAGATAGGTGGGTGGATGGGTGGATAGATAGGTGGGTGGATGGATGGATAGATAGGTGGATGGATGGATGGATAGATAGGTGGGTGGATGGATGGATAGATAGGTGGGTGGATGGATGGATAGATAGGTGGGTGGATGGATGGATAGATAGGTGGGTGGATGGATGGATGGATAGATAGGTAGGTGGATGGGTGGATAGATAGGTGGGTGGATGGATAGATAGGTGGGTGGATGGATAGATAGGTGGGTGGATGGATGGATAGATAGGTGGGTGGATGGATGGATGGATAGATAGGTGGGTGGATGGATGGATGGATAGATAGGTGGATGGATGGATAGATAGGTGGTTGGGTGGATGGATAGATAGGTGGATGCATGGATAGATAGATGGGTGGATGGATGGATAGATAGGTGGATGGATGGATAGATAGGTGGATGGATAGATAGGTGGGTTGATGGATGGATGGATAGATAGGTGGATGGATGGATAGATGGGTGGATGGATAGATAGGTGGGTGGATGGATAGGTGGGTGGATGGATGGATAGATAGATAGGTTGATGGATGGATAGGTGGATGGGTGGATGGATGGATAGATAGGTGGGTGGATGGATGGATAGATAGGTGGGTGGATGGATGGATAGATAGGTGGGTGGATGGATGGATAGATAAGTGGGTGGGTGGATGAATAGATAGGTGGATGGATGGATAGATAGGTGGGTGGATGGATGGATAGATAGATAGGTGGATGGATGGATAGATAGGTGGATGGACTGATGGATAGATAGGTGGGTGATGGATGGATAGATAGATAGGTGGATGGATGGATAGATAGGTGGATGGACTGATGGATAGATAGGTGGGTGATGGATGGATAGATAGGTGGGTGGATGGATGGATAGGTGGATGGATGGATAGATAGGTGGGTGGATGGATAGATAGGTGGATGGATGGATAGATGGGTGGATGGATGGATAAATAGGTGGATAGATAGATAGGTGGATAGATAGGTGGGTGGATGGATGGATAGATAGGTGGATGGATGGATAGATAGGTGGATAGATAGATAGGTGGATAGGTAGGTGGGTGGATGGATGGATAGATAGGTAGATGGATGGATAGATAGGTGGATAGATAGATAGGTGGATGGATGGATAGATAGGTGGGTGGATGGATGGATAGATGGGTGGGTGGATGGATAGATAGGTGGGTGGATGGATGGATAGGTGGGTGGATGGATGGATGGATAGATAGATGGGTGGATGGATGGATAGGTGGGTGGATGGATGGATAGATAGGTGGATGGATGGATAGATAGGTGGGTGGATGGATGGATAGGTGGGTGGATGGATGGATAGATACATAGGTGGATGGATGGATAGATAGGTGGATGGATGGATAGATAGGTGGGTGGATGGATGGATAGGTGGGTGGATGGATGGATAGGTGGATGGATGGATAGATAGGTCGGTGGATGGATAGATATTTGGGTGGATGGATAGATAGATAGGTGGATGGATGGATAGATAGGTGGATGGATGGATGGATAGATAGGTGGATGGATGGATGGATAGATGGGTGGATGGATGTATAGATAGGTGGATGGATGGATGGATAGGTAGGTGGGTGGATGGGTGGATAGGTGGATGGATGGATGGATAGGCAGATGGATGGATAGATAGGTGGATGGATAGATAGATAGGTGGGTGGATGGATGGATAGGTGGGTGGATGGATGGATAGGCAGATGGATGGATAGATAGGTGGATGGATAGATAGATAGGTGGGTGGATGGAGGGATAGGTGGATGGATGGATGGATAGGTGGATGGATGGATAGATAGGTGGGTGGATGGATAAATAGGTGGGTGGATGGATAGATAGGTGGGTGGATGGATAGATAGGTGGGTGGATGGATAGATAGGTGGGTGGATGGATGGATAGATAGGTGGATGGATGGATATTTGGGTGGATGGATAGATAGATAGGTGGATGGGTGGATAGATAGGTGGATGGGTGGATAGATAGGTGGAGGACAGATGGATGGGGAGCTAATGTGGGTAGAGGCGTGAGCAGGTCTATATGTGGCTCCACCGCGTGGATAAAACTGGAGTTGCTCTGAGTTTGGCCACTGGTCCCCTCCTGTGGATTCACACATAGTATCCCCCTGGTGGAGAAAGTAGTACAGTGAAAGTAAAATTACCTAAACTTATGGAAGCTTTTTTTTGGGGGGGGGATATGTTACCTGAGCACAAGAATATTTGTAGGTCTTAGGGAAACAGAGGGACTGGTGTCCAGTATTACATGAAGATGAAAAAGAAAAGAGTTGCTTAAGTCAATCAGTTTATTGGTATTACATTCAAAAACAATCCTTTAACTCCATGACTGGATGCCAGTAGTCATAGTACTAGCACTATGGTTTATGTGTGTTTTTGTTTTTTGGTTGTGCATGGAATGCCCATAACTCTGATATGGGGATCATGCTCGTCGTGCCTACATCCGACCTCTGAAACCCTGACCCTGTAACCTACCAACCCACAAACACCCACTCACATACCCTTCTACATAGCCATTTATTTCATGTGGAGAAGTGGGGCCTCTATATAGTAATGTAAGGCAGGGGCATGAAAAAATTGTAATCCATTATCCGCTCTTTCTTGTAATCCATTAACCATGGCCCCTTTATTCACAGTGACGTTATCAAAGAGTGTATTATGCCCTCATCAAAATTCCTCTTTTAAAGGAATTTACCACCATGGTAGGCAATATATAAGTATTAGGCCACAGCGATTCCGTTAGATTTCTTCAAACTGAGTATTTTCTTCACTGATCTGCCTTTAGTTGTGGGATACAGCTTCCAGGTTACCCTATGGTGCACACTGAAAACATGGAAGATCCGAAACTAGTCAGCGGTGACCACTTTAGGTCCTCAATTTGACGATACCTAAAACTACAACTTTAGGTAGTCAAAATGACGACTTAGGTCATCATCCTCTGTACTGACGACTCTGTACTGTCAGTATTGTCATACTGACGACTTAGGTTATCAGGATGACGACCTAAAGTCGTCATTTTGACTACCTAAAGTTGTAGTTTTAGTTATCATCAACTTGAGGACTTAAAGTGGTCACCACTGACTAGTTTCTGATCTTCCATGTTTTCAGTGCAGGAGTGCATCATGCCCATACTGTCATGTGAGCCTGCTCCCCATCACTTCATTGGTGCATCATGCCCCCAGTCCCCGCACTCAGACACCATATGTGACACCATCATCGTTATGGGTTTTGTAATTAACCCCATTTTCCATGGATTTTAGGCTAAAAAATACCCCCTTTTTGTGTGAACAACGCGGATTTTTGAGGGTCCAAAGCACCCCTAAGTTTCAGAAAACGCTGACAAACTGTCCAGACTACCCCTTTTTCCAAAAATCAAAGATTTGTAAGCCCCAAAAACTGTCTCTTTTGAAGTGGAACACAAATAATATTCACTTCATTTTTAGATCATCATCTCATCAGGGGGAAATACCCCCTATTTCTTAATTTCCAAAGATATTTCTTCAAATTTTACCCCTTTTTCTAAAATGATTTAGGGCATTGCTGATGGGCATCAAGCAACCATATTTCCGTGTTTTTTTTATAATGATGAGGGTGTCTAAATGGTACTTGAGTACAGGGACCGGGATCATGCCAAACCTCTTTGGGTGTATCATTCCCCTGGGGTCGGTATGATCTGGGATTTGCCGCCTATAAAGGGTCACCACAGTAAGGAAAAAAAAAACAACACAAATTGGAGCATTTCATGAACCTTACACAGAAAAGAAAATCCAAGTTAGCAGATACTAATTTAATCTAGACAAAACTACTGATTAGGCAAAATACCCAAAATGTTAGTAAAATCTTCCTAACGTGTTAGTAGTATCAACTAACCTATTCAGGCAAGCTGACTTGACTCAGCCAAGAGAGAAAATCGGTCATTTTCTCTAAGGGGTAATAGTTTTGTCTAAGGGGTAGTAGATTTCTTCACACCAGGTGGCTGGGTGGTTTGCATGACGATATTTCTGGCAAATGTATATCATGGAAAAGCCTATGAATGTGAAAATTATGGCAATTTCAATGACTATTGACATGATAAAGCCTGTACAATTCAACCTGGCATAGGATTTAACAGAATACACCTAATAAGTTTACATGTTATTGAATGAGCAAGGAAGAATAATGGAAACACCTTTTCTGTGGAAATTCAAATTACACCTGTGGCCTTATGACAAACCAAGAGCAACTTAGTTCGGTGGTTGTAAATGAAAATGACTTGAGGCATTGAACTTGCTTCTCAAGTGGAGAGGCTCTGTTTTGGGTTGTCTTAAACTATGTGGAGTTTACACTATCAATTTCAGTTAAAATAAAATAAATGCTATATTGCTTCAAAGTCTATGTAGTTAGTGAAAAAGTCTAAGGCAAGTTAGGAGAAATCAGGCAAGTCGGGCATTTTTCCTAATGGTTAGGTGTAAACTTCCAAGAAAACTTTGGTGGTTCGGCAATGTGCAAATTCCCAACTTGGGCTAGCAAGTCCAAAAAAATATTAGGTGAAACGTCTAAGATATTCAGATTTCTTTTGTGTGCATGTACTAAATACCCTTTTCTAAAACCTTTAAATGCCAGTGCATTAAGACAATGGACAAGATACTGACAAGGTTATGATACGCTTACTGGCGGCTGACAGCTGGCAGCTGCCTTAGGATCTAGACCTTTCACATATGGAAGGAGAAAGAATTCTTTTTTTTGCCTACAGAAGATACTTTTAAGTGTTTTTTTTTCTTTGACTCCCCCAAAACTTGATTGAAATGATTTGCTTACAATAATCATCAGTCAATGAAATCCTGAAAGTTTTGGAAGAGATCACTGAAATGTTTCCCATATACATGTATATCCTTAGGGTCTTCTATTAACATGACCACCGGGGGTCCAAGGATTTCAGACCCCCTTGAGGGGAGGTTAAAATAATTTAACAACTTTTTAGAACAAAGTCCGCACGATGCTGTGGAATATGAGGAGGGTGCAAATGACTTCTGACCCCTCCTAGGGGGGTTCAAAATGTTTAAAATGTTGTTAAAAAAATTCCACTCCCTAAATTTGAAAGGGTTTGCTCATTTATCATATGCTGCTCATTCTGGACGCCCCATTACCCCCATGCTGTAGTCCTATATATGTGTGTAGATCAACAAATGTTTAATGTGTATAAATCATGATTGGGAAATAGAATAAGGACTGACCACACCACTGGTGCCATATATATGGATTATATACAGAGGTCAATTGGGCTGGGCGTAGATATAGGTCTATATGGGGTGGTGGAGAACAGTGGCCTTTGATGGAATTAGTTTGCCTTCCTCCCGGTAGGCGTCAGTTTCCGCCCTCATAGGGCGATAATAGAGGATGTCATCTCCTGTGGTGGCTGGAGGACGTGTTGTACACGGAATTCTGGGAGATCAGTTTGTCTTTGACAAGATTTATCACTGTTATATATGTCAACATGGATGGGCATACAGGAAGGGGTGCCATATTGGTTCTTTTAAGTGCCAAGGACTCAAATAACCACCTGTATCAAATACGCACCAGGGGTAGAGGGATATCTAAATTAATCTTAAGTAATATAAACAGTTCTCAAATAAGCGCTGGTCTCAGATAAGGGAGTGGTCATTTTTTAACAACAGGGGGGGGTTCGGTGAAATTCTGTGCGTGCGGGGTGAAAATTTTTCCATCCCCCCCTCCGAGGGGTCTGAAATTTTTCCGTCCCCCCTTCTTTTATTCTATAGTCGCGGGCGGGCTTTTTTGCTGAAAAGGGGCGAAATTCTTTTTGTCCCCCCCAAGAGGGGTCTGAATTTTTTTTTGTCCCTCCCCAAACCCACCAACCCCCCCCCCCTGTTGTTAAAAAATGACCACTCCCTAAGAGCTAGGGGTACAAAGGTATTGAAATTAAACAGCGACCAGACGCTTAAATGGACCACTACGGTTCACGTATATAGGAATATTTACTGGTATTGAACAAGCCAATGAAAAGAGGCCATATTGTATGGGTGCAGATAGGTCAGGAAGATCTACTAATCATGAAGGAGAGGGATGGATGGTGGTACATAATCCAATGACCTTGACCCTAGAGCTGACTTTTTTTAAATTGCCCAATTTGATGTCCTAAATTCAGAATTTCCAGATGGGGGGTTGTACTCAATTATGACTTTTAGCTATTGGCCCCTGAAGCTGAAGGTGAAAAACTGAAGGTCTTGCTGAAATAGGAAAAGATATTTTGGCAAAGCACTCCCCACCTGCAGCACTCTGACTCTTCCATGTGAGCAACATGCGCTATTTGATAAATGAGGCAAAATGTGTCAAATCGAACTTGTCACGCATGGCACACATTCGTCGCTTCTCTGCCAATGTTGACAACGTTGGGGTCTCTCATTAAGGTTCTTCATGTAGGAACATCTAAAGTCATCAAGTCCGTGCCAGGTTTGAAGTCGTTTATCTTCTGCAGCTCATTAAGGCGTTTCCATCTACTGCATATATTTTTGTGTGTGATCAACCTGCCAATAGATCATGGGCCCGGATAGTTGGGGGGGGGCACTTTTTACTAATACATATGTGTGATTGGCCTGGCGACCGTTAATTTTTGAGAGCTGATTTCTGCCAAAAAGTGGCCTTGCCGGTGGCACAACCGTGTCTCTGAGCGGTAGCAGCCTGCAGGACCGGGTGACCCTACTATGACCCTCTTATACTGTGGCTGGTGAATATGGAGCATTGAGAACTCTGATCACACCAGCATTATATATACCACATATAGAGAAATGGTACAGTCTCACTAGGTTGGTGCATATCAGCGGGCCTAGCACTACATGCTTGTCTTTCATCATGGAGTTCCTCCTCAGTTCACAAAGTCTCAGTGATCAAAGACCATGGCTTGTCTGGCCCTGTCTATGGGACAAGGCAAATATAAGAACACTTCCTTTCTTTCAAAAAGAGTAGGGGAGGTACCTTGGTAGAGGTTTTTCTCCCTCGCTCCTCCTCATAGATCCAGTCATTCATCTGATAGATTCGGCCATCCATAGATGCGATCACTGCTGAATCTGGCAAGTGACTTGAAAATGCCGGTTTATTTGTTTTTAAATACCTGTCCAAAAAGTAGAAAGTACCAAGCGTCCGTTTAAGCATGGAAAAACCTGAATGCCAAATCAAATAAGGTGTAGTTGAGTTCGAGTTTGAAAAGGTTTTTTATTGACCATCATACACTGCGCCAAGCTATTTACAGAACATTGATTTTATTTTTAGAAAACAGTAGGAGCTTCTGTTAGTACAAGTCTAAGTAGCTTGCCCTGTACCCAGTACAGGGTAAGCTACTGCCCATTTACAATCGGGGCTGAGAGTGTATACAATAATGAAGGTACATGTATATATATCATAGTGCTCGAAAAGGTTGGGAAGCCAAGACCTATTTTTTTGTTGGCCTCACAATCATTTTAACACTTATTTGACATTTAAATCTTTTATTTAGATTTCGGGATATGAGTCATTTCAATAATTTCATTTAAATAAATCTTTATCTAATCTTCTCTTGAATATACCAGGGAATTCTGAGACACTTTCTTTTGACAACCCAAAGTATCATGGGCATTCAGGACTCACAACTGAAACTTTCTGTCAAATTTCTGCCAAATGGGTTAGAATTGACCAACTATATAGAAGCATACAATGAATGCTCAGGCTGAGGGTGAGGGTGAGTCGCACTGCCTACCCACTATCGGCCATTAGCTGGTCTGGAGCTGGTTCCAGCGACACTCACTGATAAGAACTGATAAGATGGGACCAGCAAGTCCCTGGAAGTGGTTGTTAACCAGGGACAAGGTACCCATTACGGTATGTGTTATCAGTGGGTTTTACCTCAACCAGCGAAATTCAAAATGGCGGCTCCACTAGGCCTCCATACTGAGTCCTATAGCAACCCCCTTCCCCCCTCCCCCCATCACCCCTATTACAGACTTTTATTACTCCACATCCTAGGCCCAAATTGGGCGACTTCCCGCCTACAAACTTTCAAATTGCCCTCCGTGGTTCAATTATACAGGCGCTGTGCAGCCGAGACAATTGGCACATGGTAATTTTGTGATCGGCTGTGGTCAGACCCGTGTGAATTCGTGGGCGTGCAATTTATGAGGGTTCCATCTGATATCAGAGGGGCTCAGAGCCCGGGCTCAGAGGGAAACAGGTCATTTAGACCCGGACAAACTTTTGGGTCCTATGAGTTTTGGACCTTGTGACTTTTGAACCCTGTGATGTTTGGATCCTGTGACTTCAAGACCATAATAATGGGTTTTGGTCCCTGTGACTTTTGACATTTTGACCCTGTAACTTTTGGACAAATCAATGTTTGGACAGTGACTTTTTTGTTACCTGTCACTTTGGACCCTGTGGTTTTTGGTCCTTTTGGCTTTCGAACCTTGTGACTATTGGTTTGGTTTGGTAATGCATGGGCCGAATATAAAGGTTTGCTCAAAAACATCAGTTAACGCGAAATATTTAGCCTGTTTGCTAACTTGGAGAGGGGGGTGTCGAGCCAAATCCGTTCGTGCACGCCCCGGGGGTCTATAGATGTTCTGTAAATGTTAAGAAGATGAAATTGATTTTTTTTTTTTTTTTTTTTTAGAAAACTGGATCTACATCTTTTTCTTTAAGTAAGAAGGTCTCAAAACCGTCTCAAAAAGATTCTCACAGGACCGAAAGTTCCAAATATTTTTGTCACTGAGCTATGCATCTGAGGCCGAATCTCGGTAACCTGCACAGTAAGGTATTATGTAAGGGACTCACACCTCAAAGGGACTGGTGACAAAAGGCATAATTGGGCTGTAATAGATCTAGAATTAGGTTTCCATCTTCATTATTATAACTCAATAATCCCTCCATATTGGCGTTAAATGACAAACGCCATTTGATGTAATGTGAATGGATGTATTATGTGTCTAGATGATGTATCACATAAGGTTATTAACTCATTATCTACCACCCTGACACACATTGTGAACACTTAGCCCTTTAACGATGGCTGATGCAGGAGTGCATCATGCTCATTGGTCAGCATGATGCATCCTAGTGCGATAGCGAGTCTGTCCGACAGCACTTCATTGGAGCATCATGCTGACCCTTTCAGCTCCTGGTGCCTCAAAATGTCCATTTGTCACCATGATGCACCAATGCAGTGCTGGCGCGTTACTCACCAGCACTTCATTGGTGCATCATGATAGCTCTACATGAAGGTAAGCATCATGGATAGATGCAGCATTGGGAAATAATTCGCATCATGTGTCAATGGATTAATGCCCCATGTAGCAAGCCCACTTAGGGCCAATTCAGTTTTAGCTCAGATAAGCTGGTTCAAAGCGGGCAGAATACTATTCATGGTTTTAGGTTGGGCAAATGGTGGGTTTTCAGTCAGGGCCACATTGGGTAGCCTTAATAGGGCAAACTGAACTAAGACTGTTGGGCTCCCGACAGTTCTTGTCCTCAGCAAGTTGTGTAGGCCACATAAGGCTAACTGATTTGGGCACAGAGCAGCTTCAAAATGGGCAAACACTTTGGGCACAGATTGGTTTCAAGGTGGGCACCCCAAATCAGGCATAGATCAGTTCCAAAGATAATTCCCCAGACAGGGTTGAGGATGGGTTTGCACAAGGCATACTGAGCTGGGAGTTCTGAACTTTGCCACTAGATGACCCCACTATGTCTGATGTACAGCTTTCCCCCCATGTCAGTATTGATTTTCTTTAGTATGATATAACAGAAATAGGCTTATGAATCATAAATCATAACAGTACACAAATTTTCTCAGAGTTTGGATCTACTGGCAAAATACATTTGAAATGTGCAAAGTTAGGTGATGTCAGCAGTTTTTAATGTGACTACACCATTCCTGTGGTAATCCTTTTATATTGAAGTATTAGGAGGCACTATGAACTTGAAGGCTAGCATGTTACTGGACTAGGTCTGGTTGACATGCCTTGGCCAACTAAGTTTGATGGATCTACTGTATTATGATGATGGAGAGAGTAATACAGTATGTTTAGTCTCCCTCCAACTATGGAGGCCAAGGGGAGGGGCTAGCACCTGGAGGCTAGCAGAGCATTTTCAGGGTTCAAAATGTTAGAAAATGCGGAAAAAATAGATTTTCTATAATATCTATCCCAGATGGCACCACCTGATCAAAGTGGTCAGCCCACTTTCAGCCACACCAAAAACCCATGTTGACCCCAAAATGATAAATTTTGACCAGATGGCGCCATGTGATCAAAGTGGGCAGCCCACTTTCAGCCACACCAAAAACCATGTTGAACCCAAACCCACTCTGAGACTGATCTGTGCCCATATTGGTTAGTCCGGTGTGGCCCACGCACCTCACTGAGGACAGAAACTGTCAGCAGCCCATCAGTTAGCCCATTGCGGCCCACATCACACTGAAAACATGGAAGATCTGGAACTAGTCAGCGGTGACCACTTTAGGTCCTCAAGTTGACGATACCTAAAACTACAACTTTAGGTAGTCAAAATGACGACTTTAGGTCATCATCCTGACGACCTAAGTCATCAGTATGACAACTCTGTACTGTCAGTATTGTCATCCTGACGACTCAGTGTTTAAATTTGGGGGACGTAAAAAATTTCCGCTTGTCCCTGCGAAAACCCACCACCCCCCTGTTGATACATAATGACCACTCCCTAATGATCAAGTGGTATGATGCACCCCAGCATCCACAGCCCTTAAAGGGTTAATGCGGATTATAATAGGACAATGCAGATTCCTAACTTAGCCCACAGAAGCTTCACGGCCAGGATAATTACAGCTCTATGACGTATTTCCTGTCTACAAAAGGCGATAATTGGGGTAATGTGGGCGGGGGTTCAGAGGTGTTGGACAAGGGTACACGGATGCCAATACTGACATGTAGAATGTAGGGGTGACCATTATTAAGAACAGGAGGGGGGGGGGGGTCGGGTGGCAGCAAAAATTGTTAACCAATTCATTGGTGGCCATGAAAAGTGTTAAAGGAGGGGCGGGTGGAGAGACGCCGTCAGGAAACCTCCCCCCTTTAGTTTTTAGGTGCAAACAAGCTTCTTTTACAAGCATTCTTTCCAACATTTTTTTAAACCTTACAAATGTGGGTGGTCATAGAAATAGCCCATGAAACAGCACAGGGACCATGTTTTGAGCTTGGCTGGTGAAATATGTATAGAGGATTCTCCATATAACTCACACATGACATATATAAGTGTCCTAAAGAACCGGCCTGGATCATCACACAGGGGGAAGTGGCAGCACTTTGATCTTTCCGCTGGTGACGAGAGGAGGTCTATAGGTACATGGACACAGTTCCGGACACACCAGTAACCAGCACACAACCACCATGTGAAAATGTCCACAAACAGCTGACAAGGGGGTCATTAATCAAAACATGTCCTTGGCAGCATAGCTCATGGAGCGAGGGAGGCCGGTATATCCAGTCTTTTGGCAGCGTGTATATACCGGACACTGTACAAAATGTCATCACAATAACAGCGCAATCCTCATCCCAATGTTGCCAGAGATCCTAGATTATTTTCACAGAGATTCCTTGTACATTTGTGTACCACCATACTGCCACCTCGGGCTTCTTGTAAAAACTACACTGGTTCAATGCTATATACTGGTCCACTGTTGAGTTTTACGAGGATTCCTGGTAGAATCAATGGTTATTTTTTTAGAGTACACTGGTTTATTTAAGCACCAGGGGTGTGTTACTAAAACCATCATCATGCATGCTAAGGCCAAAATAAAAGTTGATTTTTGGTAAAATAGTAAAAAATGTTGAGGAGGGTAGGTCGAAATTTAATTTTGTATGTTGGGCTCATATTTTGCTGATTTACACTGGTCATGGTAGGGGGTGTGGATGGGGGGTCCCCTATGTCATATGTCGATTTTAAAAAATGGCCATGTCCCCATGTCAATTTTAAGAAATTGTCCATGTCCCATGTCACTAAGCCTAAAATAGCCCATGTCGCCATGTCGATTTTAGTGGTCCACACCCATATGGTAATAAATGGTCGTTTCCTGTATGAAAAATGAGAAAATGAGGGGAAAATACATGTATATATCCCAAAAACAAGTTTCGATATAAAAAAATTAAAATTCTTGCTTTTACCTAAATGACCTAAATGAATTTAGGAATTTTGTGTGAGCTTCCCTTGGTGCTTCCTGTTTCCATGCATTTTTTTCACTACTTATCCAAAACGGCTACCCCAGAAGTCATCGGCTTTGGCTTTGACGTTGGATGTTCCCATATTTGGCCACTCACACTCTATCTGACAGCAACCAGCAAAAGTGACCCAGGGAATTAGAAAACAGTAGAAGTTGCGTGACAAGCACAGAGTTACAACGGTAGGAGTTGCAATGCTTTTGGCGCGTGGTGGCGCCACTTGCATCATATTTTTTAATCTCTAAAAGAAACTGGAAGTGACTTCTGAGCATCAATCTTTGATAACTTTTTTCTCTTTTCAAAAAGTGAAAGTCAAAGGAGGTGAGGGCTGGCATGCCAAAAGTGTAGTGTATATAATCAAATAGTTATTTCATGAATACAGGCCGTCATTTAATTTCATGAATACAAAATGAAATCCAACAGAACTTTATAGGAATTCTAAGCATGTTTGTCAGTATCTTTATAGAGGTATTTTGTCATTCAGTGCGGTCCTGTCGTGTACATCAGTTTGTAGACAGGGTATAGTGGTATTTTGCCATTCAGTGCGGTCCTGCCATGATGGACCTGGTCACGTGGTCTCTTTCCAACCCCTGTGTGTGAAGCGGCGACCCCGTGGATGACCCCCTCAACTCAGAGTGGCGCCTTTTGCTAGCCCGGACCTGTCCCGCCCGCACGGCCAGCCTCTAGGAGGGGTGACAATAGTCTTACATATCTTTTAACTAATCTACCGCAAAGTAACCCTGGACGTTCAACCATTTAAACCTCGTTTACACCCCCACCAAAAGGACAGCATAGAAACCGGAGTGGATGCCTGTTAATAAGTAGTAGAATGGTGAAGGATAACTCAGAGTGATTTATTCTGCACATTGAGCAGCTCACTCAGGGCTGTAGAACGCACCACGAGCTGCTCCCAGTAGTACGACCTGCTCATTACGCGTATTGTACGTATGTTGGCAGTCTACCGTCTTCTCACGGGCTACGCGCTGCTGGACGCGCGAACAGACGCAGCTACAGACGCAGCGTCACAAACACCGAAGTTTTCCGCCACTAAAAAAGTCCACAGCAAACCTTCAGTGTTTGCACGTATGAGGGTGTTCTTGAAGGAGGTGACCAGGAAAGTTTACTCCAAGCGGTGGATTATGGCCAGATAATTTTGTTTGTGTGCTTTTTATTTTCTGTGGAGACGTTAGGAAGAGGAGAAAGACACAAGCCAAGTGGTCACGGGGATGAGTAAGTGAGGGAAGGAGAGAGGGAGAGGAGCAGGGAGAATAGCAGAAAGAGAAACTTGGAGAGTGTTGGTGTGGCAGGGGAGCAACTCACACCCTACTTACTGAGCAGCAGGAGGTTATAAAAGGACCAAACCATTCTTACTCCAGCACCGTCAGGGAGCGCCCATCACCGAACCCTGCAGCACGGGATTCACTCTCAAACTCCTTAAAGTGCCTCAAACTTCTGCTTCCGGCCGCATCCTGGGAGAGCACCAGCCGGAAACAATCACCAACCCCTTGTTAGTGATCGCAGTTAGAGTTTTGTTGGTGAATATTAAACCGGGAGGAGACAGATTAAACACCTTGTGAGCAGCTCGTGTGACCAGTGAGCAGGATGGATGTGGATGAGGCGCTCACCAGTTTGGGGAGGTGGGGGAAGTGGCAAATCCTCTTCTACGTCCTACTTAGTATTGCCAACACGTTCCCCGCCTCCTGGCACATGCTGGCCATTGTATTCATCGGTAAGTAGCTTTAAATGTTCCATTTTCTCGTGTTATGAAATCATTCTGACGCGAAGAGCATTAAAAGTGTGGTGTCCAGGAGCCTGGAAAAGGGGAAACATGGACAGCACAGTCCAGTGGCTTGGGGAAATGGGCGGGCGCGGCCTATAAGAAGGGGCGCGCCCTTTGAGTTTTGGATCATTCTCGGGTCCAAATTTAATAAACTAAACTCTTTACTTTATAGACCAAGTGGAGCGCGCCCCCATTCCAGTTTTAATAAAGCCGCCACTCGAAGTGGCGCCTGTCCACCGCGCCCAGCCCTAAAGACGCGGCTCGGACGCGACTGCAGCATGAATGGAGCGCATATTCCTAACATTGCAATGGCTCTTTTTTTCAAACTTTGGCGTATAGAAATACACAAAATAAAAGTTGAAAAGAGATGTATTAAACTTGGTCCAGCTGTAATCAGGTGGGAGATGAGGCATATTCTGTCGGCAGTCCTGGGGTAACTGACATGGCCATACATGCATATACGGCCATGTATCATATGTTTACCGCCACAGAACATTGAATCATTCCAGTGGCGGATCCAAGAATCGGAAAAGGAGGGGCCACGGTCCAAAAGAAGGGGGCACATCCACTATTTTTGAGGGGGTAGGGGCGCGCCCCGTCTAAATCCGCCACTGCAATGACACTGCGATGTATAAGTAATAATCATACTTATACCGCGACAGGACAATGTTGAAAGTTGATTGATCAACATAGTTTTCAACATAGATTCGATGTTTTGTGCCCACTGACCCACTGGGAAAGTGCCGGACCCCAAAGTTCACCAATTGTGAATATTTCTCATGGTAATCCATGCACTCCATCATATATCATAGAGATATTTGAGCACCGCAATCGGCAAAAATTGCAAGCAAAGTGCAGCGACAAGGCTAGAGAGGTCCGGGTGCATTCCCCCCTGGAAAATCTAAAAGAAACAGTATGCAAAGTCAGTGATTCTGGGGTATACTTACACCAGATTACCACAATAAAAACACATTTAATGTATTTTGTTCAACACATCCTCATAAGATGAAAATAAATAAAAAACAAGTGCCTAGAGGATATTCAGCGACCTCTCATGTTCCACATAAATAATACCATTTTATGATGAGTTCCGCCCTTTCAGGTCCGACCCCCTCTTAGTTCCACTTGCCCGTGATGAGTACCGCCCTTTCATGCCTGTGATGAGTTCTGGCCTTTCAAGTCCAAGTTCCCCTTTGAGTCACCCTGAGCAGTACTACCCAAAAGAATTCTGCTCAACCAAGACATTTTCATTGGTATTCCACCCACCCATATTTTCACTCCGTTCAGAAAAAAAATGTGTTGCAATAAAAAAGCAAAACCAAAAGAAAAAATTGGGAGGGTGGCACTCCACATAATTTTGCTCCTGGGGGGTGGGGGCTCGACCCCCTGAGCCCCCCCCCCTCTGGCTACGAGCCTGTTAGAAACATGTACATAGTGCATGGTTTATATAATCGTCATTCACTGAAGCATAGTGAATCCTTTTAGGACACTGGTCGTCATGGTGCAACAATGCATTGAAGAATCCTCCCACCCTCTGGTAGTAATAACTACATGGTCTGTACTGCATGGAGGCATGAAGGCCAGGGCTGGAGGGTGTTGCTCCTATTGTAAAAAGAGCTGTAAGTATGTGCCCTCCTTTCTAAACAAGTCATGCACTGCTTCACCAAAGTACTTGCACTCACCACATCAGTCTGAAAAGTCACCTGCCTTGTTTAAGACAGAGAGAGCTGCACTATCAGGTACCTACATGCCACACACTCTATATTATATCATACTGACTAGCTGACTTCTCCCAACTATGTACCTACTCAAATCGCTCTTTTTTAGCACCATACTTGAATGACCACTTGTGAGCAACAAAAGGGACAAGTTATAGCTACATGAAAAGAAAGGACTGGAAACGAGGGCATTTTTAGCCAGCTCTTCCTTTTACTATAGGAGCAACACCCTCCTGCATGCATCCATGCACCATAGCCACTAATGGGCACGGTGCCTTTTAAGGGTTAAACAAATAACCTATTCCCTTTACATTTATATGCGTTAATACATATGGAAGTATTAAGCCTATATAAAAATACAGCCCCCCCCCCTCCGCCGAGACGCTTCCCCTCTATATAAGTTTGCTTCTTACGCTTCTGTCTTAATAAAATGAATAATATCCACTGCTGAACTCTAATATATTTAAAACACTGTGATGCACTTTTGCCCCCCCCCCCTCCCCCGCTCACTCTATGCAGGCTATGAGGGGAGACATTGGGTAGTGTCCAAGTGAGGGTACACTTAAAGTAGCCTCCTGACCCCATACACACATACAGAGCAGGGCTAATAGCACCCCCCTCCCCCAATACATGGGCATAATTTGTACCCATCATGGGAGTACCGTATATCCTCACGTATAGGACGCAGCCTGAAGTAGGCTATACCTCATAGGCTGCATCAAGGGTCAAATTTTGGCCATTTTAATACTCTTCTATAGTGTGAAATCATTGCGTACAAAACGCACACTGAATTGGGTTAAATTCTATAGGACACAGGGTAGAACGTAGGTGATGTAATTATGGTGTGTAAGCCGCGTCTTCTACACGAGGACACGGAGTACATCCATTTGTACTGCTGCACAGGTCTCACCATATTGGATTTAGACGGGGGCGCGGAGGGGGGGGGGGCGCCCCCTCCTTTCTGCCTGTAGTTTAGAATGTATTCAATCTGTTATGCCTAAAATTTAGTCAAAACTAGAGGCTAAATGAAGGGCGCGCCCCCTCCTTCTCAAACTCCTGGATCCGCAACAGTCATAAGTCTACCTACGATCAAAGATCTGATATTTGATTTGGAGGTCGAATTAAAAAGGTTTAGTATCCTTTAAAGGGATACATTCCTCATGTTGAAGCGTCAATGTGAGCTCCACCGCCATTTTGTCTGTACTTACGCCTCATTCGTCGTGTTTGTCCGACATTTTACAGCATTGTGATATAGGCTCTAAAATTACGGCATTGTTTTAGCTGTACACATCAGTGGGCCAAGAGTGAGCAGACAGGAATTGTTGATAATCTTTTCTCCATATTCGCATAACCCACTGCAATCCAGTCACACCAGCGCGACAACCATTTGGCAAGTCAGAAGCGGATTTAGACGGAGGGGGCCGGGGAGGGGGCGCACGCACCCTCCTAAGGCTCTTTTTGTCTGTACGTGAGACTTTATTTCTTTATAGAAGACCCCAAAGGTTTTACTAAAAAATGAGGGGCTGCGCGTCATCCTTTGGCCCCGCGCCCTCTCCTTTTCCAAATCCTGGAGTTTTCGCGCCCCTCTTTGATCTATAGTAGTGCGCGGGCTTTTTTGCTATAAAGAGGGTGAATTTTTTTTAGCCCCCCCTCAAGAGGGGTCAAAATTTTTTTAGCCCCCCCTCGGGAGGGGTCTGAAAATTTTACGCCCCCCCCTCAAACCCACCCTACCCCCCCTGTTGATAAATAATGACCACTCCCTTAATACCGCGGCAGCAACTTTTACCGTATTAGCCTGTATAAGCACAGGGTCTTAAAATGAGCGCCGGTCTTGAATAAGCGCCGGGGTATGCAGGGTCTTTGAAATGAGGGTGGCTTCATATCCTTCTCCAATTTATTAAGTTGCTCAGGTTCTAACCAAGATCGTCTTAGAAAAAAAAATGGACTCTGAGAATGCGGTTATACCCCGATAACGGAACGGGGTTATGACCAAAAAAGCACTGTAGAGGCCAGAATCGTGAGATAATATCTGATAGTTCATTAAACCTACATAATTCTTAGGCAATTCTATATGACCACAATTTTATGAGCTATGCCCTTATGGTCCTCTGAGCCTTTCAGTTTTAGTAACCAAGGACTCTACTTGACATAGACTATCAATATGAAAGAAAACTGCTAAAATCATTAATTTCCCAAGTTGTAAAGACCCTATCTCGGTTCTATACGTGCGACCTCTGAACTATTGTGTACGGATGGGCCACATATATAGTGCTATAAGTCGGGGTCTATCTTTATGGCACACTTTGGGTAATGGACGCTGGTTGAGGCGGGGCTTATAGCCTGTAAATGGCCATCAGCAATAGGGCCAGGAGCCGCCGCTGGTTCCCGCGTGCTCTACTGCCCTAGGGGACATTATCCTGCAATTGTTCTATACTGGTAGTGGTAGCTGCGGCCCTATATTGGTCTATGTAGGGCGGCCACCAATGTCCATGGCACCCACCATTCACTGCGGCGCTGCTATACCACGAGCTCAAACTTGGGCTAGGTAAAATGAACCACTTTTGGGTGACTTTAGCTTAGCAAATGATGAAAAAGAAATATTGAACTTTTTGTCTTTCTCAAAAGTTCCATTTAATAACTTTTCTACAGGTTTGTGAACAATGAAATACCTATTCTTTTTTCATTATCAAAGTCAAAAATTAGGCTTTCCTGCAAACATTTCTCTTTTTGCTCAGACGATTTCAAAATGTTTTGCTAGGTGTTTGAATTTCTCCTTTGAAATATTCCCACCTCCACTTTACCATTTCATCTACTTTGGACAGGGTTGTGAAGTATATGGATTGTCTATTTATACAGAACCGACAAAAAGATCATGTAATTCCAAGCGTCAGAGCAAGGTTTTCTGCAAATGTTCTTCACAAGCCATTTTAAAACGTCAGCAAACGTTAGGAGAAACCGATTTCTGCTCGCGAGGGGTCCCATCCCCAGTGTTTTTGAATTGTTGCTGTAAATGTCAAAAGTGACAGAAATTCACAATGCATGTCATGAAGGGTTTCTTGATTACACCCATACACTTTCAAAGACAAGCATGTACCTGTCCTCTCAGTACTTGTCGCCAGAACCAGCTCCAGTCCAGCATAGGGCAGGATGTCCAGAAATAGACAGAGCTGCTCAGACAGACTCTCATTGATTTGTGCTGTAGGTGAAGATCATTGTTGATCCTGTGTTACACAATGTTAGAATAACACAGCTTACACGGGACTTCCAAGCTTCACTTACCATGGGGAACTCCTCACCTGTACATGATGCACCCATGCAGCACACCTACATGGGCCCCAGATGGAAACCCACTGGGCTTTCTGGACTAGCCAAACATGGGCTGAGGCCAGTAAATGCCTAGGCTGCCAGGCTCAGCCCAGACATCTATCATATATGGGCTTAGTCCACCTGGCAGCCCAGACATTTACCAGCCTAAACTCATGCATGTCTAAGCTAGCCCAATAAGCCCAGTGGGTTTCCATTTCGGGACCATGTGGGCTTGCTGGCTGGGTCCCAGGTGGCTGGGTTCATATTCCGTTATCTTCATGATGCACCAACGAACCAAAATCATCAGCACAAAACTGATACATCGTGCCGACCTTTTAGGACGTATGGACGCTGTAGAATCGGTATGCAGCAAGAACGCTGTAGAATCAGTACGATGCAAGAACGCTGTAGAATCGGTACGATGCAAGAATGCAGGCCTGGTGATCTACTCACTATGACTGCAATCCTCCATGTTATAACACGGCTGGGCAAACACATAGTGCATTATCCTTAATGCTGCGTTCTGATTGGCTGATTCACCGTGCATTATCTAGATGGATAATGCACTCGCAGCAAAGGAGGTTAACTCCATCTCACCTTTAGACTTCACAATTGATATTTATGTGTTGTCAGGTGGCTGATGGGTGATTTCTCTGTGTTACATCTCGGGGCCTATAAGGCTCCTAGATGTCTCAATACACTGCAAAAAAGGTGTTTAAAGATACACACCAAATATTCTCAACACCCACATTTAAACACCTAAAGACTTGAAGTGTTTAGGTGTTTAGCTTTTGCACACTTGTATTTAAACATCTAAACACTGAAGTGTTTAAGTGTTTAGCATTTAAACACTTGGTTAAACACTTTGTAGTTAAACGTGTTTAAAATTGAACGTGTTTAGCACTAAAGAAGCGTTTAGAAAAAGGGGACAAATAAGTGTTTAAACTAGTGTTTAAGTCTTAAACACTGATGTTCAATCCCTAAACACTGTTTTTACAGTGTACAGTCTAGAGCACTCCCACAGCCATGCCCCATGCCCCTAAATAAACATCCACAATACATTAAACCATTAGGCTGTCCTTGACCCTTTAAAGGGCTGCTGATACAGGAGTGCATCATGCCCATAGGTCAATATGGTGCACCAATGAAGCGCTGGTGAGTCAGCTCGCTAAACTTCATGTTGGCCCTCACAGGCCATTCAGTCCAGCACACTTTATTGTTCTGCAGGCCTAGATACCGAATACCTTAAGATTATCATTGTCTGAACAGAAATGAAGAAAAACAAGAATTCATTCACCATTTTGATAATCTAACTCTTTAAACCACTCTTTTGCAGCCTACACCTTTTGTTGTAAGCTGCAAAAACCTTAATAGTGGTCTGATTTTCAAGCCGTAAAAACCAAAAAGGTCCCTAAATTACAGCCAGTAATTCGGCCTGGCTCCCCGACATTTTCCGCCGGCCCAGCAGTGATTTTGCTGAATAAAAAGCTGATGTCCAACAAGTTTTCTTATTCATACACTATGGGTACCTAAAGGTTTAACCGGCTGGGGATGATCCTGTCTATATACAGCATGTTACAAGAACAAACAGGATAAACCACAGCATCAATAAGTGTGTACTGTGGGGGCTAGACTAGGGTGGACGGGTCACTGCACAAAAGGACAGTGGTATACCGGTAGTATAGTGTACGTGGATCTTGCACAAAGCCAGGAATACTTTTTCTGGTGAAATATCAAATGATGAATCAATTCGTTTCCAGATTTATAATGCATTGAGAGAGAGAGAGAGAGAGAGAGAGAGAGAGAGAGAGAGAGTGAGAGAGAGAGAGAGTGAGAGAGAGAGAGAGAGAGAGAGGGAGAGAGAGAGAGAGAGAGAGAGAGAGAGAGAGAGAGAAGAAAGGATAGATAATGCAAGGGGAAGGGAGAGACAGTGCACCTTATACGTTGGGTGCATGTTATATGAGGGTGAACCTTATACATGGAGTTAGCCTTATGTAAGGGTGCACTTGTCGATCCCAGAAGTTGGCTGCGCCTGTTTAAGCCTATTATCGCTCACAGGCCACAAACATCAATGAAAACAAATAATACTTTGAAAACATAGAAACCATGATTACATCCCTCTCTTCTTATAGAATTTGAAAGGACAACAACCCTAATGATACTGTCCCTACGCCGTAGAATTATGAAACGGTTAATTACTTAATTTAAAAATTACGGCCAACTTCTGAAATGCTCAACTTTCAGGATACGACAGTGCACCTTATACGTGGGTGCACCTATATGCAGGGTGCACCTTATACACTGGGTGCACCTTATACATGGGCTGCGCTTTATTCTTGAGGTGTGCCTTATACGCGGGGTATTACGATAGGTGTGAAGTTTGTGAATCCCTTGTATGACCTGTAACATCTCCCGCCTATTACTCCTTCATGTTGAGTACACAAAGGTCTGCACCACGAGTTGTACCTCCAGGCGCACCTGCAGGCGCACCTGGAGGTCCTAGAGGCACCCCCAGACCTACAAGGGCCCCACCTGTGGGGTGTTTCAAAAGCCGGACATGATAATGAACATTAAATATCTGTTTCTAAAACTGTTAAATTCTAAACTTACAACTGCAACCATTATCATCTCTCGCCAGTCATATAGTTATAGACACAGTAAGATAATGGTAATGCTTTAGAAACACATGCAGTTATAAGCCTACAATCACTATTAAAACTACTATCATATCTCCTTATGACCGGTTGTAAACATTACCTGCTTCTGAAACACCCCACTGGAGGCGCACCTGGAGGCCCTAGAGGCACTGACAGACATACAAGGGCCGCACAGTGCTTTACTGTATTTCACCACCAGGGCTGCATTGCTGCATCATGCCGACCCTAAAGGGTTGAGACAATTCAGGATGGTGCATGGTGCACCATGAGGCATGATGCATTCACGGTCCCTAGAGGGCTAACGCCCTAAAGCACTTGTCCATTTAAGCGCCGGGGGCTCAAATAAGCGTCAGGGGGAAGGGTTACAGAAATCTTTACGCATCTAGGCACTAAAACAAGCCACGATGGTATGTAACTCACACAAGGTTAAATTCTGGCCATATGGCGGCATGAAGAGGTGCTATAGTGTCATAACACACCTGGGAGGTGAAGGCCTGACCTGACTCCATTCTCTCTCTCCCATTAGCTCCACATTTACCTGGCCATATTGCTGGGAGAAGAAAACAGGTGTGGCATGCAACGCCAGGCACCCTTTCGTAGATATTCGTGAAATCGCAGTGAAAGACAGCAGCAGACATGATTTATAATTGGCAACAAATTTGCAGCACCTGGCATTGACATTGTGAGCTGCTCTAGTCGTCATAAGCTGCTCGGACTGACTTCTAAGCACTGATAGGACTGATCACAAGATTTTGGATCCTTCCTTTTCTGAAAGTTGTGTCGGAGGTGGGACTAGAGGAGGGGGGCTGTAAAAAGAACTCGCCTAGCGAACCTCTGGGACCCTGTAAATGCCCTGAATTTCTGGGTTTCGCCTGTACATGTACCCTGAATGCCGGGATACCCTGGATTCTGCATGTTTCATGGTTCGAGTGATACCCGTGGTACAGGATGATGCAAGGATCCATCATGACTATTGGTCGCCACGATCCATGAATACAGCCTCGGCAGGTAATTTACCAGGTCTGCACTTATGGAAGCTATATCTGTGCCACTGGATGCATTTGAAGAGTTAAATACCTAAAAGCCCCACTGCCACACGTCTGTAAATCAGCCTGAGGCATCAAGTCCTGACCCAAACACCAGCAGAGCTGCTCCGAGCTCCTCATTGATACACCATGTGTTAGGGAGTGGTCATTATTTATCAACAGGCAGTCAAAATTTTTTGCGCCCCCCCGCGCCCGAGGCGCGGAGAGTTTTCGCGCCCCTCTTTGATCTATAGTAGCGCGCGGGCTTTTTTGCTAAAAAGAGGGTGAATTGTTTTAGCCCCCCACTCAAGAGGGGTCAAAATTTTTTTAGCCCCCCCTCGGGAGGGGTCTGAAAATTTTACGCCCCCCCCCTCAAACCCACCCTCCCCCCCTGTTGATAAATAATGACCACTCCCTTAGTGTGTGCTGCTGGGGGCAGAGGGTGCCATGAGTGACTGGGGGAGGGCTATAGGGCATTACCGACATATCAGGTTGGCGTTGTGCTATGTTGGAGCTATGAGGAGCGTGGGAAAAGGCGTGGGAAAGAATGGGGAGAGTAACAACATGTAGTAACAACATGCCGCCACACACAATCCCTGTGTGAGTTTAGGGTGAACTGGGGTTAGGCAGAAACCCGTGCTTCGCTTAACCCTGTAAAGGAAGGATGAGATGTGCATAACACCGATATCGGGGGACTCTTGGGCTCAGCATTGACACCATAGCAACGAACGCGGTCCTTATCAGCCTTATCTCCCTACTGATAAGAATCCTCATGAAATGTTATCTTATATAGGAAGTGTACTAGAAAAATGACTTAAACCCCTCACCAGAAAAGATCTAAACTTCCCACAGCAAACTGTATAACAAATTCTGTAAGACATCAAAGGTTTGCATCACATACTTGCTGCACTACTTTCTAATCCCAATATTAGAAAAGAAAACAGCAAAAAGGTTAATTTTTCTAGTGCATATAGTTTAGCCCTTTGTCAGGACCCTAGCAAGTCCACCAGGGTTCCAATACAGTATTTGAATCAAATTCATATAATTTATTTTGGGGAATCGACAATCCATTTTTTTTGGCTACAGAGTTGCCCTTTAAAGGCGGCATGATAATCCATGCGTGGCTGTATACAGGATGAGTTAGGATTAACTGTGTACAGGCGGCATGATAATCCATGCGTGGCTGTATACAGGGTGTGCCAGGATTAACTCTGTAAAGGCGGCATGATAATCCATGCGTGGCTGTATACAGGGTGTGCCAGGATTAACTCTGTAAAGGCGGCATGATAATCCACGCGTGGCTGTATACAGGGTGTGTCAGGATTAACTCTGTAAAGGTGGCATGATAATCCATGTGTGCCTGTATACAGGGTGTGTCAGGATTAACTCTGTAAAGGTGGCATGATAATCCATGTGTGGCTGTATACAGGGTGTGCCAGGATTAACTCTGTAAGGGCAGCATGATAATCCATGTGTGGCTGTATACAGGGTGTGTCAGGATTAACTCTGTAAAGGTGGCATGATAATCCATGTGTGGCTGTATACAGGGTGTGTCAGGATTAACTCTGTAAAGGCGGCATGATAATCCATGCGTGGCTGTATACAGGGTGTGTCAGGATTAACTCTGTAAAGGCGGCATGATAATCCATGTGTGGCTGTATACAGAATGAGTTAGGATTAACCCTGTGTAGGCGGCATGATAATCCATGTTTGTGGCCCTAGGGTGAGCCAGTGGTGGCTTATAACTGTATAGGGAGCATGATGTCACTACACAAAATCCTTGTGTGTGTTTCAGGGAAAGATTGGGGCTGACTGTAAACAGATATACATGTAGTTGTCTGCAATGGCCAAGGTATTGAACTGTGATACCAGTGCTTGTTGGAGTGGTATAGTTAAAATGGTGACAACTTGCTGAGTACTAAGACTGTATCTCTTAATACTACTGCCATCCAGAGTCAATTGAATCCAGTACAGATCTGCAATCAATAGGTAAAATGTATGATTAATAAGGTCAACCAAGTTAGGAGAATAAATTAGAATTATTATTTTTCTTATAGGTATATGCATTAAATAATATGGTATGTTTCTGAAAATATTTTACCTGATAAATAAAGACTTTTAAAGCAGGCAGATCAACGGGTCGATTTTGATTCCTAATGTTATTAATAGTGTAACATTATGTTATTCCTATCAGTTCTAAGCTAAAGTATAGAAATGATCCTGGGTGATTTTTGACCCAGAGTCATTTATGACCCTGTCCCCCACCCCTCCCCTTCCCCCTCTCTCTGCCTTATCAGTTGACCTAGATAAGTGTCCTCTACCCTATACTGACTTTCAGTTATGAATGGGCAGCAGATTAAGTTTCAAATTGTGTTTTCTCAACTGCTATAGTTCATATACAAAAAGTTATTTTAGATTTAACTAGGATACATATCGGTCTTTCCAGTGATGTATGATTGATCAATCTCAAATGTGATACAAACTTATCATTTGCATTATTGTGAGCCCAGAAAGCTACTTTCCCTCATACCCACTGCAATAATTAAAACAGAATGCAAAATAAGATGGCTAAAAAGTAGTTTGGTATTCTAGACTACCATTATCAATCCTCCTCTTTTCATATATGATGGTTTTATGATGGATAGATAAAGAAAAATAGCCCAAAAAAGCAAATTAAAATTGCTTTTTCCATAGCAGACAGAGCAGGGTCATTTTTCACCATGGGTCATTTTTCACCCAGGATCATTTTTGGGGTTTTACGAAACCTGGCAAATAGGTGAATGAATAACGAAACTAGATACAAATGCTAGGGGGAAAACTTGTCAATCCCCCCCCCCCTTGGCTTGTTTAGGCGCCGGGGTGTCAAGTTAGCACCAGTCTCATATAAACATAAACACGGGGGGGGGGGTAAGGGGTATTGAAATCAACCTCAAGCGCTAAACAATATTCAAATAGATGCCTTTCTGAAATTTGGCCAGGGTAAGAGGGCTATTGAAATTTGGTAGCGCTGGCGTGCTTAGATTGTCCACTACAGTCGGCCTACACTGTAAAAAAACAACTGCTGTTGAATCTACCAGGTATGCTGGTAACACTGAACAGTAAACAAACATAGCCTTGAAGCAGTGTAGTTTTTACAAGAAGCCCCAGGTTGCAGTATGGTGGTACACAAATGTACAAGGAATCTCTGTGAAAATAACGACAGATCTCTGGCAACTTTGGGACGAGGATTGCTCTGTTATGTTGATGACTGTTTTTTTGTGGGGTTTTTTTTACAGTGTAGCTAATCTAGATGAATAATTCTGTTCACAATCAGAGTTTGATTGAAGACAGGCATATTAAAGTCATGCTGGTAAAACTGAACAGTAAACAAACATAGAATGTTATTGCATAGCCTTGAAGCAGTTGCAGTAAGAAGGTACACAAATTTACATGGAATCTCTGTGAAAAAAATGACAGATCTCTGGAAACTTTGGGACGAGGATTGCTCTTTTTTACAGTGTAGTCAGTCTAGATGAATAGTTCTGTTCACAGTCAGAGTTTGATAGAAGACAGACATATCAAAGTCATATCTCTCATAGTGAATATCACGGCTCATCCCCTCTCCTCCCCTCTCCTCCCCTCTCCTGGCACCCGACCGCCAACCCGGGCAGCAGCCCCCTGGTGGCCAAGACAAAAAAAATCTGCTCTCCGAGGCACTGTCGGCTTCCAGTGAGCGATAATAGGTGGATGTATGATGCTGCACTCTAAGGAATCAGCGCAGCATGATCAGGGCATGCTGGGATACCTCACACCAGGCTATGGCTATGGCTGAATAAGCGCAGTTCTCATGTTATCTAACCCTGGGGGCTCACCTCAGGGAACCTCGATCATGGTCACATGTTCAGCTCAACTGTAATAGTGGCCTGTATTGGCCTGTACTGCCAGGGTCTTAAAACGAGTTTCCGATAAGCGCCAGTGGTAATTGGGTATTGAAATCAATCATAAAAACTAAAAACAGTATTCAAATAAGTGCCTCTAGTAAGGGCTGGTGTAGAGTGGCATTGAGATCCTAAGTACCCAGTAAACACACATTCGTAGATGGACGTTGCACTCTAGGTAAATATACGTAGAATTTTAGCTCCAAATACATAGATTTGCTTGGTATGTGGACGTTCAAACGTTAAGGTTTATCTACGTTCTACATACGTAGATATCAGAGATACTTTTTTCTACGTTTTTCCCCTACCAAAAAGCTAAAAGAAAAAAAGAGGGAAAAACGTTGGCGAAATTCCGTTCAAGATGAAGCCTTGAACCCTCGACCTTCCACATCTGATTCCAACTTGCTACCACTGTACTACATCGGTATTTTGACACACTGCTAAGGTTTCTGGAATCAGGATATGATAACTCAGCATTCAATTCAAACTTCAATCCCACAGAATTGTGACAAGACCCTGGGTGCTCAGAATTTTCAGAATGTCCTGTGACCATGATTAGCCAATTAGGCGAATTTCGAAGTGATGGCATTTACCAAATTGAGGTTTTGCCATTGGCGATTGGCGAATAGCTAGCATCATCCCTGATATTATAAAATTGTTTCTTAAAGGGGCATTCTTCTCCTCTCAACCCAGCTTGATGTAGTGAGTAGCACATGTATGGTGACACTTGCACACACTGACAGTGTGATCTATTTCTCCCCTTGTAACACTCCTCCTGCCCTGTCACAGCATACACTCCTCCTGCCCTGTCACAGCATTGTGACAGTTCCATGTCACACCCACCCACTATTTACCCACTCTGGGTGTCACTATGTAATATACACCATTCTGTGGGGCCATCACACTGTCATCCACTAATCTACAGACTGCCTTTGAACTATACCAGGCTGTAACCCATGTGTACTGGTACACCCTGAAGACACAACAGTGTACCCATTACTCTCTAGCTATAGTCTTTGCATCAGAGTCTCCATTAGTAATGTAATATAAGATGATTATGGATACACAAGTTGACTTTAGGGCCAGATAGAAGCATGAGGTGAAGCCAATTGCTTTTATCTGGCCCTAAAGTCAACGAGCGCATCTATAATCATCACACATTGCGTTTATACCACAGTATGCATATTAAGATGCATCAGAATGCATTAAACTGCATTAGAATGCGTTCTGCATTCACTGACATACAAATATACCCAAAACCATTGTCCAGCCCCAGGGGGTCATTGGTAGCATGTAGCACTTTGTATCTGAAGATCGATTGTTCTATTCCCACCCATGCTGAGGTTTTTCAGTATGAACCACTGTCAAAGCTATACCTGACATAAAAATAGTATAGAAAAATAATACTGTCAATGTTCAAGTGTCAACTCAGTGCATTTATACTGCGATAAAAACACTCAGATTATCCAGTTTGGGCACCCAACATCATTCTGAAATTTGATAACCGTGGTATAATCCCTGGTATTGCTGTTTTATGTCTAGCTTTTGATGTTGACAAGCAAGAAGCACCTTGTGTCATCCAACAGGAAGCAAGCCATGAAGAGTCCCTTTTACAGCTCTACAGTGTCATGCATTGTGGTTTGTAAAGCATCTTTTATTGCCAGTATCTCAGTATGAACCACTGCCAAAGCTTTACCTGACATAAGAATAGTATAGACAAAGAATACTGTCAATGTTCAAGTGTCAACTCAGTGTATTTATCCTGTGATAAAAACACTCAATCTCTATAACGCTTTGATATGGATAATTGCAGGGCCAGATTTTCCAACGAAATCCATGATGGCGCATCACACTCTGTAACAGACTAGCGTGTACAGCGACTCTTATTGGAGTCGAGCTATCACAAATCGCCCCCTCTGTTGGCCATCCTTTTGTACATGGCATTATTATGGCGAAATAATCAGCACCCAAGATGAAAGAGTGGAGAGAGAAATAGTCATTACTGGTGAATGCCTATAAAGCAGCATAGTGCCCGCTATAACCCCTGGTGTTCTATTTCCCCTAGCTCTATTCCTCAGCTTCATATGGGCCAATTAGTGAGTGAGTGTGTGATCTATGTGGCTATCAAATATCAGTGGCCAAGTACTGGGTTGTGCAACTATGCCAATGACAATGCCAACCTCCATTTCCTTAGTCCCTTCCTGTCTGATGGGGGGTGTGTGGCTATTGTCTGACTGGATTAGAGAGTTTGAATATTGGCAATGACCCTATACTAACATGCAAGAAGGGTGAAGCCCACAGGAATGGCATAAAAGGGCCCAAATATAGGCATAAGACACATAGAGATATGCACGTAGGTTCAACACCCAGAGTCAGAAATGTCGAAAAAATCTTGTGAACAACAAATTCTAGCTAGGGATGGTTTTTGTAAAAAAAACACCTATGTGGAACTCTGTAAGGCAAAACTTTTCCAAGTGTTTAGAATATTCCAGATACAACATCCTTAATGCAGGCAGTGGCTATAAATACAAATAGTACATGTATACAAAAATATAAAGATAATGGTAAAGGTGAACGATGATCAGTTTGAGCCGACCGTTTCTTCACGAGGGTGTCCTGCCTGTTCCGCACGAGGCCGTTAGGAGTGTGGAGCGGGAACGGCACCCGAGTGAAGAAACAGGAGGCTCAAAGTTCATCTTTACATTTATGTCAAGGTGTTTGAGTGGAAAATCAATCAATAGTTCATTAATAAGATTGAAATTAAACCCTTATTCATCGTCATTGCGAAATGCTGACCGCCACCATCTTGTATTTTTACGTTTCAAAAGGGCTGCGCATGCACAATGGACCTATGACGTCAGCGTGTGGATTTGGCGCTGGTTATTCAATGCAGGGGTGCAATACGCGGTCTCAGTGCTTTCTCTATTGAGCATCGATATTCACCTTAACATAAAAGATAATATGACACTGTATGTGGCAGTATTGTACATATGAGTGTCAAGCCGACCTAACAATCGTTATACCGGAAACAGTCTACTGACCCAGGCATTGTAGTCCAACAAACCCAGAACCAGCGGCTGTTGGGTGTCATGGTGATCTGAGCAGTTCAGGCCTTTTATCCCTTGTATGGATGGTCAAAAATAAAATTGTATGAAATTAGAGCTCGTGTCTTTTTGAGGCCCTTTCTATTTGGTTTTTAATTGTGTTAAGGCCTAAACTGCCGTTACAGGGACACAGCTCGGCAACATTTCCACATTGTTCCCATGACCTGCCTTCCTATTTGAATCATTAAGCAAAATATCCTGTCAAAGTCAATGTTGTTGTCGTGTTCATAAACTTGATACAGTTGAGTCATGGTCAACTTTTGGGTATATTTTTGTATATATGGCATCTGTCCGAAACATTTTATCGGCCATATACTTATTTAGTGCTTTGGGGCACCACGCCCTTTAAATGTCTATTCCATTTACAGATAGTTCTGGTGTTACTTACCAGGACTACAACAATGCATTATGACAACTCTACTCGGTTGATACCGACGTAGATTGGTGGCAGTCCCTGAGCTCTCCTCCCGACGCCATCCCACTCCTCCCTCTTCTAGTGAAATAAATTCACTAGAAATGGATTCACTAGAAATGTTTTCAGTTTTTGTTTTCTCACTTTATTTCAATTCTCTCACATTAAAATTTTGGACTTGCTTAAGTCAGTATCAAAGCTCAGTGAGTTACTCCCTAGATCTGCATTGGTGCATCATGACCAGCAATGGGCGTGGACCCTAGGTGCAAAAAGGTGGTCCTTGAAGGGTTGCATGAAATATAATATATAAAAATGAGTGTAGAGTACATACAGCTGGGACACCCAAACAGGGCCATCTGGGGACCAGGTGGCTGTTGCTAAAGCCTTGGAAGTCACTTCTGTCGGAGGTGTACTTTTAAAAAACGGAAGGCACTCATCTTTGGTAGTCTCTTCTCTATTGCATTGCCAAATGGCACTTCCCAACAGAAGTGGTCCAGAAATGGTCCAGAAGTGGTTACTAACAACCCCTTAACTGGAAGTTGCTTCCTACACTCTGTCGCATAAGTATGTAGGTATGGTCAGTATGTGAAGCACTCAGGTGTGACCACTTTTCGCAACACAGTTTGATTTGTGGGAAAGTGACTACTTCTGGACTACATTATCGGAAGTGATTCTGAGTGGTTAAGTACAGGAGGGATGTGGGAAGTGAGGTACCTACCCTGGAAAGCAATAACTCAGTCTTTTCGCAACAGCCTCCTGGGGCCATCACAACACTGCCCTTCCCACGGTCATAAAACACATACTGTGGTGCATATGTCAACCCCTTTTTCTGGCCCTTTTTCAAATGCTGCTGATGCTTTCATGCCCATCGGCCATTTATAATTCATAAACACAGTCTCAATCGGTGGTAATGGTCAGTAACCTGCTAGTGCATCATGCCGACCCCAGCGGGTTGATACAATCCCACGTTAGCAGCCCATTACCTCTCAAGAGGTGCTTTTGCAGGAGTGCATCATGCCCGTCATGATGCACCCCGGGGGGCACTCAAATTCGTTTTGACTGGGGTGTGCGACTGGGCCTCCGGCAACTCTTACCCCCCGGCCCCGCACTCTGCTGTCAGTCTGACATCATGTGTGTTACGAAAAACGCAGAAAAAGGGGTATTTTTTTCAGGATTGAAGCCCTCTTTTCAGTCAAAAATCCTTGGAAAGGGGTGTAAGAAGGTGAAATCTGAGAACGCACATGGTGTCAGAATGAATCTAGGAGTGCGGGGGCCGGACTCTTACTCTTGTTAGGGGCATTTTACCCTCAAAAGTCCACATTTGTTAGGGCTTTTTTGGCTAAAAATCCATGTTTTGGAAGAAAATTCTGATGAATAAAATCACATTTTGAAAAAAATTGACTAAAAAATGTCCATCTATTGGGAAAATTTTCTCGAAAAAAAAAACACCCAGCGCCACTTTTGCGCCATTTTAGTGGAGACTGTTAATGTTCTCAACATGAAATATGGCCCCATGACCAGTTATACATTCAGATACACCACAACAGTATAAGGTTACATGAATATATATATATATATATATATATATATATATATATATATATACATACATACATACATACATACATACACACACACACACACACACACACACACACATATATATATATATATATATATATATATATATATATATATATATATATATACCCCCTGCTTAACTGTCACCATGGGTTAGGAATTTGTCAACATGATACATTAGGGTGTTTTAGGGTAAGCTACATGAAGAATGGCGTGCTGATGTACATGGTACGGTCCTCTCAGGTCAGGAAGACCTTAACCCTCCAAGGACCACTTGGTGCCTTGCTTGTTAACCCTTTAGCACTCAGGAGGGTGTTGCTCCTATAGTAAAAGGAAGAGCTGGCTAAAAATGCCCTTGTTTCCAGTCCTTTCTCTTCATGTAGCTATAACCTGTCCCTTTTGTTGCTCACAAGTGGTCATTCAAGTATGGTGCTAAAAAAGGGGGATTTGAGTAGGTACCTACCCATGTAGCAAGCCCGCTCGGGGCCAAATTGGTTTTACCTGGGATAAGGTGGTTCAAAGCGGGCAGTATTCAGTACATGGGTTTTAGGTTTGGCAGATGCTGGGTTTCCAGTCAGGGCCACACAGGGCAGCCCAAATCGGGCAAACCCACTTGAGCCCGTTGGGCTCCCAACGGGTTTTGTCCTCAGCATACGGTCTGGGCCACATTGGGCCGCCCGATTTGGGCACTGGTCAGCTTTAAAATGGGCAACCACATTGGGCCCAGGATGGTTTCAAAATGGGCATCCCAAGATGGGTACTTAGCTGCATAAAGTCTTCCCAGTCTGGGGTGAGAGTGGGTTTGGACAGGGCAGCCTCATCTTCTGAACTGTTCTAAACTCTGTGATGAGTGTTCCCCCTCCCTCTCTCTTTTTTGTTCGTCCCTCCCCTATCCATCCCCTACCCCTTCCATCTCCTCCTCATTCCACTCAACCTGCCCTGCCCTTTCCCCCTCTCACCCCGCTCTGCCCTGCCCTTCTTTCACCCTGCCCTCCCTGGGCCTCCCTAGCCCACTTAAAAGGGTCTATTTCTCCTCTTTCCTATCCCCTCAGGATGTGTGTGGTGCACATATGCGCAGGCACTGACACATTCTTCTGTGAATTTGTGTAATGAGGATCTCACCATGAATATGACCTTAGCTGTCGAAATGGTGTTAAACATCTATTACTCACTCACTCTCACTCCCAGCCCTCACCCTGCCTTGCCCTGCCCTGCTCTCACCCTGCCCTGCCCTGCTCTCGCCCTGCCCTGCCCTGCTCTCGCCCTGCCCTGCCCTACTCTCATCCTGCCCTGCCCTCCTCTCACTCTGCCCTGCCCTGCTCTCACCCTTGCCCTGCCCTGCTCTCACCCTGCCCTGACCTGCTCTCGCCCTGCCATGCCCAGCTCTCACCCTGCCATGCCCTACTCTCACCCTGCACTGCCCTGGCATCTCCTTCGCTCACATGCCCTGCCCTGCCCTGCTCTCACCCTGCCCTGCCCTGCTCTTACCCTGCCCTGCTCTCACCCTGCCCTGCCCTCTCACCCTGCCCTGTCCTACTCTCACCCTGCACTGCCCTGGCATCTCCTTTGCTCACATGCCCTGCCCTGCTCTCACCCTGCCCTGCCCTGCCCTCATCTCACCCTGCCTTGCCCTCTTCTCACCCTGCCCTGCCCTCCTCTCACCCTGCCCTGCCCTCCCCCCTCCCTTCCCTCCACCACTGCTGTAGGACACTTTCCCTATACCATTAATACACAGGTAGGTTCATAGTAGGGATCCAGATATTTCATGTAAAAGGCAACACTGACTAGTCCTGGAAAGAACAGCTTCATGTCTTTCTTTGTACTAGTAGGCTTGCAAGGTGTATTTGTGGTGTGGGGGCAAACAGGTCCCACACTTGGCCAGGTATAAGAGGACTATATATAGAGGCAATTGAGAAACCAAAAATATCCCCTGCCCCTGTAGGCCAGTCCATGGCAGACTCACTACAAAGTGGTTTCACAGCACTCCAGGCAGAATTCTACTACCCATACCAAACTTATTTCTTTTAGACATAGGACAACTGGAATAGACTACTAAATCAGATATGAAGTAATAATGTGCAGACTTTCTCATAGTCTGGAAATACTTAGATGTTTCTAGTCAAAAGTGCAAATCAAGGTCATCTGAGTAGTAGTGGAATGGCAACACCATTTCTATTGCACTGAACTTTGAACAAGAGCAGATATGCAGAGGTACAGTCATTATGAACTTGAAGGCTCTCTTCTCTACTCCTACATAGGGAATTAGTGGGGGAAGATTGAGGCCAGAATGTCACTTTAATGAATCAAAGTGCCTTGTGTTGGCTGAATGAGTTTGATTCAAATGAATGGTACTGCTCTGCCTTTCCACTTGGGTAGATATTGCATTTACTGCTTTGGTGATGAGGGGGGGGGGGTTAGATTAGCTCAAGGATTTGTTGCTTATTGACTTTTAAAAAAAAGAAAAGATTTTGGATAAATTTCTCAAAAAGAATTTTTAACATGTCACCACTAATTTTTCATCAAATCGGGCAGCCCACTTTAGGCCACACCAAAAACCCATGTTAAACTCACTTTGAGCCCAAATCGGTGAGCCCAATTTCAAACAGATCTGTGCCCAAATCGGTTAGCCCAGTGTGGCCCAGACCCTTTGCTGAGGACAAAACCCATCGGGCGCCCACTGTGTTAACCCAGTGTGGCCCACATCAGGAGCCCGCTCTGGCCCAGACTCGGGCCACACCATTTTTGCTACCTGGGTAGTTGGGAGAAGTCAGTCAGTATAATAAACTATAGAGCGTGTGACATGAGTAGGTACCTGGTAGTGCAGCTCTCTCTGTTTTAAACAAGGCATGAGTAGGTACATAGTTGGGAGAAGTCAGCTAGTCAGTATGATATAATATAGAGTGTGTGGCATGTAGGTACCTGATAGTGCAGCTCTCTCTGTCTTAAACAAGGCATGTGACTTTTCAGACTAATGTGGTGAGTGCAAGTACTTAGGTGAAGCAGTGCACGACTTGTTTAGAAAAGAGGGCACATACTCACTGCTCTTTTTACAATAGGAGCAACACCCTCCAGGAGTGCAGCATGCCCATTGGTCGGCTTGATGCACCTCCGGGAGTTTACCAACCTGGTAGGGTCTGCATGATGCTTGAATTTAACCCTGGCAAGGAACTCACCAGGGCTAAATTCAAGTCTCTAACTTTGAGCCTTCATGGAGGAAAAGGTAACTGGACACCTCGGAAGCAGGGACATCTCAGAAGCAGACATCTCGGAAGCAAGTTATCATGGAAGCAGACATCTCGGAAGCAAATAACTTATGTAAATAATTATTTCAACAATGTTAGACTAACTTTTTGGCATAAATGATTCTATGGCGTAGGGACAGTATCATTAGGGTTGTTGTTTGTTCAAATTCTATAAGAAGAGGGGGATATTTAATATCATGGTTTTATTTGCACCCAAGCTGTCCTGCTACCAAGATTTCCCAATGCCTGCTACCGAGATGTCTGCTACCGAGATGTCGCTGCTTCCGAGGTGTCCAGTATTCAAGGAAAATAAGCACTACTGGCAATGGAGGGGGGGTGCATCATGCCGACCAAAGGTGCATGAATGTAGTCACAGCGATATTACTCACCAGGACTGCATTCTTGCATCATGTTGGCCAAAGGATCATACTTTGTTCCATACAGGCACGAAGTACTCCATACATAGTAAGATATAGGGTGCTAGTGACAATAGATGTGTGACAGGCAGTGCCTTCCCTGGGAGGTCTGTGTCCTTAGACCCAGGCACCATCAGCAGTTCAAGGACTCCTGTTCCTGTTTGTGTAAACCATGCTGCATCTTGTAAGGGATATGCATCAGTCCTGTAAAGGAAGCATGAGGCTGCCTCTAGGATCATGTCTGGAGGCCATTTTTTAAGGCACTACGACTGCATACAGCCAGTAGGACTTCACAACCTAACAGTTAGTGCCAGTGATCGTAGGTAGGCCCCTACGACTGCTCTGTATGATCAACCCTTATATAGCAATCACATAGCATTTGGTAGGGCAGTCGTAGTGCTGCAGGGGCTACATGACCAATACTATTGTGGTGTATTGTCACTAATTTAAAGGTTCCCGCTACGACTTGAAAGTCAGCAGTCGTAGTGTGTTAAGAAATTGCCTCCTGATCATCGG